>OV725078.1:47127882-47710382 GCA_928085145.1 Nezara viridula
TAGCTTCACAAAGGGTGGATATTATCTAAAAATTAAGAGGCCGATAAGAAATTATAGAATGATTAGCCAATTAAGACTGTGCCGGAGAACTTAAACGTTACTTCTTACGATTTTCAAATTAGTTTTCTAGATAGAAGCGCCGAATGCCCCATTTGTAATACAAGGGAAACAGAAGATTTATAACATTTTCTGTTTCATTGTCTTACATATGAAGCTTTTAGAGTAAGTATTTAAGTAAATATACCGATAGGAATTCTGACGATAAAAAACAAATAGCACATAATAATGTAATAATATTACATATAGAAAACAAATATGTTTTCAATGATTTATACTGGTATGTAGAACATTGTTTAAAACTAAGAAATCTTTTTTTGATTGTTCAAGAATGAATAGTTTTACCATTATAAATGATAATATTAGGACTTATAATAACATTATAGTTTATTTTGTTCTAGATAGTTTGTACTAACTTCAGACCACACACACAAGAGGATCGTTATGTGTAAACATCCGCAAACCGAAGATGTGCTTCCATGTGAAGAGGAAGATGTGGAGCTGGCTATGGGACAACTCTGACCGGGGATGGCACCAGGGCCGGATATGATAGGAAGTGTTGGGAAATCAATCAAAAGTGATTTTTATTTTATAAATATTTAAATTGTTAAAAATATTCATATGTGAATAGTTGTAATTGGCGCTGCAGGGATGTGGCCTAGAATTTCCCTGACCTATTCTTCGTAAGAGGCGACTAAAAGAGAACCCTTCCCCTTCTTTCCTCTGGGATGAGGGACCCTCCTGTAACCTGAATGGGGTGACAAGAAAGTCCGTCTCAGGTCAGTAGAGGCTGCAATACCATCTCAGGCCCTGAAGCAAGAGGGGAGCCTTGCTTGCAGTTCGAAGAAGGATTAATTTCAGCCAGACTGGTCCTCCAGGTTGGGGGTTGTGTGTTGGGCTGGTAACCAATCCACGGAAAACAATGAACACTGTGAATTCTGAAAAGAAAAAAGCCGGACTGATCTCATGGAAATGACTTAGTGCCTGTATAACTGATTCTCGACTTGGAACTTGGATCTGGAAATTAAAGTGTTCCAGAAATATATACAGGCTCATACTATCATTTTTATCAAAGTGCTCTGTCTTTTATCAACTACCGGGAAGGGGAATAACGAGCCCGGTCCAGCGGGGTTGTGCTCAGGGATCAGTTTTAGGACTCCTATGAGTAAATATAAACATGAACCCTCTACTTGTTAATTTGAGAGCTGCTTGCTGGGTACATGCCATCTGATTACGTGGACGACTTTGCTGTTGGAATAGAGGCAAAACCACGACAGGATTTGGAAATAAGGGCAGCGGAAGTCACTGACATTGTCTTGCAATGGTGTCAGGAAAATAAACTTTTGTTAAATTGTCAGAAGACTCAACTCCTATTTTTGAATGGAAAAATGGTGAGGTTTCTTCCCAGATTAAAGTAGGGAGATGTTATAATAAAACCATCCCAGGAGATGAAGTTCTTGGGAGTACTATTGGGCCAGAGGTGTAATTTCACTAACCACTTAAAGGAGATAAAGAGCAGAACTGTTCTTCCTTAAAGCTGTTTCCACACGATAGCAGGAACCACCTGTAGTCCCAAATATAGTTGCCGGGAAACGCTATATAAGGCTGCTTTCTTGCCTTTCACTTTATATGCCGTGCCAGCCTGGGGTCAGAAACTAAGACAGTCAGACATCAATCTATTGGAGCAAGCTCAAAGAACGTCTCTCTTACTGGTGACATGAGCGTATAGAAAGACACCCACTTCGGCTTCGCAAGTGATTCAGGAAAATTGCCGATAGACCTTAAAATACAAATTTCTACAGCCAATTATACAATAAAGAGGGGACTGCCAGCAAATGTGGGAACAAGCTGCTTTCTGAGCCCCAGCGGGAGGTACGATGAAGTAGCTAACAGGACCGAAGAGCTAGTCCTTTCTGGATGGCAGAGAAGGTAGGATGCTTGCGAGACTGGAAGACTGACCCAAGAGTTCTTCCCAGATATCAGCAGAAGAATTAAGAATGACTGGGTGGAGACGGATTTCTGGGCTGTTCAGCTCCTCACAGGCCATGGAGACATAAATGAAAAGTTATACTTTTTTTATAGCAGAGAAAATCGTAATTGTTGGTGTGATGCTATTGAGGATGCTAGACACATGCTTTTGGAATGTCCGATGTACACTAGTGCCCAACAAGCATTGGCAGGGGAGTACTTCTTGATGGAATGGCCTCCTCAGTCCCTGGACAGACTTCTGGCGACACCCGATATATTTGACCCCTTTAAGAAATATACTAGGAGGATACTCCAAGAATAAAGGGCAAGACAGATGTTAAACCAGTGATGCCATGTACATAAAACCCAGATTATTGTATTATTTAATATTTTGATCATAAGATTTACAAATAGCATTATTTATAAACTGTAATATAGGCCCACCATAGGTAGGTAGGAAGTTACTGGAGTCCTGTTGGGTGGAAACAACCCTCCAGTTGCAGGCAGCCCATTAGTGTAGGTATAAATTAATGCCCCAATCAAATTAATAGACTGAATTTTGCCTTAAGTATTTGGATCAAAGTGGGAGCAGGCCTGCCCGCTCGGTTACCAATCCTGGTGACAGAGCCCTAATTAAATTTGTGACAAAATTATTCAGTTAGGAAATTGGATGTACAGCTGATATTGGATTGCCTTAAGGTACACAGGTGAGGGGGAGAAGGAAAAAAAAAAAAAAAAAGAGAGAGAAAGAGAATGTTGACATATATTTAAGTAATAATATTTCATTAGGTTTTATAATTATATTATGTGTATTAGAATATTTGTTGGCAACATTGTCAAGATTTAATATGTTGTTGTAACTTCTCAGTTTGTTATCACTTGGAGTTTATAATAAATTTTTCTTGATGTCAGTTTATTTATTAACTTTACAATATAGTTAATTGTATTTATTGTTATATTTATAGGAAGAAGTGAAAATGATGCCTCGTTGAATCAAAAGTAATTAGAAGTTTGATTATCAGTTTCTTTTATGTTTCACGCAAACCCAGCTATTTTTAGCATTCCTTGAATAATGTGTCATCTGGATGGACATGGACAGGAAACTTGTGAAGTACTTCCAAAATTGAAAATAAAACTATACTTAATATTAAGGTGATTTACACTTACTATTTTCACCATACTCCAAGATTTTACATAAAAAAATTGCCTCCAATTCTTTTTTTAGGAGTTCTATTTCTTTGCAAATTGCTGAAAATACCAATAGCAATTTTACTTGAACTTTGTTATCAATATTGATTAACTCGTAAATAGAAGAATGTTCTTCT
The DNA here is from genome assembly GCA_928085145.1 of Nezara viridula. Taxonomy (NCBI): domain Eukaryota; kingdom Metazoa; phylum Arthropoda; class Insecta; order Hemiptera; family Pentatomidae; genus Nezara; species Nezara viridula. The sequence continues at coordinate 47,131,233 of OV725078.1, forward strand.
TGAATCGCCTAGAAAAGAAATCACAAGGCATCACCAAATATATAATATTTAGTATAATTAATCAAATGATTCAAGTCTCACCTGAATATCAATTGAATTGGAAAGAACATTAATATTTGAGAAACTCTGATTAATGTGGTAAAAATTTATAAATAAGGAATCCAAAAAATGACCATAGCTATAAAGAACAGCATGCCCAGCATTTTCTAAGTAGAAGATAACATATAATTTCATCAGAAATACGTAACAAAAAAAGGATATCTTGAAAGTTATCTTGACCACTTTTGACAGGCATTTATGGCAATGTGATGATTTATTGAAGAGGATACTATTAAGATGTGTACATACAAAGACAGATAGATAAAATTGGAGTTGAACCAAGAAATAATGGTATCCTTCACAGGATCAAATGCAATTCAGAAAGAATAATAATTAAGAAATCACAGATCAAAAACGAGAATAATCTAAGTCCTTAATGAGTAAACTAGTGTTCTTAAAGAGACTAACCATTTCAGTGAGCAATGAAATGAATTGTTCTTTCAATTAAGTGGTGAAAGATAACCAACAAGTATAACTAAGCATATTAATATACCATTCTACATACCAAGAACTTCCATGTTTATTCAGAATTTTGAGATGGAAAGTTCTTGTAACAAAAAAAAAATAAAAAAATGAAAACAACCATGAATTTCAAAGGTTTAAAATCAGAACAAATGTTTAAAATGTCGAAACTATTCCTATAACATTTTTCCATCCAGTTGAATTAATTATTACTAAAATGATTTCGATTCTTTTTGGTAAATCATAACCAACTAAACCAATAGGAACAATCACATATAACCTTCACTTGAAATCTGCCGGTACTAGAGATATGTCGTTCACGGAGGAAAAGGTCCAAAGGAACGGGTCCTTTTTTTTAGCGAACGGTAAGAACCAAGGTCTATAGAACTACCAGGTTCCCTTAGAAATATGTAGTAGGGGGGCTTGAATCGTGACGTAAGGACTAGATCGCCAAACCTACCTATTGCTTTTCGAGCCTGTCACTGAAGGTTTATTTAAATATTTTAGAGCTGCTTATTTTGTTTTATTGTTTAACATATTGAAGACAATACTTTTCTGTGTTTTTGACTTTTCATTGAAGATAATTTCAAGTAGATAAATAAATAAATAAGACTAGCAACCTAGAATAAAATGATTTGAAAATTACAGAGTACACCTGAAGCGAAAAGAATGAAATTGATATTAAGATTATTTTTAAATTCTTTATTTCAAAATCACTTACTTTAAGTAATATATAAATGTATTACATAAATAGACAAAACGATAATTTATATTTATTTAGAGAAACAAAACAACATTGTAGCACAGTTTTCGTTTAATGTTTCTTGTAGATCTCGCGAGTATTTATTTTAATAATAGAATAGAATAGAATAGAAAAATTATTTTATTCTGGGACGAAGTCTCTTCAACATAACAAAAAAGTACAGAAATTAAAATTTTATATCTGGCCAGATAAAAACAAACATAAAAAGTTCAGATTAAGATAGATCATTAAAAAAAAAATAAAAAAAATATTGGTTATACAAACTATATACAAAATAAAATAAAAAAATCTATACAAAAAAACTCTTGAAACCATACTAAGATACTTAAAACTATGTACAATGTTAAAATATAAATAAACCCTTTTAGAAAAAATAAAAAATACAGAAAAAAAATGTAAATTCTTCTTAACAGTAAAATCTGTTTCTGTTGAAAAAAAAGAAAAGACAAAAAGAAAGTTGAATCTATAATAAGTATTTAGGTTATGAGCTATATGTGAATATGTTATTATAAATAATATGTAATTTTATATAAAAGGTTAGCTGGTATCTGACTGTTTTTGGGACAGGAATTGGAATAGGAGGGTTTTGAATGTAGATAAGGATGAAGAATGTCGAATTTTGATAGGAAGGGAATTTCAGAAACTAACAGAACGAGCAATAAAGGAGTTTTGGAACGAGGCAGATCTGTGAGAAGGACTGTAAAGGTCAGAAGGTCGAGATCTTGTGGAGAGGGAGTGGACTGAGGACTTGAATTGGAGAAGGTTGTAGGCGTAGGAAGGACGATGATTGTTGATGATATGATAGAGGAATGTACCTAGGAAATATTGTCTTCGAATGGAGAGGAAGAGCCACTCTAACTCAGTCTAGTGGTGAGAGACATGGTAGTATCTCGGGGCACCAATTACAAATCTCACGCAATTGTTCATTAATCTTTTCAGTCTGTCGCGAAACTCCACCGAGAGTCCATCATACACCACACAGCAGTAGTCAAAGTGGGGGAAGATGAGAGAGGAAACGAGGAGTCTACGCGTATGTTGAGGTAGGAGATGGCGGAAGCGATGGAATAGTTTGAGGGTAGAAACTGTCCGTCGGGAGATGTGAGAAATATGGTGACTCCAGGAGAGGGTTTGATCAATAAATAGTCCTAAATTTTTTACAGAGGAGTAGAAGGAGATTGGCTGGTCACCAAGGTTTAGTATGGGAAAGTCGGTATAGGATCTAAGGAAGGGCTTGGAATCAATGACAATGGCCTGAGTTTTTGAAGCATTTATCCTTAATCCGTTTAAGTTTGCCCAGGCATAGATTCGATCTAGGTCTGCTTGGATCTTAGTAAATGCTACCAATAGCTCAGGAGGAGAAAAGGATAGGTATATTTGAGAATCGTCTGCATAAAGGTGGTGGGAACAATGGAGAATTGAGTCATGGAGGTCATTAATATAGGAACTAAAAAGCAGAGGAGATATGCTAGATCCTTGGGCAACTCCAGAGGATAAAGGCAGGTAGGCAGATAGTGGTTGATTAGGAATGGAGACTGCTTGGGTGCGTTGTGAGAGAAAAGATTGGAACCAAGAGATGGAGCTATTGGAGAAGGAGAGTGATTTTAGTTTGTTGAAAAGGATGGGATGGTTAATGGAATCGAAGGCTTTAGAGAAGTCAAGAAGTATAAGGACAGTTAATTGTTTATTATCTATTGCAGTCTGAACATCATTGGTAATTTTGATTAAGGCGGATTGTGTGGAGTAGCCGGGACGGAAACCAGATTGGAGAGGATCAAGTTGGTTGGACTTTTCGAGGAAATTGGAAACTTGGGATTGCACCAATCTTTCTAGGGGATTTGAGAGATTGGAAAGAATTGAGATTGGGCGAAAGTCTTCGGGAGAGGATGGATTAGGCTTTTTATTTAAAGGGAGTACAATTGCTTTTTTCCAAGAGGAAGGGAATATTGAGTTCTGTACGGAGAAATTGTAAATGAAAAGGAGAACTGGGAGGATTTCGGGGAGACATAATGTTATCAATTTGACAGGAATACCATCTGGTCCTATGGAATTGGTGTGGGATTTCATTACTGCGGTTAGTAAGTCAGTCGGGGAAATGTTGGAGAAATAAAAGTCATCATCATTAAATGATGACTCAGGAGCAAAGTTTGAAGAGGAGTGAAGAGAAGAGGTAGAGGAGGCAGAAATAAAATGTGCATTTAAATCTTCAGGTGAAACGGAAAAGACCAGTGAGGAAGGGGATCTGGAAGGTTCACAAAGGGAAAGTTTGCGAAGGATTAGCCATTTAGATTTGGGATCTGGAGCAGATGAAAGGGCTTCATGGAAGTAGGAAGCTTTAGCTCGCCGAATTCTTGTTTGTGTCAAATTGCGGAGCACCCTAAACGCTTGATAGTCATCTGTAAGCCTGGTACGTCTAAAGCGTCTACAGGCAGCATAATCATGCCTCTTCTGCAGATCCTTGATTTCTTGACACATCCAAGGTGCAGGCCGGCGGCGAAAGGTTGAGGTTTTTATGGGAGCATGGGTGTTAAGGATATTGAGGAGATTGGAAGTCAGGATCTCAACCATGGAGTCGATGGAGGAACAGGAATATATTTCGTTCAAGTCTAAGGTTTCAAGGCCAGGTAGCATTTTTTCACGGGCGAGAGTGTCTATCTGACGGAAAGTGAAGGTTCTCGGATGAATCAGAGGGGTTTGGATATTATATGTTATTAGGATCATGTCGTGAGACGATAAGAAGGATACTGGCAGTTGAGAAGAGGAGAGGAGATTTAGTTCGGAGTCTATAATAAAGAAATCTAACCAAGTTCGGCCTTGTGGGTGTGGTGAGTAGGATAAAAAGGAACAATAAAGAGATAGAGGGAAAAAAATAGGTTTTCTATATAGGTTTTGTCTTTGGAATTAGAAAGGAAATTGGTATTGAGATCACCGGCGATGATTATTCTAGGATAGAGGGGAACAAAGTTGAGTAGGGTTGGTTCTAAGGACGGATCAAATGGAACAAGGGGAGGACGGTAGATCACTATGTAAAGGAGAGGGGAATTATTACAACAATTAATACAAACAATTTTATAAAAATCTGCTGCGCGCAACACACAACTTTCACTTACCCCTCTACTTTGAATAGAAATCATTTTCTGGCAATGTTTGGCTATTTTCAAATGTTTGAAGAGCATTTTAAACTGAGCTAAATTAAAGTTACAGATAACAAATCATTAAGACCATTAAAATTACAAAAAGTCTGTCTATTATATTGACGGTGGACAATAAAAATCTAGTTTTATAAATCACATAACTTCAGTCTCTGAGAGTTTAAGTTGACAGAATGACTAACTCCAATTTCAACATTTTTGAGTAATGTCGTTTTAGTGATATTTCTAATTGGAAAAGTTAAATCTATACAGGCAGTGAGAAAGTTGATTACAGAGTGTTAAAATATAGAACTGTGAATAAAGGTATAAATTTTGCCACTAGAAACATCACTAAAATTAATAGTAAAGAATGTTGAATTGGTGTTAGTCATTCTGTCAACCGAAAGGCTCATATATGCCTAGAGAGATTTGAAAGTGCATCTAAATATTTTTGCTATAAATTATTATAGTTTGTAGAACTATTAGTTATTAAACTGTTATTTTCCATTGTAAAGTTTAATAAAATGAAATTACGATATTTTCATTGCCTGTCATGGATAGGTCAAAAGTTGTCACACTAATTATAAGATAATGTTGGGAAAATTCATCAAATTATTCAGCAATTTAATTTTCTAAAAGGTTACTAGATGATTTTTTTTCGAATAAACAGCCAATAGACACCTAATTATTTAAATATATATCATATCTACAGTTATTAAACTACAGTAAATATATTTAAGGTTATAAACATATCCATGAAATATTTTTATATTTCACTTCTTTCACACTAGTACAATGGAATAGTATTTTAAACAATGGCATTGGCTTGATTTGGTGGATTTTAAATACTTTTTTTTCTCAAACTTAGAAAAAAATTAAAAGTATACATTTGAAAGAAAATTTCATTTAATTTCCTTGGAAACATGTGATTTACGTTAAATAGTGTTAGTTTTCTGAAATTACTATTTATATTGTTTTCGTCACTCTCCGTTGCCTTATACAACATTATTCATTTGATATTATTGTTTCTAAAATTCTCCGCTTTTCAACGATATATTATACGTATACCTTCTGAACAGCTTACCGTCTATATGCTAGCCCACATCTTTTACCTGGAAAGCCCTCCGTGGTGGCTTCTCGTGCTGGAGATGGTGTTAGGCCAGTGGGCGCCGGTGGAATGGGCAGATACAACCAGCTCCTCTCAGGACTTAAGTGTTATCTTTATCTTTTAGATCTGCCCCCGCCACTCGCCGTAACGCGGGTTATTTAAACGAAAATCCCTCTTTGGCACAACCAGGTATATTTGATTATAAATATTATATTCAGGAGAATTTTGTTTCTCCGTTTGGATTGTGACTCGATTATTATTTTCTGATTTTATTTGGGATTCAAATATTTCATCTGATTTCTTGTTGATCTGCGGTTTATTAATATCAATAGAAACAAAATCATTAATACTTTTGGATGGGTGCGATGTTGGATGTTCATCCTGTTTTTTAATAAAGCAATTAATAATTTCCTCTGATTCTTTTTTATTCTTTATGACTTCATTTAGCCCTAATTCCCCTAACTTTTCATCTTTTAGAGTATCTGCGACATTTGAAAAATCTTTGTTTATAAGAGGCTTTTTGTAAAAACTATTGGTCTCTTTATTTATTTGCAAATTTCTCACAATATTATTTTGATTATACTGATTAAAATTATTGCATTCTACTTCTGAACTATTATAAGCAGGTTCTAAAAAATGTTCAATTAAATATAGCTGTTGAATTTTTTCTTCTAGTACCCGAATTCTTCGTTCTTTAGGATCTTCTTCGATAATAGAATTGATTTTTACCGGGTTTTTTGGGTTGTTATTAATTTGGGAATAAAACTGCGTGTAAGAATATGATGCTGGATGTTTAGTTTTACAATTGAAATGTGTAGTTTGGTGGGAATTACGTTGATAGTTTTTCGGAATCGGTTCATTACAAATATTGTTTCTTTGCCAAACATTGCGAGATGAATTTACTTTATTAAAATTATATTTTGTATCTTTAGAAGACCACTTTTTATAATATTGAAGTGATGTGTAACATCTTTAATTTTTATTATAATTATTTCTGTGACCGTCAGAAAATTCATTTATCGCCTTTAACGCGGGTTTTATGGAACTGGCTCATCAAAAAGAAGATGATTTTCAGTTTCTAATAAAACTCTCAAATCATCTAAACTTCTTAAATCCTCAATTCTTACCATTATATTGACTCCGACATTCGTAGGCATATTGGCACAAAACTGATATACACTGACAGACAAAAAATTCCACCCATTTGTTTTTGTCATGTTTTCATCTAAAAATATTTCTGCATTGGATTAGTCTAATGTTTTTAATGAATAAATAGGTAATCTTTTTGTTTGTTTTCAAGTAGGAATGTTAATATAGAGGACAATAACCCTTAATCCTTAATTCAATGAAATGATTCTAGATTCCAATGTTTACTTTCTATGGAATCAAAATGTTTATTCAGTACCATTAGTTCTGTGCCGTTTCTTGCAGCACATTTCTTAGTCTCCGGCTTTTAATTTTTCCAATATTAAGTTTAAAAATACCTCTTAGTGCTGAGGATGTTGCGCGTGGTGTGGCACTTATTGATGATGGACGTTCCATTAGATATGCAACTAATGCCATCGGAGTTCCATATGAAACTTTACGAGACGCCGTCAGGCGTTTTCGGGAAACTGGTTCTTATAATAGAAGGCCCGGTTCTGGTCAGCCTAGGGTAACAGAACCACAGGATGACCGGTTTTTGACTTTGAGAATTTTACGAAACCGGCAACTTACCGTTGTTCAAGCGATTCATCAGCTCGAGGGAGTTCGAGGTGTGCAAATTTTAGAACGTACCGCTCGGAGAAGATTAAATGAGTATGGGTTAATTCATGTAAAAATCAAGTGGGTGGAATTTTTTGCCTGTCAGTTTAATATTTGACATTCAAATTGGTCTATTATTATGTCTTTATTAATTATATCGTCGGTATTGTATCGGTGCTTAATTAGGTTTCTGGTATTATCTAACCGTTGAAGAAATTCCAACGGATGTTCATTGTATTTAATTTTTATTTATATTTATGTTGTTGTTCATGAATGTTAACTAATCAATTGATTTGGTATTACTTAATATATTTTCCAGATAATTTAGTAAATCTTCAACTTTGTTTCTATGGTAATTAATTTTAATGTATTCTGTTCCTTCGGTGAGGTGAGCAAATGCCTCATTTAATATTTTTTTTTCACTTGACTCTTTGAATCAGTTATTCTCCGAGCATAATTCCTTATTTAATTTACTCAAGAAATTTATATATTTTTTTAAATATTTTAATTCACCATTAAAATAAGGTTATATGTTAATATAATGTTTTGCTTCAATTGGTAACGATTCCATGATTATTATTTTATTTATTTATTTTATTTTTAAAAATTTAATTTCAATTTAAAATTATTTTATTAAAATATAATTATATTATAAAATAATTTAATTTTTCAATATATTATTTCAATAAATATATCATTAAACATAAGGTTATTTGTTTACATTTTATATGATATAGAAATTCATATCATAAAATTAAAAAATATTACATAAATATAAATATACATAAAAATAAATGTGAAAATCTTAAGCTTACTGATGAAGTTCGGTTATCTTCTTCTTGGTATCTGGGAGCAGTAGGCCAATTGAAGATATCAGTTTCAAAATACCTGGGTAGAGTGATTTTCTAAAACTTGAAATTTTCTGAAAAACAATTGGTACCTCGTGTTGAGTGGGCCAATTTCTAGACCTTGTAAAAGTGACTAGAGGTGACAAGCAGATACGTTGAGAAAGTGAGCCTTCAAGTCATCGTTCTTCAGTGTTCCGTTCAGACAACGTAGATGCGAGAATACCTAGTAAGTAGTGAAAACTCGATGCTAGCAGGTCCTGTTCTCGGGCGCCAATTAACGAACTCGTACAACAGTAAAGACTTTGAAAATTACTTTTATTGTAAAATATAAAGTTACATTGACATAAGGTTATTGATACTTCTTACAAATTAGCCTCGTGAGGCCTAAACTAATGTTACAAGTCTGACTTCTAAACTTGGAATTGTCTGTAGATTATTTTGGAGCTCAATATATAGGAAATGATAAAGGAGGGGATGGCTATTATTTAACTATTCCTGTGGGAAAGTTGTTTTTTTTTAAAGTAATAATGCACCAAGCATGTGTTAACTATCAAAGGCGGATCTACAGAGGTGGGGGGCTTTCGGGCTGAAGCCCATTTATCTAATGGTAAAATATAACCATGTTTTACAGACAAAAATAATAAAAACTATCTCTTAAAATATTCTTGTTTGTGTAATTATATTTAATTGTACTTCAAGAACCACTTAAAAAACCATTTCATATAGGTAATTAATTTCTTTATTTTTTAAAAAATTAATTATCGTTATATGTATATGAAAAAAAAAATCTTTCGGGCTAAGCCCCCCAAAAAATTAAATCCTGGATCCGCTAGTGCTAACTATAAACTTTTGGGACAAATGAGGATCAATATACAAATGCAGGTATTTTTTATGGGACACTATGGGCGACGATGTAGCTATAAATTGTAGGAGGACTGTCAACATCTCCTGGAGAATGACAGCATAAATCTATCAATGGTTAAAGCAGGTCAATTCTAACTCTTTGAGACAATAACTCTCAAAGGAAAAAGGAATTAATAATATTAGTAGTAATAAATAAAGAAAAAATGGTAATAATAACTATAGTTAGTTAACTGGTATCTCCCAATTGATATAAAATGTGTAAATTTTGTCCGGAGACAAAATTGGTGGGCGGTATGTTAACGCTACAGCCTTAATTTATTTTATTTTTAACATTAATTCTTATTTTGGTTTATATCATAAAATTAAACCAATTAATAATTATATATACATATTCATAGGCCCATAGCGGTACTACTTCACTAGCAGGCCGGTTCGAAACCGCACTTCTTATCTATGTTATCTAACGTCACGTCACATAACCTCCCTCTTCTTATCCCGCCAAACCTTTCTATTGTTTATTTTTCAGTTATTTCCTTATTACGTTCACTTATTAAATTCTTTATTTTTACCGTTATGATATTTTTTTCATTTTTTTTTAGTTTATTTTCGTCAAATTATGAATTTTGTTACATTCTGGGATTTACCATATTCAGAAGAACAGGATATTGAATATTTTCAAAACGTTGGGATACTTGCAGATGTGAAATTTATAGAACGATTATGGGGCTCAGATAAGTGGAGAAATAAAATACATGGAGGAACTGCCAGACAAGACCTCGATTCATATTTATGCGAATCAAAGAAGAGGACCCGTTCCTCGTTATTTTAAATAGCATAGTTATTTTGCGTACCAAAATAAATAAGACGAAGTGAAAATAAATTGTACATATGTCGTTTATATTGTTGATATGTTTTCTTATATATGTTCTTCAAGTGTTTTTTTATTATTTCATTTTCATTTTTTATATCTACATATGTTCTTTAAGTGTTTTTTATTATTATTTCATTTTCATCTTTTATATCTACATATGTTCTTTAAGTGTTTTTTATTATTTCATTTTGATCTTTTATATGTATATATCTTCTTTAAGTGTTTTTTTTTTAATTATTTCATTAATATATGAGTCGTAAAATAAAAGTTTTTTTTTTTGTTATTACATTTGTTCTTGTTTCTGTTTACACTTTCAATAATACGAATATAATACAATAATACAAAGATAGGAATTACGAGAAGGCTTATCGCTGCCTTATCGGAATTATCAGTGTTCAGGTTATAAACATTGGCAGATAGTTGTCAGTCCCGGCCTGCTAGTGAAAAAGTACCCCCTATAGGTCACTAGCGGATCCAGGATTTAATTTTGGGGGGGGGGCTTTTTTTTCATGTAAGTATAAAAATTAATTAATTAAAAAAAAAAGAAAGAAATTAACTACCTATACGAAATGATGTTTAAGTGGTTCTTGAAGTCCTATTAAATGTAATTAAACGAACAAGAATACTTTAAGAGATAGTTTTAAGTATTTTTTTCTGTAAAACATGGTTATATTTTTGGGGGGGCTTCCCCCGTAGATCCGCCGGGGCTATAGCTTATGATGTTTATATTCAGTATTGATTAGTTTATAGTTTACAGATCGTTATGGATTGCAGACCTAGCTATATAAACAAGTCCTAAGCCCGTAGACTTCGCAATACACAGTCTGACTCCGTCCGTCACAGTGCTGCCAACTGCTATACTGCCCACTGCAGTACACCTTTGAAGAGACCTACTTCTCAGGTCGTGCTCGCTGCTGCCTATTTGCAGTTTAATTATATGAGCGCTCATGAAAATCTATGTTTGGTCGCTGCATAAAGATTGTCGTGCGTCGTTCTTCCGCCGTTAAGAACGTCCTGCTTTGCGTCCACGTAACGTTGTACAACTTTGATTATTTTTTGTTCTGTATAAATTTTATTTTACGACTATCAATATGTCTGTTTGATTGTTTCTATTATTGATTGTAATTTTGGGTCATTTACATATAATTTCTTTATTTGATTCCCATAATCAAACATCGAAATATTTTATTAAATATTACATAATTGTTTTTCAGCTTATCTTTATTTTGATCCATTGAAACAAGTGTAAAATTGATTTCATTATTAATATGCGCAAATGTTTCAAAATACAGTCCACTTTCTTTTAAATCACAATAGACTTAATTTAAATCATAGTTGGGTTTCATTCGAAGTTTGATTTAAACTAAGAGGAAGCTTAACGACTCTATTACCTGATCACTGAGTCTTTGTGTACTTATAGCCATCTGTAGATATAACTCTTGCCAGTACTGTTGAATCCTGCTGAGGTATCCTGTCTTGTCTGTTTCTAATTGTGTTGCTAAACGACATGCCTGAATGTCTGCCTTTTTCATTTCTTGCGCCCATTCTATCCTTCGAGCACCTCTTTATCTCTGTTGCCCGTTCTTGCAGTCTTGTGGTCCACTGCGAAAGGGTGGCGCCCCTTGCTCCACCATTACCTGAAGGAAGTTGTCGAAGATTCCCGACTGATGCAGTTTCATTGCCAGGCTAGTCCGAGACTATACGTCGATTTCTTAACTTCATTTTTGATGGGTGATCGCATTTTAAACCTTCTGACAGGCCTTCCTAGGTAAGGTTGCCTAGGCTGTGTACTGAAAATGCCCTAGTGCTAGTGTAAATGTTATTGTGTGTTTTTTGTTCCTCGCCGTTAAGGCTATACGGGGTTTTCCCAGGCCAGGGAGTGTGGGGGGGGGGGTTTAAAACACTCCCTCGGCACCAGGACGCGAACTCTTTTCTATTTTTATATTATTTGTCATATATCAGGTTGCCGGGCAACGGCGGTGCTGTGCACAGGCATTCGGCCACCCCGCCCACCATGTTATTGTGTGCTGTAACATGTACGTTTGTGAACGATATAATGTACTCAGAAACTCAGGGAAGTGTAAAACCCCAACAACTACATTCATCAGTTGTTATTATTATTTTTAATATTAATATTAAAAACACTTTATTCAGAAATATTACAATTTGTCACAGTTAAGGACACTTATAATAGAGTTCAGAGATTGCATTCATACCGTATATACAAAAATATAAATAAATAAAGTAATAACAAAAGAATAAGAAGAAAGAACAAAAGAGTAAAGAAAAAAAAAATATATATACACATAAGTAAATAAAAATAGAAATAAAAGTAAAACAAACACCTTATATAAAACATACATTATTTACAATTTGCCAGGTGATCTCCGAACCAATCCTGTCCCCTCCACATGTGGAGGGAAAAGGGAGGCTTAGGAGATCCCTACGCTTCTCCCTCAGCCACTTCACTGGTATTTTAAACCAGCGGAGGATGAGTAAGAGCGCTACAGCCACAGACACTCATGACTTGAGTGGAGAATCTGGCCATTGCTAGAAATCCAAAATATCCATATTTACAAAAGGTCTCGTGGCCACTGCCGCTTTAACCTACGAAGGGGATTGTAGGGATGGGTGGTGCTTGATAGGGATTGTACAACGGGATTTGGGTGATGAGAAAGGTTCTGGTGAAATTTGGAAAATTTGGCTGGGATAAGATCAAGAATAAATGGGATATTAAGGTCATGGTGTAGGGTTTTATTGGTTACATAGAAGGGAGCATTGACTATTGTACGGAGGACTTTAGACTGAAAGGATTGAATGCGTTTGATGTTAGAAAATTTGGCTGTTCCCCATAGTTCTAGTCCGTAAGTCCAGATGGGTTTCAGTATTGTCTTGTAGATCAGTAATTTGTTTTCACCAGAAAGTTTAGATTTTCTATTCAGTAGTCTATATAGCTGGCTATATCGTCTGTTAAGTTCCTGTCTTTTAAGTCGAGTATGTGGATTCCATGTTAGTCGTCTGTCTAAGAGAAAGCCAAGATACCGGACTGTATCTGAGAAAGGAAGCTGGATGGAGTTAAAATAAACTGGTGGGCAGGTATTACGCCGAAGGGTGAAGGTAATGTGTTTACATTTAGATTCGTTTACCTTAATGCGCCATTTCTTACACCAGTGTTCAATCAGGAAGAGGTGCCTTTGTAAGTTTGCGGACGCTGTTTCAGGATCTGAGTTGGAAGAAAGGATAGCAGTGTCATCAGCGAAAGTTGCCAGGAGGGTATCGGGATGGACAGGAATATCAGCGGTAAAGAGAATGTAAAGGATGGGGCCCAAGACGCTGCCTTGAGGAACGCCAGCCTCAATTGAGTAACAGTCGGAGAATTCGGTGCCACAGCGAACTCGGAAGGAGCGGTCGGAAAGATAGGATCGGAGTACTAGGTATAAGGACTGTGGTAGATGGATTTTAAGCTTGAAGAGTAATCCGGCGTGCCATACCCGGTCAAAAGCTTGCGCTATGTCCAGAAATGCACCCGAGCAATACTGCTTGCTTTCTAGGGTTGAGGATATATGGTCAACAACTCGGAGTCCTTGCTGGACAGTGGAATGTTGGGAACGAAATCCGAATTGATGAGTAGGAAGGTTATAGGATTCAATTATAGGTAGGATTCGTTTCAGTAGGATGTTTTCAAAAATTTTTGAGAGGATTGGGAGTAGGCTAATTGGTCTATAGGATGCTGTATTGTTGGAAGGTTTGCCTGGTTTCAAGAAGAGGACGATGGTGGAATGTTTCCATAAAAGAGGGAAGTGGGTAGTTCGTAGGATGCAATTGTATATATATGTAAGAAATATGATGGCTTTAGATGGAAGTTGTCGAAGGATCTGTGGGGTTAGAAGGTCATATCCAGGAGATTTGCGAGGTGTGATTTTCCGTAAAAGGTATTTGACCTCAGAGGGATTAACAGCTTTAGGTGGTAAGGAGAGTGGGATAGGTATTGAGAGGGATTCTTCTACTTTTACTGTGTGGCTGGGATGGGATTCTGGATGAGGAGCGAAAGTATAGGAAAGGTGTTTGGCAAATTCCTCGGCTTTATCTTCATCAGATGCTGCCCAGGAGCCATCATCTCGTCGAAGAGGGTGGGAAATATGATGGGATTTGAGGATTTTTCTGGTGATATTCCAAAGGGAATTATCATGAGCAGAGAGTGTGGTGAGGTAGGAATTGAATGATTGGGATCTGAAGGTGGCTAATTCTTTTTTTAATTTTTTACAGTGATAATTGTAGGAGTGGCGGTCGGCTGGATGTCTGGTACGTTGCCATAATAATCTGGCACGGCGTTTTATGTGGATTAGGTCAAGGAGGTGTTGAGGTAAATTATGTTTCTTAAGGATTTTTGAGGAGTGATCAGGGGAGGAAGCAGTCCAGACTGCTTCTTGAATTTTGGTAGTGAAGGAATGTACTGCATTGTCCAGGTCTTCAGAGGTTTTCAGGGTTACTCTGAGGTCAATTTTATCGGAGAGGATTTGATGAAAGAGTTTCCAGTTAACTGGGCCTCTGATGAAGGACGGAGGAGAGGGTTTAGGAATAGGAGCTAGTGATACTTGGAGTATTAATGGGCTGTGGTCTGAGGAAAGCTCGTCAAGACGGGCAACGGAATGGTTGAGAGCACCTAAACCATTATGGATAAAGAAATCGAGGATATCGGGATTACGGTTAGGATCAGTGGGCCAGTAGGTAGGTGAGTTGGGTGGAAGAAGGGTAAAATTTTGGGAATTGAGTACAGACAGCAATGTTCGACCACGAGAATTCGTGGTTCTTGAACCCCATTGTTGATGCTTGGCGTTTAAGTCTGCACCCAAGATGAAATGATGTCCTAAGGAAATGAGGAAGGAACTAAATTGGATATTGGAGATGGATTGGTTTGGAGGGCAATACGCTGATGCAACGGTAATAGGAAAGGAGAAGGTTTTGATTACGACTGCGGTGGATTGTAGGAAATCGTGTGTAGGCAGTGGGAGTAGGTGATGGGAGAGGGATTGGTGCACAATGACTGCAGTACCGGCATGTGCTCTACCGTCAGGATGGTCGGTACGGTAAGTTATGTATTGTGGTATTTTTAGGAGCTGTTTTTTAGTCAGTCGAGTTTCCGTTATTAGGGCTACGTCTACGTTCTTGTCTTGTAGTAAGGCTGTTAGTTCGTGTATGTGATTTCTAACACCATTCGCATTCCAAAGGAGAATGGATATGGGTTTGATGGAAGTCATTTAAGGATTTTTTAAAGGAGGGATAAGGTGAGATACTAGGTTAGTGAGAAGTGATATCAGTGGGGTAACAAGGGATTTAAATTCTGAAAGAAAGGATGTCAATAAGCTGGTTAGATCTGTAGCATTAGGCGGTGGAGGAACATATTGGATTTGATGTTGGTGAGGTTGTTGTTGATTAGGTACATTAGGTGGGATAGGATATTGAGATTGGGGTTGAGTTTGTTCTTGCGGCAGGGCCTCACATACATTAGTCGGGTCTCTACCCCCAAGTAGCTTGGCAAAAGAAACCTTAGAGTTCACAATTTTAGCGGGTCCTCTTCTTGGTTTAGGTGTATCATCAGGGTCCCTGGGTTTCATATATCTCGCTTTAAGATTTTTATAAATTTGGCAGCCTTTGTAGTTGGCTGGATGGCCTTCCAGGCATAGGGCACAGACTGCTGGTTCTGTAATTGGTTTATTACACTCGCCAGACTTGTGTGTTTTACCACATTTCACGCAGCGTGGTAAGTGGTGGCAATAAGACTTGGTGTGGCCATATGCTTGGCAATTATGGCACTGGATGAACTCTCTTTTTGGGTACGGTTTTTCGACCTTTACGCTGGTGTAGAAAATTCTATTCACATCGTATATTTTTTCGATCCCAGGCGATGGCTCTAGATCGACGAAAAATAAGGGCAATGGGATTTTATTCTTTACACCTGGTTGTTCTTTATTTTCTTTTAAAACATTGGTTATCTGACGTATTTTGAACCCTAACGCCGTTAACTCTTCTTTAATCACTTCTATTGGGGTTGAGGAGTGTAAATTTCTTATTACAACTCGTAGTGCTCTTTCCTGTTTCAACTGGTATGTGTGAAAGTCCGCATTTGTGTCTGTTAAATATTTTACGATTTTTCGGTACGCTTCAGGTGTGGCCGGTATTATTTTTGTATCATTTATTCTGTTTAGGCATGTATAGCTACCTGGGCAGATTTTATTAAGTTGAGTACACAACAACTGGAAATTTCTCAAATTTTTGACAAAGATAGGAGGTGGGCGTGGTTCTCGAGGTATAGGTGCATCTTCCATTTCTTCCCTGTCATTTTCAAGCACCTGGTATGGATTAGGTGTAAAAAATGGAGATTCCATTTCTTGTGAAGACGTACTTGGCAGTGGTTGAGACACAGATACTTGAGTGTTCGCTGGAGGAGTTCCGGGGGGTGTTAATCGCTTACTACGACGTGTTTTCTGTTTAGGCGGTGAATTACGTGGGGTAGAGCCAACTGAATGGGACCTCTTAGTTGACATTACTTGGTGGTAATATCGCATATAAAAAAAAAAAGAAAGGGAAAAAAAAATAAATAAATAAAACTACGTCTGCGTGTTATTACAATGGATGAACCGCCGGCTGAGAACCAGCCAGTTACGTGGCTGGGCCACAACTGGAGAGGGGAGCCGTCAGCTGTTATGGCTATAGAGATTAAGCCTATAGACGCTAAATCACTAAATTCACTGTCTGTAATAGTACACAGTAAATAACAACACTACTCACTGTGGTGTTAGTCCATTGTTGTTGTTTTGATGTCTGCTTAACTAGTTTTTTTTAAAAAAAGTAAAACTGAGCACTTATTCTACTAAAAAATAGTAAAACTGTGGGACACGACGTGAAATGTGGGTATTCAAATCAAGCGCATGCGCAGAACTCGTTATTATTATTAAATATATTTCTTTATAACCTTTGTTTAATTAATATAATTATTTATTAAATGCCCTTCAGTAAATACTTAATTTAAATGAGTTTCTATCATACAGTCAGATAAATGCTGCTTGATCGGAATATTTTTAATTATTCTTTGGGAAATGAGTGTCAGAATAAATATTAATTTCCATTTTACCGGATATACTTAAATTTGTACAAAACACTGAGGTTAGGCAATGTAGTGTCTGCAATGTCAATCCTTCTGGTAGAAGAAATTACAACAAATACAGTTGTATTACAAATTAAATCAAACAAGTTTTCCATCCAGCTAATGTAGGAAGCAGTACTAAATTTTATCTAAACCTAACTCCATACTTGCATATAACACATGAAACATAATTATGAAAGGTATATCATGCTTTCCATAAACACATTTCCCAACAATTTATTAAAATATATCTTTATAAATTTTTACTGCAGCCTTAAATTACTGATTTAAATACTAAAAATAAATAAATTGACAATTTGTTTTAATAAATATTAAAAACAACCTTTAATTAATAATAACAATTAATATTATACAGTAATTATTCATTATAAAATAATTTAATGAATTAAAAACTGAGTTGATACGGTATAATTACGATATAATGTAAACTAATTATTTTGAAACATACTTTTTCAGTCTTCTAATAATACTTAAAAATGAACTAACCTAAAATTAAAATACAGTCAGAGTAAAATTTAAAATGGAAGCAAATTATGTAATATTTTACAGATGTTATAAAATTAAAAAAATAAGTGTAATCTATCAACGTCATAATAATGATTTCCAGTGTCCAACTAAAATCCATATTCCTTCAAAACATTAGCAGAGATCACAAGCCTTTGAATTTCAGATGTACCTTCATAGATTTCAGTAATTCTCGCATCTCGGTAGTGTCGTTCAGCTGGCATGTCATTGACATATCCCATACCACCTAATATCTAAAAGCAAAATAGAAAATACTTTTTTAAATGTTATTTTGAATTAATGAGTAAAAATATAAGATATTAAATTTAGAATTAAAAATAATAAGATATTAAAGTAAAAATATAAGATATTAAATTTAGAATTAAAAATAATACAATAAATTATTATTTTTTTTTTTAAATTTATTTATTGAGTATTACAACAATCTGTCTCTTGGACATTGGTTATAGTGAGGTAGGATGACATTCACACTATAAATACAATAAATAAATGAAAATATTCTTTATTATTCTGGGACTGTTGTCCCTTTACAACAAATTATAAGTACAGAGTAAATGCCCTACATACATAAATTAAGTATTTACAAAATAGTAGTCGATTAAAAAATAAAAATACAGGTAGGAAGAGAAAGAGAGAAAAAAGATACCATTTCTAACAGCAAATATAACAAATTATCAGTTATAATAACAAATATTTCTTGTGATTCTTAATGCCTTAGCAGTGTATGTCTGGAATTTAAACAGAAAGTAGCTGGAACTAAGATCATATAGATTGTAGATCAAGTTCCAAAAGAAGCCAGATCTTGCCAAAATTATGACAACCAATTTTCACTTCACCCCGTAGCACAAAATCAATCTAAGCAAGAGTCTGTGTTTGTACCTAGAAGAGTGAAGACATGGGTTTAAGAGCTCCTAGGGATTGACATCAAACGGTCAACAACTGATATGTTGCAATTTACTTTTAATTAGTTTTAATATATTTCCTAATTTTATTTGAATCGGAAGGTTTTTTCCCTTTTTGATTACTTTAATTTTAGCTAAATATATTTTTTCTATACAATTGAACGCAATAAGCAATGGGCACAGCACTGGGCAACAGATAACAATTTTTTTAATGTTTCCAGCACTTCATAAGTCAATCCTTAGTAATTTTGGGTTGAGACAAACGAATATGACAATGAAAAATTTTTCTAAGCTCTAGTTTCTGTGATATACACAAGGTGGAAGTTTTCATATTAACAAGTTAAGAGAAAAAGATGCATTTTAATTATATATGCTAACAACATTGAAAGTGCATTTGATTTTTCAAAATTGTAGTTACATTCTAAGAGTTCTAAATAGCTCGTGTCTTAAGAGACTATGTGGCTTCGTGAGATTTTCGTCTTTTTAGATTGCTTCTTGTAAGGGATTTCCAGAGCACTCCTACACAAAGACCAACAGTTATCCTGGTTCATCCAGAACTGCTTCATTCCAATGGCCCTGATATCTTTGTCCAATAACAGAAATGTCCTGATGGAATCTTTCTCCATGTTCATCAATAACAGCTCCACAACTAAGAGGGAAAAAGTCTATGTGGGAGTGGATAAAATGGATTTGAAGGAACATGTTGCATCCAAGATTATGGTCCTTTTGCAGGAGCACTGTCACCAAATGAGTGTATTTGTCATCTCTGTTATTGTCTAAAAATCCACAAAAAACTCCCTTGAAGGCTTCCCAAGCTTCCTTTTCTTTCCCTTCCAAAACTTGGTCAAATGCAGGATCCTTCACAAGTACTTGAATTTGTGGCATGACGCAAATACAGAAATATCATATAGCACAGCGAAAGCCATAGATCCTTTCTTCTTTCTCATTTATTCTAGCAGCGTAACTGAACATACATTGCAACATATATGTATTGCCCAAGACTTATCCTGGTCCCCTACTTTCATACCGAAATAATGCTGATAGGCAGTCTTTACAAGAGGTGTTAGATTTTGTTTCTTTGAGGAAAATGTAATTTCACCACAAGTATATAAAAAAAAATATTAATCATATTTACACATTTTCGTGAAATTTTTATGAATTTTACACTAAAAAAAAGCAATCTCAAACCGGAAATTCTGCATTAATTACAGCAGAAACTATAAGAAACTCACGGTCAAAGAAACAGTAACTATGTTTATGACTTACAACCAGCTGAACAGCATTTGTGTTTTGTTATTTGACTGGTGTACCAACTCCCCCCCCAAAAAAAATCCCCCAAATTGAAAATATTGACTCTAAAAAATGAAATGTCACTTTATCTCCAAAGCAAGAGCTAATCTGTCATTTTTATGGTGATTTTTGAATTCAACAGATGGAAATGCATATGAATTGACTATTTTTGAGTTCGATGATTTCCAAATTTACCTTTCCTTCCCACCCTCTGAGTTGTATGATGCGTTTGCCAAAATCCAAGAAGATCTAAATTGCATCAGCGCTTGGTCATATATAAATGGATTAAGATTAAATGCTGATAAAACTCAGGCCATTATCATTGGTTCCAAACCCCTCCTCAAATCCAATACGAACATTCCTATTCTGTACCTAAATAACCATCCCATCACCTGCAGCTCCTCAGTTAAAAACCTAGGCATTTTCATTGACCAAACCCTCTCCTGGAATCACCATATTGCCCACATCTCTCGACGGTCAATTTATATCCTTAAACTATTCCACCACTTTCTCCATTTCCTACCTATACCAATACGCAAACTCCTACTATCCTCTCTCATTTTCCCCCACCTTGAATAAGGCTTTGTGGTGTTCAGTGGCCTGTCGGTGGAACTCGGGGACAGACTAAAAAGAATTATTAATAGCTTAGAAAGATTTGTCGAAGGGATCCTGAGACGTTCCCGTGTTTCCCACTACTATGCCCAGTTAGAGTGGCTGTTCCCCTTCTTGATAAGACAATACTTCCTTGACACATTCCTTTACCAAATAATCAACAATCATCGCCCGTCCTATGTATACAACCTCCTCCAATTTAAATCATCTATCCACTCCTGCTCCACAAGATCTCGTCCTTCTGATCTTTACACCCCCTTCCATAGATCTGCTTCATTTCAACATTCCTTTATTGTTCGCTCCACCACCTTTTGGAATTCCATCCCACTTTAAATCCACCATGCACCATCCTTATCCACATTCAAAACCCTCCTATTCTAATTCCTCTTCACAATCCTATCAGACGCTGGTTAATTATGTATTATGTAACAAGGATAATTTTTTATTTATTTTTTCCTTTTCATTGCACCATTATTTTATTTTAGTTTTTGTTTATTATTTATGAATTGGAAAGATTCAGTATCACTTTTGGCATAGCACGGTGTTGTATAAAAAAATAAGGGATTGTGTTGTTTTTATCAATTTTTTTTCTATCTACAAGATTATATATATTTTAAATATATTTCATTTTTTACATTCCTCAATTTGTATATATATTGTAAGTTTACGTTTCCTTTGAAAAGTAAACAAAACAGTTTCTGAATCAAATAATATTTATTGGGTTGAGGCAACAAATACACATCCTCAATTATATAATATAAAATCATACATTAATAGTACATAAAATTTTTATGAATTTCCATTCATTTGTCAGGGTCTAATCTTGGCGCGCTTCCGAACTGTCTATTTATATTTCACTCTCTGTTCTGCAGTGAATCTTCCTCTGTATTGTTGTGTTCAACTTCTTTCGATCTTCTAATCTTCCTTTGTTTACACTCACTACTTGTTAACTCACATTTTCTTTTCTCGATCCTCTTTACTAGCTGGCTGGTTACCTTCTGCCTCTTTTTCCCCACCATCTGTCATTCTTTGTCCATTTTTGACAGTAGTTTGTGACGTCACTACCTTAGCGCCACTATTCAAAATTGCTATGTAATATTTACATTACAATATATATATATATATATATATATATATATATATATATATATATATATACCTTTCCTATCTTAATCTCCATACAATATCATTGCATATTGTATTACATATATCAATAATTTATTTTCTTTTAATTATCTTTTTTTTCTTTTTTTTTGTCGCAATTGTTTTCTCATAAAATTAATTTAATGCCCCTTCCTAATTGTATGTATCTTTTTATTCTTATTTTATATCTCTTATGGCGGGATAATGCAATATTGTAATCCCGTTGCTCATCTTCTGTCATTAATATATCTTTACTAAGTATATACACTGACAGGCAAAAAATTCCACCCACTTGATTTTTCCATGTTTTCATCTAAAAATATTTCTGTCACTTGTAAAAAAAAGTTGTATTTGTATATAATACATGGTATTTGTAGATAATACTTAGTATTTATGGAATTTTATAATCTTTTTTACCTTTAATAATCAAAATGTGATTGGGTAAAAAAGATTAGAGAAAAAAAATTGAAAAACGAACCATTATTATTCTAAAATAAATTGATTACATCATCGTTTAGTAGCGCGTTTCCTCCTCTTGCCTTCACTACTTCTTGAAGACGCCTCGGCATGCTTTCCACCAGTGGGGAAATGTCCCTTTGCTGGAGGATAGCCCATTCCTCCCAAAGAGCCCTTTCAAGGTCCTGCAGTGTATCAAGAAGTGATGCACGTGCTCTTATTCGTCTTCCGAGGTTATCTCATAAATGCTCAATGGGGTTCAAATCTGGAGAACGTGATGGCCAGGCTAAAACCTCAATATTGTTCTGTTGAAGGAACGTCTGCACTATGTGGGCGTGCATTATTGTGCATTAGAATAGAATGATCGCCGATTTCGTTGAGGATAGGCAACACATGAGGTTCTAAAATCTCATCTACATAGCGAATGGCCATCAAAGACCCTCCACGAACAACAACCAATTCTGTGCGGCGCTCCATTGAACCCAGCCACACCATTAAGGAACCACGTTGGAAAGGTTGGCTCTGGAAAAATTACAGGCTGCATATCTTTCGTTTCTTCTTCTCCACACCCTTTCACGCCCATCTGGAGATCGAAGAGCGAATCTTGACTCATCTGTAAAAAGTACAGCACTCCATTCGTCCATAGTCCAATGGCTGTGTTCTCGAGCAAAAGCCAGCCGTGTTACTCTGTGAGTTCTGGTCCTCTTACTGGACGAAAAGCCATTAATCCATACTCATTTAATCTTCTCCGAGCGGTACGTTCAGAAATTTGCACACCTCGAACTTCTTCGAGCTGATGAATCGCTTGAACAACGGTAAGGTGCCGGTTTCGTAAAATTCTCAAAGTCAAAAACCGGTCATCCCGTGGTTCTGTTACCCTAGGCCGTCCAGAACCGGCCTTCTATTGTAAGAACCAGTTTCCCGAAAACGCCTGACGGCGTCTCGTAAAGTTTCATATGGAACTCCGATGGCATTAGCTGCATATCTAATGGAACGTCCATCATCAATAAGTGCCACACCACGCGCAACATCCTCAGCACTAAGAGGCATTTTTAAACTTAATATTGAAAAAATTAAAAGCCGGAGACTAAGAAATGTGCTGCAAGAAACGGCACTGAACTAATGATACTGAATAAACATTTTGATTCCATAGAAAGTAAACATTGGAATCTAGAATCATTTCATTGAATTAAGGATTAAGGGTTATTGTCCTCTATATTAACATTCCTAATTGAAAACAAACAAAAAGATTACCTATTTATTCATTAAAAACAATAGACCAATCCAAAGCAGAAATATTTTTAGATGAAAACATGAAAAAATCAAGTGGGTGGAATTTTTTGCCTGTCAGTGTATTTTGTATGTTTTAGCTGTATATGTTTTAACATAAAAAGTAAATACTTTTTATTTAAGTAATTTCGATATTTTTTCTTTCCTAGAGGTTTTGCTTTTTCTTTCTATACATGTAACTCTTTTTATTTTTATTATTTTTTTTTTATTTTGTTGTTTTTTCAAATACAATTATAAGTATAGTTGAGAAGATTTTATTTTATTTTTTAGTCATTTATGTACTATTGTTTAAGTTGTTGTATGTATTCTTTGAATCTTTATTAAGTTAGTTTTTGGCCAGATATGTATTTTTTCTTTTGTAACTGTTCATTATTGTTATTCTAAGGAGACATCGTCCCAGAATAAAGTTTATTTTCTATTCTATTCTATTCTATCCCAACTAAAATTAAATTAGGTTTTTACAATATTACTGTCAGAAAATTCATTTCAAACTCAAACTGCAGCTACAATTGTCTTAAATTCGATCATACCAAAAAAGTATGTAATAAAGAACCTTTGTATCGATACTCTGATAAAACTAAACATGAAGGATCAGAATGCAATAATCCCATGAAATGTGTTAACTATTCAGTTCAACATGATTCTTTCATGATTCACCAGGTATTGAAAAGATATATGATATCACCAGAAAGTTGAGAAGCCATATCCCAAGAGAGAAATCGTGCAGTGCCGAAATTGTGAGGCGTACGGCCACACAAAGACAAATTGCCATAACTTGCCGCATAGCGTGAAATGCGCAGAATAACACAAATCTCCAGAGTGTACCACAACAAGTTCATCAGTTTGTGCCCTATGACTGGAGGTGTACCACAACAAGTCCATCAGTTTGTGCCCTATGAGTGGAGGGATATCCAGCCAACTGTAAGAGTTGCCAAATTTACAAGAACCTCAAAACCAGAGAGCAGAAGACCCGGATTCAATATCAGACAACCAGACCAAGAAGAGAACCTTCTAGAATAGTTAAAACTAGTGTATCATTCTCCGAACTACTTTGAGGAAAGAGCCAAACTGATAAATGTGAAGCCCTACCGCAACAACAACCTCAACTCCACCCTCAAGATCCTATCCATTTTAATATGCCTAACAATGAACAACCACACTAACAACATAATCCTGCTCCTCCAAATGCGACAGATCTCACTAGCTTGTTGGCAACTTTTCTGATCGACAAATCCCTTGTTACCCCACGCATATCACTTCATACAAATCTTGTATCTCGCCTCATCCCTCCTTTAGAAAATCCTTAAAGGACTCACATCACGAAGCCCATATCCATTCTTCTTAGGAATCTGAATGGTGTTACAAATCACGTTGACCAACTAACAGCTTTACTACTGGACACAAAAAGGCAGTGAATCAGCTAATGTGTAAGGTTATGTTCTCAACTCGTCTCTCAGTATTTACTTATTTTTAATTAGATACTTCTAGTACTGAGACATCATTTTTTTTATAAATAAACAAAGTTGTTACGACGTTTCAATCAATTGCAAGCAATTTTGACCCATTTCGCAAATCGCCCGAAAAACTATATAGACCTAATTGTTAACAAAGGTTTAAACTTATTTTAATTGTTAACTGTGTTTAAACTTCTAAACACAGTTTTAAGATCTTGCCCCAACAGTCCACCCTGTATGTTACTAGGGATTTAACATGCAAGAACATTAAATTTAGAGTGACTACCATTACATTTTATTTATTTGATTTTTTTTTTTACCAGCGTATTCGCGTATCCATCAACCCAGCTTTTGACTAAATACCATCTAATTGTCTATACTGCCCAAATTATAAACATATCACGAGTTTAATAGCTAAGTTTAAAAAAATAAAAATAAATAAAAAATATTTTTTATTATTGCATACATGCAACTTTATGTATTTATATTTTAGTATAATATGTCATTATGAAATAGGCAATAAATTATACAATATCTAAACAATGTAATGTTTACAATACAAGCTACAAGACATAAATTTTAAACAATGTATTGGTATCTACCCCAAATATTATTACAATATTTATTTTACATGAAATACTTATACTATGAAATAATTATGTTGCGCGAAACATCACCAAACTTCTCAATCAACTCACTTGTTCCAGAACATCGAGTCATGTTTTGTGAATAGTTGACTTTTAATGTTACACTATTTTGAACTTATTTGATCACAGGTAATATTAACAATAATTTCATTAAAAGGGATCTATATAAATCAATATACAGTTCATGGTCTGAAAAACAAATATTTAATGAAAGCTTCCATAGAGAATATTGATTAAACAATTAAACATTACAAAGAAGTTCTTTGCATGATTTTTATAAGAGTACATCTCAAAACATTACTGTATTTCGTCAGGATGGGAAATCACTAAAAAAACATATGTTTCATGAGTCCCTTGAACTCTAAAATGAGTAGCTGGTAAGTAGAAATCAGATAGTTGGAGCACTCTGCTGACCATACTCTCTTTAGAATACCACAAGGTTGGTACTGAATCGATTTTCATGAAACTTTCATTTTATGTACTTAATTACCCTGAATAATCCAATGAAAGTTTTATTTAGTCCAAATAATAGATGGGAATACCCAAACTGTTATTTTAATGATTGAAAAAAATTAATGTAGAAGAAGAAGAAAAATAAATTTTATTTTGGGACTATGTCCCCTTGGGATAACTACGATCTACAATTTAATGACTATTGTCTGGCATTAATAATAAATTAAATTACATGATTGTCTAGATCTAAAATTACAATAAAGAAAAGGAACTGTTAGATATATGAAACCATGGATAAATTCAGATTTCTGTCAGATAACATTAATGCGACTGATAGATCTGAAAAAACGAGACATTATTTTACACATATTCGGAAATTGATTACTGAGGAGATGGACAAATAAATTATGTTTAAATGAGGTGAAGGATGATGATTTGCATATGGAGGTTGGTAGGGAATTCCAAAACAAGGTAGTATGCATGACAAAAGATTTTTTGAATGGACAGAGGAACAAGGAGTAAACAAATCGAGAATGTAAGAGGGTTTCTTGGTTGAAAAGGTTCGAAAAAGGAATACACTCAGGAAGTATTGCCATTGGAAGACTGGATAGAGCCACTTCAACTTGGCATACCAACTGGAGACGTAGGAGCGCCTGGGGACTCCAAAAATAAATGTAAATGAAAATGTTAAATCAAAGTGTGTAATTTTGAGCAATGGTGTGGGAGAGAAACCATGAGCATCGCCTAATATATTACGGAGGTCCATAACCGTATAGAATACTTCTCATCTGATGTGTAAGGAAATAGATATGGATTAACTAACACTCATATCAGATTTCTCTTCTGAGCACCATTATGACATTTCCCCTCTCAACGATACGATGGTCGTGAACTACCGCCCATTACACACATCAGGTACTTCAGATACACTTTTTTTTTAGTTAATCCCAATATTCAGTAATCCTAATATTTTCCAATTCCATTTTCAGACCTCCTTACTCGTAACCACAATACTTTTTCTCGCTATAGATATATTTCACAAATAGGTAAATGAAAGATATAACAATAGTGTAACGTAAAAGGGCCCTTATGTGGTTTATAAGTATTAATGAGCCAGTATAATGACTATCTGAAGAGTATTTGTTAACAATTGTATTAATATTTATGGCATTTAAGCCACATTTAATAATATTTCTTCTTCAATAAAATTGACTCCCTAAGGGGTGCTGTTTAGATAACAGCAGGGAAAAAAAATATTATGATAAATCTGATTAAACTCAATGGCCTCCTTCAATGTTATTTTATCATTTGGAAGAGTATTGCATGCTGTTTCAAGCAATATATGGTTGTATTCTGAGATATTATAGCAATTTTTACTTGTATATATAACTGGTAAATTAATTTTTTATGTAATGTAGCTCTTCAAACTCAAAATTTCATCTGTAAGGTTTTTTTTTCAATAATATATGGTTGTATTGTGAGAGAGATTTTAGCTAAAGGTATTTTCGATACCGAGTAGCACACTATTTCCGCATCACTCAAAAACTCATTTGACTTACATTTTAATAAATTTCTTATAACTCAACGTTCCACAAATATTATTTCATAGTCTGAGAGAAAATTCCAGGCTCTTTTCAGTGATACATGGTTATAATAGGACATTTGAAGAGAGATTTAAGTAATTTTCACTTGTATTTGTAACTGGTAAATTAAAATTTACTATATTTGGTTTAAAGTGTAATTAAACTCTTCAAACTCAAAAGCCCACTAATATCATGTTTGCATTTGGTAGAGAATTTTATGCTGTTTTCATTAATATATGGTAGTATAGGGATATTTGGAGAGAGATTTTAGCTAGAGGTAGTTTTAGATATTTTTATCACTATTTTGAAAATTTATATTAATACTAAAACTTATGGTATCAGCAGATTCTGTAATAAATTTATGATAAATGAATAAATTTCGAAAGCTCTTGGTAAATAAATATTCTTTTTTTTTTTTTATCTATTTATTGAATAATAATACAATCAGCCACTAGGTAAATAAATATTGGTTTTACAAACGAAAACCAAACAGGTACATGCTTGTTTTGAGCCCAAAATGTCTTCCCAACTTCAAATATTTCAAAAGTTTAAAAGCCCATAATTCTGAAAGTAATAGTTAGAATTGGCTAAAATTTGGTATTTTTTTAAAAATGTATAATTACTTAATATCTACGAATTTTCATTAAGTTCTGAGGTGGGTGTGTCGCGGGCCCTGGATGCTTTGGAATGGTATGACCCCACTATTAATATGACCCCCCTTAGATGTGACCAATTGTAATATATCTCATTAAAGAATTCAAGATGAGACAACCAGACCAAGAAAAGAACCTTCTAGAATAGTGAATAATAATGCATCATTCTCCGAACTACTAGGAGATAAGAACCTAACTAATAAATGTGAAGCCCTGCCGCAGCAACTACCCCAACCCCAACCTCAATATCCTGTTCTTCCTAATATACCTAACCATCAACAACCTCAAAGTCCTCTTCTCTCAAATGCCACAGATCTCACCAGTTTGTTGTCATTATTCCTCACTGAATTCAAATCAATGGTTATCCTACTCATATCACTCCTTACAAATCTTATACCTCACCTCATCCCTCCTGTAAAAAATCCTTAAATGACTCCCATCAAACACATATCTATTCTCCTTTGGAATACGAATGGTGTTAGAAATCACGTTGACGAACTTTTGATCACTTGATTACGTTGATGAACAGCTTTCCTACTAGACAAGAACATTGACCTAGCCCTGATTACAGAAACTCGGCTGACCAGAAAACAACTTTTAAAAATTCCACTGTACATAATATATTGTACTGACCATCCTGCCGGTAAAGCACATGCCGGTACTGCTGTCATCGTATACCAATCCCTCTCTCATCACTTACTCCCATTACCTACTTATGATTTCCTAAAATCAACCACTATCGCACTATCGTAATCAAAACCTTCTCCTTTCCGGTTATCCTTGCATCAGCATATTGCCATCCTAATAGATCCACATCCCAAGTCCTGTTCACTTCTCTCCTCAACTCCTAAGATCATCACTTCATCCTGGGAGCAGACTTAAAATGCTGTGCATCAAGAATGGGGCTCAAGAACCACGGTTTCTTATGGCAGAACATTGCTGTCTTTAATCAATTCCCAATGTTTCAGCCTCCTTCCACCCAACTCACCTACCTCTACTGGCCCACTGATCTTAACCGCAATCCTGATATCCTTGAATTTTTCATCCACAGTGATTTAGGTCCCCTCAATCATTCCCTCACCCGTCTTGAAGAACTTTCCCCAGATTATAGAATAGAATAGAATAGAAAATAATTTTATTCTGGGACGAAGTCCCTTCAGAATAACAAAAAAGTACAGAAATTAAAATTTTACATCTGGTCAGATAAAAACAAACATAAAAAGTAAAGATAAAGATTATAGTCCATTAATGGTTCAATTATCAATAGATCCTATTCCTAGAGCCCCTCCACCATCCTTAAACAGAGGCCCAGTCAACTGGAATCAAGTATTCAAATAAATCAAACATGTATTTGGCTTCAGCACTAGTGACATGGTTGAGAGAGTAGCACAGGAATATCTTGGAGTCCTGCTTTTCCCTCTATAGTTGGAGGGACAAGCCTGGCTTGGGGTTCCCTGCCTGATGATATATATTGTATATAGGTATGACTGTGATTTTGTTTTTAATTTACTTATGAGAAGAAGTTGATTGGGGGGTGCGGTCAACTCCTTCTCATATAATATCAACGGTCAACCATCTCTACATCATTAATTTACTTATCTTTAGATTTTTTCATTGTACATAGTTTTTTATTATTATTTAGTAATTATTTTACTTTTGTTAATTTTATATTTTCTGTATATATGGTATGAATGTGTTCATATCTCACTACAATTATTATCCATGTGACAGATTATTATATTTCTAAATAAATAAAATAAAAAATGTGTTGTTTTTATTACGTACACATCATATTATTTATTTCCCAAATATGACAATAATTAAATAAATTGCCTACTTTTTTTTGTAAATACTTCAATATTATGAGAAACATGATATAACCAAGTCTTGATTATTTTTACCATTATTAAATAAAACAAACCTGAATACACTGGTGAGAAACAAATGTTGCTGTTTCTGATGCTGATAATTTAGCCATAGCTGCCTCCTACACAAAAAAAAAAAGATATTATTAACGATAGATACTGTTAAGGCTCATATAAATAATAATGTTTTTTTTTCCACCCTATCTTTCTATTATGGGTGATAAATATTCAGGACGCAGTCTTTTTTAAAAAAAATTTTATTTTGGCCAATGTTTCAACCCAAACATGTGGGTCATTTTCAGGGCTGAAAATGTTTTTTTAAAAATTACAATCAGAGATATAATAGTATACGACCACTAATTATAAATAATAAACTATAGTGATTGATGGCACATGAATCTTAACTAATATTGTAATACACATATTAAAATAGTTATACAAACTAAAAATAAAAAATAATGTATATAATCCATTTATATAAATTTGTAATATTTTCTCTTACTAACCGTGGTTTGAGCACTGAGGTTGTTCATGTACTGACACATGTTTGGTAGGTAAGTAAAAAGGTCAGGGGGGGGGAGGATTTCCCACTTGTCCTTTTTCAGATAGCAAAAGGTAAGTAAACAAGGTTAGAGGGGAAGGGAGGGTAACATTTGTTGTTTTTAGAATATACATAATTTGCTGACAAATATTTCAGACGTGTACAATATTTGAGTTATTTCATATGGTTACAGAAATGTGACTATTGACTAGTATTAAAATGAACATAAGCAAAAGGTGCCAATTAATATAAATATAGCTTAGTTTGATAGCAAGTATACAAGGGTTAGATGAATAATTTTTATAATAAAGACAATTTCAATGTATGCAAATGATACTTAGGACAACATATTATACAATATTTATCATAATATAAGTTTGTGTTATATTAAGGATTACATAGGCTATTGTTTCAGGAGGCGGAAAATATTTGAATATGTATTGCAGATCTTTTCTTTGTCTACTTTATGGTTTACCGGATTATTTTTTTCCAAATTAATGAATATAGATTCCGATAGTAGTCGTTTTTGGTGATTGGGAACTGTGGCGAGTATGGTTGGGTTTTCAAAATCAAATGTGTGGTTTAGGGTTATGGTGTGTTCCGCTAGTTTTGAGGTAAACGGGTTTCGTGTGGAGATGCTATATTTGTGTTGGCAAAAACGTTGGCTAGAATAAAAAATTAGTAGAACTTTGGCAAAAATAAAAAAAATTTTAAAAAAGACTGCGTCCTGAATATTTATCACCCATGATATGTAGAACAGTCGACTAACTTCCTTCAAGTATCTTTCTATTAATTGAGTGTATACGTATAACCCAGCTTACTGACCCAAAACTGTCATAACCACATGAGAGTAATAGGAGAGGGATAGAAATGGGGAAAAAATTGAGAATAGGTAGCATTAAAAAGCGGTGTAAGAAATAAATCAAAGTAAAAGTCTTTGTGTTAGCCTCGTTAATCTGGAGACCCATTGTTCATCCTTCGATGAGATTAGGCAGTTATACAATCTAATTGAAAACACTTTATATCCCATGTTGAGTGAACTGATTTTTCCGTAGTCATTGCATTGAGTTGAATCGCCTTTCTGCTTAAAAAGAGGTACAATGATAGGCTCATTTCATTCTTGTGGCATTGCCTCTGAAGTCTAGATGGTTTTAATTAGATTAGTTGTTTATTTTACTAGTTCAAACTTCCTGCCTTCAGAAATTCTGCTGGGATGCTATCTGACCCAAACACTTCATTGTTTTTCAGGTTATCCAAAATTAATTTAATATCAATGCTGTCCAGGAGCACCAACTCACTCTCATTTTCCTCTTCTGGTGGGTTACCTATCATCCTCAAGTATAGGATTAAGCAGTTTCTTAAAATGGTCTCTTCATCTTTCTTGAATATTCTGGTGCACATTTAGTAGCTTACCTTCAGCATTCCATTGTTGAATTGTTGCTGAAACCTGCAGTTATGGTCTCGACTTCTTCTCTAGTGGTGCTTGCTTCTTCTTTTTCTTCAGCACTTGCTTTGCTTTAGTTCAAGCTTCTTTGTACTCATTCTTCCTTTCATATGTCTCAACTCAAGAAAACTGACCTCCTTGGATTCTATTCCACCACCACTTCACATTCCTTATCAGCAAAGATGTTATCGGACCACCTATCCTTGTGACAATACTGGTCAATTTTTAACAACTTTCAATTAAAATGTATATTACAATAGCTGCAGAGAGGGCTTTCTCTAATTTTAAATTTCTCATAGAGGTGTGCCCTCATCCAATTGTGGCTTGTTCTGAGTCTAAATAGTAAAACTTGCTCTTTTCTGCTCATTTTTTAATAAGCATCTGCAGGATTGTAATGTGGATGGGCATCATTCCACCTTTGTAGTATAGCAACTTTATTATGGAGATGGCCTCCTGAAGTGTTTCAGAATAGATTTTCTTTGAAGTGATGCAGCTCCTTCCTTTGCTAGTTGGTCAGCTATTTCATTTCTATTTAGTCCACAGTGCCCTGGTATCCATTGGGGTACTTCTCTTTTGTGCTGGAGTTGAAGTTTTTCAATTTCTCATCCTAGGGTCTAGAGTCTAGATTTCCATTTGGACTTAGGGACTGAAGTACCGATGCCCCATATGACAGAAATACAGTATTGGAGTTTCGATTCCTTTTTAGGCGCCTCATTATTTTTCTGCCCTATACGATAGTCTTCTGTTCAGCATTGAAATTTGCACATATAGAACCTGTTGGAATGGCTTTGTCTAGGGTGGTATGAGCCATGAATTCTATGTGTATTCATGCTCCTCCGTTAGCATTTACTTATTATATTATATTATCACTATTATAATTTTTATGTTTTGTTTTTTTCCCTTCATTAACATGTTATTGCTACTTGATATTTTTTTAATTTTAAGATGTTCCTATAGATAAACTCTCAATTGCGAAGGATTTATTGATATTAATAAGGAAATTAGTTTGCATTAAAAAATTAACTAACCTTTGTATATTTGTTTCCTTCATCTTTTAGTGCAGCAGCCCGCCATGTTAACAATCTAGATGATTCAATTTTCAAAGCCATATCTGCTATTTTATTCTAAAAAAAAAAAATACAAGAAATTTAATTTTTAATAATTAAAGTGTTTTCATAAATACATCATATATGATAAAAAAAACACTTGCTATAAATATACAGAATTTATGTAACTATGGGTGGAAAAGTACACAAAATAAAAAAGATAATATTTATAAAATACCATGCATTAGAAGAAATAAGATGTCCATCTAGTCGCTTAACTTACAGATAAAATTGAATCATTTCTTCTTTATTTATTTCTCTAATAACATATCTTTTTTTTTCTTTTTTTTTATTGCATTTTATTTTATTCTTCTATAGAGGATCCCATAGATCTAAATAGCCCAAAGGCTAAACGAAAATGCCCTCGGGGTCGTCTTAAACTACAGATACTATAATCGTGATTAGCCTATCTTTTTTATAATAGAAAGAACAGATGATCAAAATTTTCAAAAAATATCCTCATTTTTAATAAGTAAGTTTCTTTGAGGTTTGGTGGGAGACTTAATTTTACTTGTGATAGTCAAAGAAAAAAAAAGAGAAAGTATATTAGTAGACAGGTTGATCTTATCTAGTTCATATATTCAATGATTGATAATAGTAGGAACATATTAAAAAAATTGTTAACCGATTCCAATTTCATCATATCAAGTTCAGAAACTGAATAAATGAACAATATCACTGGAACCAAAAGTTTGCATTCTGAAAGTGAATTAGAATGTGAATTGAAAATTATGTTTCTGCAATTCCTCCCCTCCCCCTCCCCCACAGACACACGGGGCGCGTGGTGGTACTTAGGCTGTAGATGTGTCCCTGGCTTGAAGTACTGAAGCTCGATAGGAAGGAAGGAAAAATTCAAATTATTATTAGTAGAGGCAAATAGGAATTTGTATTTTTGAGCCAATGATGAATGTTTATTTTTTCTAGTCCTGAAGAGGATCCCATCTAAATTCTATGTATAAGAAAATGAGGGATTGAAACATTATGAAATAAAGAGAATGAACTCCAAAATTATGTAGTTTATTAAATTGTAAATTAAATGACCTAATACCCAAAAAGAATAATTATTTCACAATATATCTCTCTCTATTTATATATATATATATATATATATATATATATATATTATATATATATATATATATATATATATATATATATATATATATATATATATAAATAGAGAGAGAGAGAGAGAGAGAGAGAGAGAGAGAGAGAGAGAGAGAGAGAGAGAGAGAGAGAGAGAGAGAGAGAGAGAGATCTACGAGATCTGTAGAGCCAAATGAAAAAAATAAATAAATAAATATTAGGAGTCTTAGAGTATCTCTCTATCAGTTAAGAGCTCAACTAGTGCTTCTCGCTATAAAACATTATTAAAACAGTTACTTAGAGATATTCCAGCTTTTTTTTTTCTTTCTTTTCTCAGTTATTTCATCTCGTAATATCTTATTAACATTACAGCTTCACTGCAGTTATTTGTTGTGGTAATCTAGTGAAAAATAAACGGGATAGAAGCAGCCAGTTGGAGTAGTGGGGATAGCCAGCAACAGCCTAATCTTATCAGCCTTCACTCAAACAAATAGGTGTGCCTTTGCTATTGTTATTATTTTCGTATTCTCTCACCATTTTAAAAAAACTGTGATATTTACTTATTTATTTTATTTTATTTTTTCAAAATGGTTAATTGTAAATTATGTGGAAAATCAGTAGGTCGAGAAGACAAAACTAAATTAGCTTGTATCACATGGCAAAACATCTTTCATGCTAAATGCAGGAAAATAGATTTCACAGACTCAGAAGGCCTAGAAGAAGATATAAAAAATGGAAATGCACCGATTGTGAATCGGTATTGCCTACTTTGCCAGCCTCCGAGCCTAGTACTGTGATAGACCTACTGAGGTCGTTAGCGGATGAGGTGAAGGAAATTAAGTCCAAACTTTAGGGTATAGACGAACTGAAGGAAATAAAAGAAACCCTCCACAAACAATCATAACTATCTTACGAAAATATGGACCGGTTATTAAAAATTAAAAATCTCCTAGAAGAGCAAAAAAAAACATGTTGAAAAATTAACCGTGGAAAACAACATGTTGAAAACAAAAATAGTTGAGCTGGAAAGTCGTCTGAATTCCACAGAACAATTTCAACTGAAAAACTCGATAGAAATTAAAGGAATTCCGGAGAAGCCTTAGCGTCGGAGCAGGTCTGGGTGTCAAGTTGAGTCTGGATGAACTTTATCACGTCGTGCGACTCAAGCCCAAACAAGAAGGCACTCCAGGCCCAATTATAGTAAGATTCTTTTATTCTTGCATAAATTATTTAGACCTTTATCTGATTTTTTGTCAATCTTTATCAATTTATCTAAACAAAGGGGATATTTATATTTTCTTATGTTATAAATTAATTTTAACGGAATATTTATTTCAAAATACTGAAAATTTATTTTTTTTATCTCAAAGTTTATTTTAGGTTTACATTGTTTTTTATATTTCTAAACTTGATTTCATGCTTAAAATATGTAATATCCTATCCTTCATCCTCGATAATTTTTTTCCTAAATTCGACTTCCCAACTCTCCAGTCATGACTAATATTCTGAATTCCTGTCACATCAATGCACAATCCCTTACTGCACACTACGATGAATTTCAGAATCACTTCCTTGATAATTTTTATCACATAATAGCAGTATCTGAAACCTGGTTAAAACCTTTTATTCCTTCATCCCACATTTCCCTACCCAACTATTCTTTCCTACGCCATGACAGATCTGATCGCAAGGGATGTGGTGTCGGATTGTATCTCCATGACAGTCTTAAGGCCAAAATCCTCCTGCAGTCTCCTTCTCATGACTTTCCTCACATGGAATATATTTTCATTGAAATTTACTCTATTACCTCTCCTCTATTATTTGCCATAGTTTACCGCCCTCCTCGTGTTCCATTTGATAACTTCTTTGAAACCTCCCTTGTCAACCTGGTCTCTGTTTACAACAATATTATTATCACTGGCGATTTCAACGTGAATATGCTTTCACAATCTCCTGAAAAATACTTCCTAACCGACCTACTGTTTTCCCTTAATCTTCATCTTCTTCCTTATTCTCCTACCCATCACACGCAATTATCCGACACCTGGTTAGACCTCTACATCTCTGACTCGCATATCAAAATCCTCTCCTCTTCTCAACACCCCGTTCCATTTCTTTCATCCCACGATCTGATCCAAATTACTTATGACCTACCCATGAAATTCTTTACACCCAAAATAGTTTCATACCGTAATTTAAACCTTTTGTCCATTGAATCCCTACAACCTGATCTTGATTTTTTCTAATGGGACATCATATCTTCCTATGACTCCCTTGATCCTATGATATCTACCCTAACCTCAAACCTACAATCCTTATTAGACACCCATGCTCCTCTGAAAACTAAAACCTTATGTCGTCCCACTGACCTTGGCTGAGTCTTGAAATAAAGGAAATGATGAAAAGAAGGGATGCAGCAAGGCGCAAATACCGCCGAACCCGTTTGCCAGCTGATTATGCGTCTTTTAAGAAACTTCGCAATGGAACCCAATCCACAATCCGACTTGCTAATGTGACCTACGATGAATTACTTTCCACTATCCTAGAATCCCATACTAATGATTATGGTCCTGATAATATCCCAGTAAAACTAATAAAATCCAGCCTTCCTGCCCTTATTTCTGTTCTTTACCATATCTACAACTTTTTACTGCAAAACTCTATATTCCCATCATCCTGGAAAACTGCCCTAGTCCGACCTTTGAATAAAATTCCCAACCCTACCTCACTGCACGATTTCCGTCCTATTTCTCTTCTATTCAACCTTTCAAAGCCGTTAAAACGCCTTTTACAAAATCAGCTCTCCAACTTCCTAGAAGAACGTTCCCTTATCAACCCATTCCAATCTGGCATTCGACCTGGCTACTCAATGCAATCCACTCTCCTTAAAATAACCCATGACCTCCAAAACTCCATTGAACACCAAAACCTTACCATCTTCATCCTTCTAGATTTTTTCAAAGCGTTCGACACAGTTGACCATAACATCCTCCTTACGAAATTGCACAATCTTCCTCTATCCGACAGTGCCCTGTGTCGGCTCAAATCCTTCCTTTCAAATCGGTCCCAGTATGTAGTCATCCCAGGTCAACTTCCATCTAAGACCTTCCCCCTTCTCCTGTGGTGTCCCTCAAGGTTCCTCTCTATCTCCTTCTCTGTTTGCTATTTACATTAATGACCTTCCCC
This sequence comes from Nezara viridula, assembly GCA_928085145.1. Classification (NCBI taxonomy): domain Eukaryota; kingdom Metazoa; phylum Arthropoda; class Insecta; order Hemiptera; family Pentatomidae; genus Nezara; species Nezara viridula. The sequence goes on from OV725078.1 coordinate 47,168,520, forward strand.
TCCTGATCCGTCACTCCCAATACCATACCTATGCAGATGATTTCCAAATATACCTGTTCTTCCCGCCCTCCGACCTATTATCAGCCACAGAAAAACTTCAAGAAGACTTGGATAAGATTTGTGACTGGGCGAGAGCCAACAAGTTGAAGTTGAATGTGGAAAAGACAAAGGCAATCTTAATTGGCTCCAATCACCTCCTTAAAACTGTTCCACATATTCCAACTCTATTCCTACATGATAATCCCATCAAATTTTATCCCTCTATCAAAAACCTTGGAATAACCTTTGATCGAACGCTTTCCTGGAAAAACCATGTATCCAACATCTCCCTCAGTACCATTTCCACCTTAAAACGCCTAAACTACTTGTGTCGCTTATTTCCCCTTGAAACCCGTAGGCTCCTGGTCACTTCCTTAATTTTCCCCCACTTTGACTATTGCTGTATGGTATATGGGGGCGTCTCTGGGGATCTCGAGGCGAAACTAAAACGTTTAATAAATTGCTTTATACGATTGATCTTCGGGATCCCAAGGGACACCTTTGTTTCCCGTTTTTATGTAGAGTTGAAGTGGCTTGATCCTTCCTACTGTAGTAGATATCCCCCAGTATTTACTCCTTTATGTGACATTGTGTGAGGGAATGAGAAGGAATATATAGGAATGTGAGATTGCACGATGAATTGTATTCAATTATGCAGTGGACAAATTATTCATTGAAGTCTCATATCGATAAACAATCGATGAAGAAGGACGCTGGAAAAAGGAAGGAGCAGGTAGCAACATCTCTAAGTATAGCATTTCCAAGTCAATTTCAACCTTTTCCAAGTCAAATTCAACCTTTTCCAAATCAAATTAAACTTTTTCCAAGTCAAATTCAACCTTTTCCATTTCAAATTAAACCTTTTCCATATCAAATTCAACCTTTTTTTATTTATTTAACTATCTTTAATTTTTCGATGTGTGGGTCTGTTATCGTATGAGAAGTTTTTGAAAATAACCTCCATTTTAAGATTAAGTGACTGCGTTTCGAATTATGTAAGTTTTTTTGATTTATTCGACATAAGGGTGTATTTTTATGTTTCCCGATCCGTAAATTTTGAAAATGACATCCATTTTATGTTTACGCCACTGTGTTTTGACTTATTTAAGTTTTTAGAATTTATCAAATATAATGGTCTACTTTTATGTTTCCAGAGCCGTAGATTTTGAAAACGACCCCCATTTTAAGATTAGGCCACCGCGTTTCGACTTATTTGAGTTTTTCGGATTTTTTTCATATGAGGGTGTATTCTTATGTTTCCGGAGCCGTAGATTTTGAAAACGACCTCCATTTTAAGATTAGGCCACCGTGTTTCGATTTCTTTGAGTTTTTCGGACTTTTTCATATGAGTGAGTATTCTTATGTTTCTGGAGCCATAGATTTTGAAAACGACCTCCATTTTAAGGCCACCACGTTTCGATTTCTTTGAGTGTTTCAAATTTATCCAATTTAAAGGTCTACTTTTATGTTTTCGTAACTGTAGATTCTGAAAAAGACCTCCTCTATTTTATGATTACGCCACTGCGTTTCAACTTATTTAAGTTTCACGAATTTATCAAATATAATGGTCTACTTTTATGTTTCTGGAGCAGTAGATTTCCCCTATTTTGTAAATGACCCCATTTCAAGTTTATGCCACTGTTTTGGATTATAAAATTTTTTTATTACTTTTTCGGTATAAGGATATACTTATATGTTATCGGAAACGTATTGAAATTTTTCTAATCTTTAATATTTAAATTTATCTAATATTTGATCTCCATTTTATGATTAAGCCGCTGCATCTCGATTAATTAGGCTTCATTTTGGATTTTTTCAATACAAACTTTCATCAATATGTTTTCGAGTATTAATAAATAAATAAATAAATATTATGAAGCTAAAGTTAAGTTAACCACAGAATACAAACTAAAAAGCTGAAAAGCAACTGGAGATAAATTTAACCTTCCGTATTCAGATTTTTCAGCTAATTGTTCGAAATCTTATAATTTTGTGACAGGAGACCACAACATTAAAAAAGATAACTAAAATTAAATTAAAAATGAGATAATACATATTTTATTTATTTTGATTAGATATTTTTATTTATTTATTGAAAAATGAATTAATCCTTCGTATTTTGTTTTTTATTCGAAGGAAAAATCAAAAACACTTAAAAAAACCGAACACACTGTGGCCTAATCTTAAAATGTAAGTCATTTTAAAAACCAAGATTCCGGCATCATAAAAGTAGACCTTTAAATTGGATAAATTCGAAAAACTTGAATACGCAGTGGCGTAATCTTAAAATGGAGGTCATTTTCAAAATCTACGACTCCGGAAACATAAGAATACACTCTTTTATGATAAAAATTCGAAACACTTAAATAAATCTAAATGCGGTGGCCTAATCTTAAAATGGAGGTCGTTTTCAAAATCTACGGCTCCGGAAACAATCCTCATATGAAAAAAATCCGAAAAACTCAAATAAGTCGAAACGCGGTGGCCTAATCTTAAAATGGAGGTCGTTTTCAAAATCTACGGCTCCGGAAACATAAAAGTAGACCTTTATATTGGATAAATTCTAAAAACTTAAATAAGTCAAAACACAGTGACGTAAACATAAAATGGATGTCATTTTCAAAATTTACTGATCAGGAAACATAAAAATACACCCTTATATCGAATAAGTCAAAAAAACTTAAATGATTCAAACGGAGTCACGTAATCTATAGGTTCAGCACAGCATAATACTAGTCCCTAATAAATCCGAATAGGTACAATAAATCGATATCCGTAAGTGAAAATTCTACTTAGGAGAGCATAATAATAGACTTTCATATTGGAGGGGGGGAGAGGATGGCCATTATTTTAAAAAAAATATATAAAATTTACAAAAAATTAAAACATTAATTTGAAATGAAAACGGTTGAATTTGAATTGGAAAAGGTTTAATTTGAAATGGAAATGGTTGAATTTGACTTGGAAAAAGTTTAATTTGATCTGGAAAAGGTTGAATTTGACTTGGAAAAGGTTGAATTTGACTTGGAAATAATTGAATATGACATAGAAATATCACACTGAAAAAATCTAAAATGTTAAAATAAATGGATATGCAACCGCGTTATCAAAATTTTTTTTGTATTTTTCAAAAGCTATGCCTTCGATAATATATAAGTGGCCTTCACTTCGAAAAAAATCGAAAATTGACAAAAATTCGAAAGTTGAATTTGAAATTGAAAAGGTTGAATTTGACTGGGAAAAGGTTGAATTTGAAATGGAAAAGGTTTAATTTGACTTGGAAAAGGTTGAATTTGATTTGGAAAAGGTTGAAATTGACTTGGAAATGCTATATATATGCTTTACTCTCTAAGTACATAGCCTAACTCGCTAAGTATATATTCTATGGTAAAATTTATAATAAAACTTTTGAAAGGTAATTAAATTACCAACAAAACAAAAAAACATCATCGGAATTCCGATATGCGGTTCTCAACGGATCTAGATGTTTCAGAGCCCCCTAAGTTCAGAAAAAAAAAACCGTTTAGCCTGTTTTTTTGAAAGGTAATGAAAATACTATCCTCGGCCATTGGTAGGAGACTGATATCACACATGGAGAAAGAAGTATGCGAATATCAGGGTGGCTTCAGGAAGGGTAGATCGACTATTGACCAGATCTTTACCGCCCGGCAGGTGCTAGAGAAGTCACGGGAATACAACATCGACCTGCATCACCTCTATATTGATTTTCAGCAGGCATACGACTCAGTGGATAGGCAGGTTTTGATGAGGGGTCTCCTTTCTCTGGGTGTATCTAAGAAGCTCACTCGCTTAGTAAAAATGACAATGGCAGATACCAGATGCAGAGTGAAACTACAAGGATTGCTGTCAGAGGAGTTCTCTGTGGTTTCGGGAATAATGCAAGGAGACACCAAGGCTACTCCCCTTTTTAACATGACCTTGTAGAAGGCGGCAAGGGCCATAAGGATCAACCCGAGAGGTACCATCTTTGACCACTTCACACAGCACATGGCGTACGTAGATGATGTAGAGATTGTGGCAAGGACGCTCCCAGCGCTGGCGGGTGCATTAAAGGATTTTGAGACCGCTGTAGCAGCTCGAGGTCTACAAATAAACGTGCAAAAGACGATGTACATGAAGAGTTCAAGACATCGCCCTCATCAAGACCGGACACTAAACATAGGCCAACATGAGTTCCCAGTATGCAGAGAGTTCAAGTACCTGGGATCCCTTATGACGGCAGACAATGATGTAGGAGCTGAAATAGGAGCCAGGATTGCTGCGGGAAGCCGAAGTTTTTATGCCAAACAGGGACTACTCACGTTTCGAAGACTATCAAGGAATGCCAAATTGACAATCTATAAAACATTGATTCGTCCGGTAGTCACATACGGAAGCGAGAGGTGGGTTACCTCAGCAAAACATGAGAGGGCTCTTGGAGTGTGGGAGCGTAAGTTTCTTAGGAGGATTTATGGGCCCGTATGCGAAGGTGTTTGGAGGTCACGAGTTGCGGGAGTTGCGACAACTCTACAGTGACGCAGATCTCATAAGTGTCATTAAGGCAGGACGAATAAGATGGTTAGGGCATGTGGAAAGGATGGCAGCGCAGCGAGTACCGAGGAAAACACTGTATGGACGACTTGGAGGAGCAAGAAGAAGAGGAAGGCCACCACTTCGTTGGCTAGAGGATGTTGAGGCGGATTTGAGACAGCTTGGTGTCAGGCGGTGGAGGGCTGTCACATTGGACAGAGACGAGTAGCGACGTATTGTTGAGAAGGCCAAGGTCCCACACGGACTATAGAGCCGAGGAGTAAGTAAGTAAGTAATGAAATCCTCTACAAAACTATATAAAAATTATTCATTTCGGACAACTATTAACAAAGTTATAGCTATTCAATTTCCAATGTAAAATTACGGGTTCATATCCTGGTGTCAGAAAGTTGAATGAGAGAAAAAAGATAACTAAGTGAAAGTAAGAAAATCTGTTGCCCGCATCACACAAGCTTCAGTATTTCACTAATTTTAACAGAAATTATTGTTTGACAAAATTAGGCTATGGCAAAAAGTTTTTGATCAGCAAAACTAGAGGGTATTGAAATTTTTATACTGATCTACCTATAGCCGGTTTACATTGCTTTAGTTAATCAAATGTTTTTGATTCAGGAGTACAATACGTAATACTTTTCTGCAATACATAAACCAAAATAAAATAAGTATTAAATCTGATAAATTAAAGAAAACTTAATAAATTCTTTATTTAGTGTTTTTAAAAGTAAAGTTTATTTAGTTCATATTTATCATTAACAAAAGGTTGTTCATTGTATTCAATATTCTTTATTTTTCATTGTAAACATTTTGAAGCGAAAATAATTTAATACCAAGCCAATAAAAGCTCTTTATTTTTATTTATAGTAAGAAAGAAAATGTGAAATTTATTTTTAATAAAGCTATCTATCTACCTATCTACCAATTAACAAAGAAAATGTATCACATAGATGGTGCCATTTAGAAGTATGGATAATTTTCAAAAAGCTAACTTGATTGAAAATAGTTCATAATCTACAATCCAAGATATAGAAAAATAAAAATCAAACACTATGGATAGAGACCTGAATAGATTGCAGCTTTGATATTGGAGCTCCAAAAGCACTTCTTTTTGAAGCATATTCAACAGCACAATCAAGAGATGCTTGTGCGATTCCTAGCGCTTGAGCTGCTATGCCTATTCGACCAGAATCTGAAAAATATAATAATGATTTTGAAATAACCAATTAATATCTTATAAAATGAATATAAACTTAAGATGAAATACATTAGTCTAGAAAATGAAAAGATCAGGTACGGTGCATGCACCACACAACTTTTACTTATCACACTATTTTGTGTAAACATTAGTTTTAAATTTATTGATTAATTAATAATTAATTAATGCCTCAAATAACATAATAATAGAACACAATACAAATGAAATTTGAGAAGTTAAAGATGAGAATGGACTTACATCAAGAAGTATGAAATATTTAAATACAATGATAAGAAGAAACAGGAGATATTTACAAAAACATTATTTCCTAAAACACTAACAATATAAATATAAACCATCCACAATTATTATAAAATAAATATTCCAGTCACATCCTTCAGGTTTGGTGCCATTTTCTCATAATTTATCATATATCTATTTTAGGCCAAAGGTCACAAAAAAAACAGTTTTTTTATATCCTGTATGCTTTATTCAACGTTTTGGCTTCAGGAGCCATTTTCAAGTGAGATACAAGACAAATTACTAAACTATGTCAACAAACTAATTAAAAATAAATACATTGAAGAAAAATATAAAGATAGACTAATTAATAGACACTATACCATTCCGAGAATATATGGCCTGAGTAAACTACATAAGACAAACACACCACTGAGACCAATAGCCAATAATATTAATGGGATAACTGAAAAACTAGCAAAATTTTTAAATCCAGCACTAAATAGTCTTAATAATAAAAATACATATGACATAAAGAATTCTATGGAAGTCAAAGATAAGATGAATAATGTTAACAAAATTGAAGATAATGAATCCCTAGTCAGTTATGATGCGGAATCCCTCTTTACAAATATTCCCCTTAAAGAACTATGTAAGATATTGGAAACAAATTGGGAGGAAATCGAACCCCATAGGACGATTAAAAATAAAGCACTGTTCATGGAGGGATAAAATTAATCTGTGACAACGGATACTTCACATACAATAGCAATTTCTTTAAAATTAGAAACGGACTGCCGATGGGAGGAGCTATATCGATTAATCTTAGCGGCATATACCTAAATAGCCTGTTGGATAAAGCTATAAAGAAATTTAATAAAATTCCTAAGATTTTTATAAAGTATGTTGACGATATCCTGACGATTATAGACAAAAATGAAATAAACATTTTTTAAACATATTAAATTCATTGTCTGATAAACTTAAATTCACAAATGAAGTAGAAGAAAACAATAAAATTAGATTCTTGGACATGAATATAAATAGAAATGAAGCAGGGATACTAAAAACATCGTGGTGTAAAAAAGTTATTACGAGCAATAGAATACTAAACTGGCATAGTAACCATAATATACAACAGAAAATTAATACAGCTAAAAATTTAATAGATAGGGCCAAACTAATTACAGACAAAATACATATTAAAGAAGTAAAAACACAAATATATGAAATTCTACTCCAAAATTGGTACCCCATAAGACTGATAAATAAATTATGGCACAAAGATAAAAGAGAAAAAAACATAGATAATTATAAAGAAATAAAGGGTCCAAACATCAATACCAATATAAAAACTAATCAAAACAAGACCAAAAATAAAAAAGCAAATCTAATCACAAACTATTTTAAAGTAGATAATACTGAAAAACATAAGCATAACAAAGAAAATCCTGATCTACAATTTCAGAATGAGAAAAATAAGAATATTAACGCAGACCCCAACCCCAAAAAATACTTTTCGGTCACTTATATTAGAGGTTTAACTGATAAAATTGAAAAAAACTTTAAAAAATATGATATAAATGAAATCAGATTTGGGAAAAAACCTATTAATAAATTAGATAAATTATATAGTAGAACTAAGGATATTATTCCAAATGAAAAACAAACTAATATTGTTTATAAAATACAATGCGAGGATTGTGAAAATCCTCACAATGGTTTGAACTTAGGATACAGCAACATAAACAAAATTGCAGGTCTAAAACGACAAAATCAAAATTAGCCACAGGATTATCGAGCATACCACAAAAAATGGACATAAATTTGATTTCGGTACTGCTTCCGTGTTGCATAGAGAACAAAATATTGGAAACGTAGAATCATTGAATCCATTTTTATTACTAAAAATCTTAAACATTCAGTGAATCAACAGACAGATGTTGACAATTTAAACACGTTTTATGCTTGCACAATAGACAAAATTAATATATAACATACTGATATAAAACAGCTGATCCCTAACCCCTCCACCCCATTCCTTATGTAAGTAAATCCAGTTCTGTATGAATGCCCTATTGAAGAACAACAACTTCTTGATACCGTCTGCAAATAGAGGTATATAAATCGAAAATTAATAATATTCTTTTTTAAAATTAGTTATAACAATCTATTTTAATTTATTATTTATACATTACAATTTTTAGAAACGGAGAACGACATTCTTTGAAATAAAAGAATGAATTAAGGACGAATCATATCGCAATGATAAATTTTAAAAATTTTATGGCGCGGTGCATGGTAGGTGGATGATATAAGTTTATTCAAAATTAAAATTTTTTAAACTAAATGTATTACTTGTGGTAGTTAAATAATATATGTCTGTGGCTGTATTTGAATGGTAAAAAATAAATTTAAATTAGTTTTGCAGGTTCTTGAAAATGGCTCCTGAAGCCGAAACGTTGAATACAGCATACAGGAGATAAAAACACTGTTTTTTTTTTTTTTTTGTGACCTTTGGCCTAAAATGGATATATGATAAATTATAATAAATATTCCAGTGCACCATTTATTTTTGATATGTCAAGCTGATAATACATTTTAAAAGTATCCATTTAGTTATTATGGCTATTCCAGTCAGTTTCCATGGAAACATTTATTTCTTATTCACCAATATAAAAATCTGGTGCGTCCATCACACGACTTTTACTTACCACCTTCTTCTTAGCAGAAATAAGGTGTATGTAAGGCAATACGATCTCTTATATCTCCTTTAGTTAATTATCAAATTCTTTCATATTTTATATTTAACTATCTTTTTTTATCAAAGATTAATGTGAAATGGTTAATTATTTCAAATAAAACAAATTAAAAGTACTTTTGAGGAAGCTAATATTGAAAATTAGCCATTTAAGCCCTGTAAGAGAACATCAATGAGAATAAAACTTACATTATATTAAAAACTGGTTAATGATACACTGATATACTGAGTTTAATCAAAATTGTTTGAGCCATTTTTGAGAAAATCATAAAAATGTGTTAAATCGATCATTTAAAGTACCACTTCGGGTTTGCTGAGTTTGACAAAAATGTTACTGTAATATTCAAGGATTATAAAAACCTCAAATATGCAATTTCTGGTCCGTACCGCTTTTCGTTTTTAAGATGGGCTGTTCACACAAACATACACATATAGACCATTTTGCGGTATTTGGTTATTTGGACTCAGTGGACCTCAAAATGTGTATTTCTGTAAAAAATTCAGATTCAAAAATTTTTACGACCGCAATACTCACCCTTACTATATATTACATATATAGGTAAGTGAAAGTAAAAATATAAATTGTCAATAAAAACCATTATTATGACGGTATGCAAAGATGTTCCTTACACTTTTATATCCCTAACTCAATGAGATCTGAGTCCATTCCTTCTAGCTGGTGATACCCATAAAAATTCACAAACTTACACTAACCACACTTTTCACAAATGCCACAGATAAATATTGATTTGTTAATGTTCATGTGTAGTATTTGTATGATAATAACTAATATGGAAAGACATAAATCTTATATTGTGAATTTTATAATGCAAGCCATAATGATGTAGAGATGGTTGACCGTTGATATAATATGAAAAGGAGTTGATCGGGGGGGTGCGGTCAAATTAATACTAAATTAAACAAGTATAAAGGTTAACCTTTAGTCCCGTTATCTATTTACCTACAGTAATCTAATGTAACCTTCACTAGCTTGTTATCAACTGATATCTTACTATTATGTTATCTTATTCTTATTTTAGCTTTACTTTATCAATACTTATTCAATTTACAATCTATTTATTCGTTAACATTAATTTTATTTATATGTTAACCTACATTTATCAAATGTAATCTCTATTAGTTTGTTATACACTAATTCCTTATCTTTTATCAGAATCTGTTTACTTTTTACTTACATGCTATATTCTCCTTTATTTTCTATTTTTATTCATACTTATTTTCCATTTTTGTTTGTATCTTCTACATATAATATTTGATATTTTAACTACATTGTCACCCACTATATCTCTGATATCCTCTTTTTATTTCTGTATCAGACAACTTATTCTTATTTTATATCTACTTATATTCATTTATTTTATTTTCACCATGTTTTGTATCTTTTGTAGCCCTGATGAAGACCTGCAAAGTGGGTCGAAACGTCGGCAAAAATTAAATAATTCTACTTGTTTAATTTAGTATTAATTTGACCGCACCCCCCCCCTTATATTTGTAGTCAATTAGATTTGTCAATATCTACCATACTAAGTTTTACATACATGTTTGATAATTACTAAATTGGATAGGAAAAAGTGTTACAACATGAATTATACAGTGTAGGTTGGGTAAGTCAATATAACAATATTGAATGAGAAGTTCCTTCCTTCAATCTTATTACCCATTGCAATGACCTATGATGGTCTACAGCCCATACAATTCTAAAAAGTTTCCGCTCTACCGCACTGTATCTAGTTTCCGTCTATGTAAGACCTCTGCTGGCATACGCCACAGTTCTTTCACCTACTGGTCCATCCGATTGCTCCCCGCGCATATTCTCTCGCAACAGTGGTAATTGAAAATATTTTCGTAAAGTCCGGGAATGCTAATTGGCTCCTCCTGCAACAGCGCCATGCATTTACAAATGTTGTTTTCCATAACTGGCGTTATAACTACTTTTTGCCCCTTTTTAAGGAGATTGTTGACGGGTACAAGATCCATCACCATTTCCGGAACGAACTGTCTATAATAATTCATCGTTCCTAACAATCCCTTTTACATCTGTGGAAACTGCCATTTTTTGTATAGCTTCCACTTTCCTGACATCCAGTTGTCTCGCTCAGCAGGTGTTCAACATGTTGAACCTCGGCTTTGCTAAATATCGACAAATCATCCATATTTATTAGGCGAAATGATTCATACCAGCTACCCTGTTTCTCCCAATCAACTGAATTCCTGACTGAGTTCGCCCATTGAGCAAAGTTTTGGTTCCCTCCAAAGTTTCCAATTTCAGACCCATCTCCATTCTCTCCAACATTTCAAAACTTCTTGAAAGACTAGTCCATTCATAGCTTAATACCTTCCTTGAGCATTAGGCTATCCTCAATCCAATCCAGTCTGGTTTCCAATCGCAATTCTCCACCCAGTCTGCTTAGTTGAAAATTACCCAAGACCTTCATCTCTGCATGGACAAACAAAAAATCTCCATCCTGATCATCTTTGACTTTTCAAAAACGTTCATTTCAATAATGAAATCCTTCTTTCTAAATTCCAAAACCTTTCCATATCAAATAGCATCCTAAAGTGGTTCCATTCCTTCTTGTATCACAGATCTTAAACAGTCATTATTCCCAATAAAACTCCTTCCTCCTCCCTCTCAATAACTCATGGTATTCCTCAGAGATCTTTGCTCTCTCCAACTCTTTTCTCCATATACTTCAACGACCTTCCCGATTCCATCCATCATTTACAATACCACTTATATGTTAACGATTTCCAAATCTACCTTTCATTTTATCCTCCTGAGATGCTTGAGGCGATCCAAAGACTACATGAAGATATAAACAGTATTACTACTTGGGAAGCGAGTAATAATTTGAAGTTGAACTTTGAGAAGACTATAACATTCTCATTGGTTCCAAGCATTTATTAATTCCATTCCATACTATCCCCTTCTCTACATCAATATACTACCTATTCGTTTCCATACTTCTGTCAGAAATCTTGGAGTAATTTTCGATCAATACCTGTCCTGGAATAATTATGTTTCCCAAATTATCCGAAAATCTATTGCTACCCTAAAACAGTTCCTGAGATTTAGTAGTTCTATGCTCCTAAAAACCCGCCAACCCCTTGTTTCCTCACTTCGATTATGATTTTTTTTTTTTATCCCCTACCTGGCCATTTCTGGCAAACAAGGTTACATCGATTATGACTGGCTTGTATTGTTTCATGAACTTTGATTAATGAATTGTTTCATTCGATTCATCTTTGGAGTCCTCAGTGAAAAAAAAAAAAGTTCATAAAATAATGTTTTTTTTTATTACCTCGAAGAGGGTTAAATAAAATTAAGTAATTAGTATCAGTTTTAATAATAAGTATTAGTTTATAATAAGCCTTAGTTTTAAGTATTAATTTTAAGCCAGTATAACTTTTTAAATCAATAGAAATAAGTAAATTCATCATTAGTATTAATAATAGCCAGTTTTATTTTCTTCTTTTTCTTCTGTTGTTTTCACGTTTTATGTATAAATTATATTGTTGTCTTTTTTAAATATTAAATTATATGTATTAATAATTATAATAATAATTATAATATGTATTAAATATATTGTTGTCTTTTTATGTATAAATTATATTGTTGTCTTTTTTAAGGTTTATTAAGGAATTTTAAAACCCTATTCGGGGAATTAGGGAAAATCAATATTAACTGAGTAAGAAGGTTCGATAGGTTATGAGATTAATTAACATATTTTTTTAAACCCAAAGGTTCCGAGTTCGTAGATCATTCCGCGTCCAATTCTTTTTTTTTTAAATAAATTTTTTTTATTTTATTTTATTATTATTTTTTTATGGTTTCGCTATTTTCCAAATCCAACAAATTAAATAGCCTGGCGCCTGTTAGATAGTTATTAATATGTAATTGACTGTTGATTATTTTTCTTCTTTTTTTTGCGAACCCTACCATCTCCACTGAGCATCCAGCAAGTTTGTTACAGAAAGAATTCATCTAAATTTAAGACCGTAACACCACGTCTCCAGTTGGTACGCTCCAGCATCTTTTGTAAATAAACAGCCAACAATAACGAAAAACGCCGTGAAATAAAACATCTGGAGAATGCATTTCTCTTTATAAAACACGGATTACTTTTTAAAATATTTGAAGCAGTTAATTAGAAAATAAATTTAATTGGGCGAAAAGTGGCACTGACATAGGCTTCTAGAGTCCTCTGCCACATCATTAAGTGCTCATAAATGGCATAGTTATAGTGCTATAATGATTGTATTAATATTTGATTGTATTAACAAACAAATTTTAATATAATAATTTAGTTGTCAATTTTTTTTTGTTTCGTTTTTTCTAAACTTTACCCATTATGAAAGCTCGATAGTTCGCTTCCTGTTGGTCTTAAAAAGAAAATGTTATATACAAAAATGTTAGATAATTTTAAAGCTGTTTAAGATTGAATATAACCATTTTTATCTATGTTACTCTAAAAAGGAGATATTTAGCAAAAACCAAAATAAGTTTGAAATTACAATGGTTTTTGGAGCACTGCAGCGAACCCATAAGGCTTTCAAGGGCAGAAACTTGGATTTTTTATAGTCACTGCATACCTAACAATATAAAAAAGAAATTTGGATTAACTGAACTTTTGCAAACTAGAACCCTTTTTTTGTTTTTTAGTCCCATCCTTCGGGTTTGGTGCCATTTTCTCATAATTTAACATATGTCTATTTTAGGCCATAGGTCACCAAAAAAAAACATATGGCGTGGTGCATGGTAGGTGAATGATACAAGTTTATTGTCTGAGGCTATAATTGAATGGTAAAAAATAAATTAAAATTTAGTTTGCAGGTTCTTGAAAATGGCTCCTGAAGCCGAAACGTTGAATAAACATACATGAAATACATAAAAAAACTGTGTTTTTTGGTGACCTCTTTTTGTGCTAATTTGACTGGGCAAAACAGGCCAATATTTTTGTAGGCCACTACATTATTTTATCACAAAATAGCTCACATATCATCTTGGCCTACAGATGTTAACCAATAAAGTATACATCATGAAATTGGCATTTATAAGGCATAGGTCTGAATAAACGGCTCATAAAATTTGTAGGCCACTAAGACCATTTGATTGTACTCATATATATTAACCTTTAATGGGAAAATCACCTAGATGTTCATAGGTTTTTAGTATGTCATTAAACTGACATGTTTACCAATCTTCAGAATAATGCCCCAATGCAGAGAATGTTTTAGTTAATTATAATAAATAGATATTATTTTATTTAATCTGTAAAATGACAAAAGTTGAATCATTATTTCATAAATTTAAAAAGAAATAATTTTTTTAAATATTTTGAAAGTTCACACACACACACACACGAATATATATATATTTATATATATATGAATTGTTTGCCTCACCTAATGTCATCATGGCAATTTTAAATCCTAAGCCAGGTTGTCCTACTAAGTTTTCTTCTGGTATTTCACAATCTTCAAATATCAAATTGCAAGTAGATGAGCCTCTAATGCCAAGTTTATTTTCTTTTTTGCCCAAAGAAAGGCCTATGAAAATAAAATAATGTTACAAGTCACAAAAAGTTTAATTAATTATTACATTAAATTTCAGCTACAATATTTACAAATAATGTTAATTTTATTCTACAATCAACTCGATTTACTAGAGAAAATCTGTATATACATTACAATAACAAGTACACTTTCAAAACATCCACACAATCCAAAAATTATAAGAAACATAGTTCAAATGATAAATAAATGAAAAGTGAACACCTTTTTATAAAATCTTCCTAGTTAATACTTTATTTAAAATGCTGGTACAGTAATTACAGTTTCAGATTGCTGCCCAATCATCACAATCATACTGTAAGCAATTATTAGCAACTAATTATACACTATATAGTTTTTAAAATATATAAATACAAAATATCTATAATCACTAACTACAAAATTCACTCTTAACCCTATAGCAACTAAATAACTTGGAAGATTTGTGGGCCCAGATGACAGGAAGTTAAGGTTGGTTGCCATGCTTACTGAACTGAATTCTTTTTGGTCATATTCACATTTCTTTTTCTTCTTCCATATAATTTTTTTGAAGTTGAAGTTATAGACAAATAAAAGGTATAGGTGGATTATAACATTTCATAAAGTTTATTTTTTCTTTTAACAAATTTTAAAATAATAATAAAAACTAATTTTTAATAAAATAGTCATGTTAAAATTATATTTTTCTTTCTTCTGATACTACAATTCAAAGTGAATCAGGGCCTGCCTTAGCATAAAATGGCAGTTCCCTCTACTGAGGATGTGTACTCACAGCCACTGTCTTCCGGTTCCTTTTTATTTCAGAATTTGTTTTCTGTTGCCAAGCAGTATTGTTGAAAACTGACCTGAATTTTTTTTTTGATGATCCACCTATCAAATCTTAGGAGTTTTAGTTCTTGAGCTCAAGAAATTGTTCGGCATTCAGACGCATAGATCAAAACAGGCCTTATGAAGTTACACTTTGGTGTTATGTAAGAGAAATTTACTTCTGAAATGTTTTAGGAGCCTAAAATAACATCTTTTTGGAGCCATTAATCTTTTATTAATTTCTTGCTGAATATTACTGTTGGGATTTATTTGAGAGCATAAATAAATAAATTTGTCTACACACTCAAATGTGAAGTCCCCAATTTTTATATGGGTGTTCTGCTGATCTAACACTGGGGGGCCTGCTCTCATATATTTGGTTTTTGTCTCATACACAGTAAGACTTATTCTTTGTGCAGCTTCCAGTAGAGCAAGAAATACATCCTTCATAGACGTCATGCTTCTTCTCATTACGTAAAAATTATCCCCAAATCAATTTATAGGGCTTAAAATTTGTGAATTGAGTTGGTATGAGAAAAGTTCCTTCTATGCACTCAAATTTCCACACCACCTTCCACCATTTTTATGAATTCAATTCGGAAACAAATTATAAAATTTTCATAAACAGTTGTTCAAAATAAGAATAATCCATATTTTTGTTTGAATTTGGAATGTTTTTCGTCTATCTCTGTTCATCGTACCAAAAAAATTTGCCCTATTTTCTTTAGCAATGTTTGTATCACTTATATAAACTATATTAGGTATATTCACATAAAAAAAATCTTTAAAGTATTTTCTTTATTTTTTTTATGGTTGCAATTATCCTTATAGAAATTAAAAATGTTGTGAAAAAATTGGTTTTAATGCTTGAGATATAGATGGATAAAAGAGATAAGAACTATTATTTGATTCGAAAATATTATTTATTAGATTTAAAATCCGAACCAAATTTTTTAAAAATCTGGTGTGTCTACTCTCACGACTTTTCCACCAATTTAAACTACTTTAAATATGTCTATTAAGGAAAGAATTGAATTAGCATTTCTTGAAGAACCAATACTTTCAGGTGCTATAACATAAAAAAATATGTAAATATCTTGTGACAAACATATATAACGTTTTATTCTCATCATTAGAAAAATATTATCTACAGTTGCTGGTCCATCCGCTTTATTTATTACTTTTTTTTGTAATTATTCACCAACATTAATAAAATTATATCTGTAAAATTACAGAATATGTATAATTACAGAAAATAGAAGAGCAAATTTTATATATTCATAAAAGGATCACAGAAAAGAAAGATACATTAATTTATTTTCAAGGAAATTTTGAAGTTTTCCCCTTGTCCCTTAGACAGAAAATTTATAACCCCATCAAAATTTGTCCATCTCAAAAATTAAAAAATCCGTCAAAATGTGCCCCCTCAAAACTTTTGATGGCTCAACTTGTGCCATGAAACCCCTTCTGGGCACCCCTGGTTTTTGGAGTACTGCAGCAAACCCTCAAGGATTTCAAGTGTGGAAACTTGGATTTTTTATGCTCACTACATACCCAACAGTATAAATAAGAAATTTGAATTTCTTTTGCAAGGTTACATGTCTAATTTGACTAGGCTATAACTTAATGTTATGTTTCATTCAACTAGATTTAGGTTAATCATCATCCATTGTTGAATAAGAATTAGGTTTTTTCTCATGTTACAACACGTTACACCTAACTTCAATTTAGAGATTCTAATTCTAACACAAGAGGAGATAAGCATTTTATAATTAAATATTTTTATATTTAGAAACATAAACTATGCTCTATTCATTTGTAAGGTGTGTAAACACAATTTTACACATTTTTTGGAGGGTTGTATTGCACGATTTTGCACATTTTGAGTTTTATACTGCAAGTTTTTGTTTTTCAATGCACAAATTCCGGTCTCTACTTGTCATTTAACCTGTTTCTTTGTTTTCTAATTATTAATGATGCTTTAGAAAATAACCTCTCAGCAGATAATGATGTTACAGGTATTGAAAGAAAATCACTCAGGTGATAACCCCCAAAAAATAACGAAGGAGCGAGAATATCATTTTGCCCATCTTCTTCCCCCAAAATTTATTGTAAACCATGCAATTTTCCTATCGTTTGAACCTTACCTAGTAATTACTAATCTATGAGTTTTTTTTTTGTTTGTGCAATAAGATATTTCACGGTGGGGGATATGTTTTGTGTAAGTGATTTTTTACCCAAGCGCTGCCTTACGGTGAGTCGTAAAAACAGATCTGATGAGGATCCAAAAGATATGAGTTAAGACGCTCACATTACGAGCTTCTCTTGCCCACTTCAGACCAAGACTTTGCATATAGAGGACATTAGACTGGAGAAGGGTGTCCTTCTTAATTCAAAGACCAAGTAACATTTATATGGCAGCATAAAAGGGTAAGTTTTACTTTGCATAATTCATATAACCTACTACATTCAATAAAAATACAGTCTACAGCCAAAATAATGTCAAATGTTGTCTAAGTAGAACTCATTAGAGTTATTTGCCTTTTTTAATAAAATTGGAAAGTTGTGTAAACAATAGTAAATATCATATTGTTTTGTTTCTCGACAATATTAAAGGCACAATACATTAGGCAATTACAATAAACAAGTAATATCAGTAATAGTCACATAGAAACCACGTATGAAAGACTACCTACAGGTATACAAGAAGATGAAGGCTGAAGTCAAGAAAAGAGACGTGGCACCGGTGGTTAAAGTAGGGATGTGGTAAAAGGGGGCGTGGCCTGAGCCTCATTGTAAATAATCATCAGAGCTGAAATGTAATAAATAAAGAGGATTCAGTCCTCTATCAAGAAGGAATTATCTCCATTCAGGAGCACATACTCTTTCTTACCAGTATTTTAGAGCTTATGATGTAATTTCTTTGAAACAATAAATTAAAAAAAAAAACATTATTTTTTTGCCTTAATATTTTATACATTAATAATATAATTATTGCTACATATTATATTACCTTTAATGGGTTTATTAACAAGAAATGAACTGATTCCCTTATGTTTTTTTGCCTTATCTGTTGTAGCAAACACTATTGTTGCTTCTGATTCATAACCATTTGTAATCCATGATTTTGTGCCATTTAATATCCAACCAGGATTCTTATGTCTTGCAGTAGTTGAAGCAGCACCAGCATCACTACCATTTCCTAGAAAAAAAAAAAATGAATTAGAAGCCTTACTGAAATTTTTCTGAATGAAATAATATTAATATATAATAATAGTAATACAATCAGTTCTCAAGTTGCAACAGGGCTTCATTCATCAAACACGATCTTAAGTTTAAAAAAGAAATGAACACCATAAATTTACTTTAAAATATTTTATTTGTTAGTTAAATGTGCATTGCATATATACTTTGAAGCAGGATATAGAGAGGTATATCGAGAAAGTTATAGCTCCATAGCTCTCCTTCTGTTTAGTGCATTTGCAAAAGATTTTTTAAGGAATCAAAAAGGAAAACAAGCTTTTCTGAAAGATAATTAGATAGCATAATCCAAAATGTGAGGCACTAAGCAGATAGAGAGCTATTTTTCTTTTTATATGGACTTCTCTATAACCTGCCTTAAAGTGAAGACAGTCCCAATTTTCAACTTCTCTTCCAATGTTCAACTTGAGTTTCCCAATCTTGAGCTTCTACGATTCTTGAGTATAATTTGTTTGGTACACTATACAGGAATGGATCTTGATGGGTATTACATTTCCTAGTATCTCCTTTCTTGTAAAGGTAAAAACCACAATCCTTTCATATCATTTTCTAATATACTTGTTGCCTATGTACGCACAAAACTGTGCGAAGCAGTATGGTTTCACCCTTTCCATCTTTCTTTGTGCAGAGAGAATAATATATTCAATATTAAAATTTCCTAATTTTTTTATGATATGGTACTAATTCCAAACAATTTATTCCTCAATTTCTGAACAATAACTAGGTATAACTAATATAAGATTCCTTAAAAAATCTTTTGCAAATGCACTAAACAGAAGGAGAGCTATGAGCTATAACTTTCCCGATATACCTCTCTATATCCTGCTTCAAAGTGAAGATAGTCCAGATGTACACCTTCAGCAATCGAAAATAAAGTGGTTTTCACCATAATAAACCTACATCGTCCAATTAATATCATCCAAACTGCAATTGACCCCCTTTTAGCAGCATCTTGAAATATTCTGTTCATCTGTCTACTATACATTCATTTAGCTATATAATGGATACTGGTCCTTTTTATCTTTTCCGAGGTTTTGGCACTTCCTTTCTCGTCCGCTTAATGTATTTTTCCAATTTTCTGGTCCAATTTCCCGTTTTTTTCTCATTTTGAGACCAAATCCAAACAATCAGTTTTGGTTTATAGAAGAACTTATAGCGTCACCCTTTCTATCTTTCTTTGTGCATAGAGAATAATTCATTCAATATTAAAATTTCCTATTTATTTATGATATAGTCCAACTTCTGCACAAAATAAAGGAAATAAAAATTAATTTTTTAATTAGTGATGTATGAGTTTTACTAAACAACCCGGTAGCTATTCATTATTTATAGTTCAGATTAGGTATATATTATTTTAGTTTATAAAACAGGTATTAATATGACTCATTTCCTTGGAAGAATATAAAAATTTTAATTACCTCTAAGAATCAGTAAATATACAAAACAGTGTTAAATTGCAAATGTTAAATAAAAAAAAAATCAAGATATTTAGCAAAGTATTTTTTAATTAAGTTTTATAATTATAATTATAATTATATCATTTTTACAGTTGAGGTCTTCTTAAACGACCTACGTATAGAATAAAGGAGGTTAAATTAAAAAAAAATAATAATAAATTTTTTTAAAAATTTTTAATTTTTTTTTTGTTTACAATTAAATTATTGCATTAATATTTTTTCGTTAATAAAACCAATATAATGTACCAAAAATGTTATTATATCACTATAACTAAGCCATTTATGTGGACTGAATGGTGTGGTAGAGGCCTGTAGGAACCCACGCCAATACCGCTTTTCTGCCGCATAAGTGCATTTTCTACGGAACTGCCTAAATTTTTTTAAAAAATAATCAGTGTTTTAGAAAGACAAATATATTCTCCAGATGTTTTATTTCAGCACGTTTTGAGTTATTGTGGGCCGTTTAATTACAAACGACGCTAGATTTGTAACTTGAAAATTTTTTTGTTAAAAAAATTGACTTTATTTACTGGTGTTTTTCATAGCCTAAGCCAATTATTTTTTAATATTTCTTCATGTTTTCTTATTCTATGACTATTCAGCTTTAATAAAAGACCAACTATGAGGAAATTAAGCCAAATGCTTATTCTCAGTGACCAAAAAACTAACTACAGTCAAAGTCGTCAATCCGCCATCTTTGGACGCCATTTTGGGGCAGTGCGTTCACTTTTTTTTGTGGGAACATTGGCTTTTTTTTAATAAATAGTTACAAGGAACACAACGATATGCAATTTATAGGGATGTGGGGGGAGGTGCATGGTAAGGGGGTCTGGCCCAGACTAATTCACCGGTCTATGAAATCTTCCTGTCGTGTTCCATTGTTATTTGGGTTGTTTTGTTTACTTTCCAATCTACTCTTCCACGAGCATTTCGCACTTCGCAATTTATAATTGACGCCAATTTTGTTTATTTTTTTCTTTCTGTTTGTTTTATTTATATATATGTTCAAAGTTCAGTATTTTTGCTGTCTCGCACTTTATTTTTAATTACCTATTATTATGTAAATATTTAATGTAATGTACCTACAGCCATACTGTCATGTTTTATTTATTTTTTATCTGTAATTTGTTGTACAGGGTCATCAGTCCCAGGATAATAAAATTATATTTCATTCCATTTACAATTTAAATATATAGACCAAAATCTTTTTTTTTTCTCTATTATTTATTATGTATTAATGTGTAAAAAAAATACATCCAGTAAATTTGTACAATGGATATAATGACATGAAACGCATGTCGAGAAACTATCCACTGGTAGCACTGACCAAAATCTAATATGTAAAATTAAAAAAAAAAAATATTTCCGTCCAATTTAAATTTCCTTCGTATTTATAAGATTCATGACTTTTTATTTGTATATATTTGAACCAGGACTTTTAATTTCAATCAGATAAAAAAAACTGTTTTTGCCTGAATAACCATAAGGTTTGAGAATGTTTGTTACTGGTTACTGGTTACTGTTTTTGTCAATAAACTGTTCTTTTTTAATTTAAAGAAAAAAAAGAAGATAAAAAGAATCAATTGAAGAATTGAGTTTCCCATCTCTAGCATAAATTATTTGTATTTTAATTATTTTTTAAATAAAAACCCAAATTGTCCAACACTTTATTTATTAAAACCTTCAGTGGTCACTGGGCTACTTATTATATTATTACTTTCTTATCGTGGTCAGTAATGCTGACTATTGAATTGCATGCTTTTCCACAATTATTTTTTTATTATTAATATGCCCGATTCTACTTTTTGTTAGTAATTTACTTATTGAGGGATATTGCGTTTCTTAATTTTTCTTTTTCTATCCATTTTTGATCAAATAATACGAAGACTAAAATTTGTTATGCTTTACACTTCTTTCACATGAGGGGCAAGAACTGAACCGATTATTTCTGACTAGCAAACATAACGAAAAAGTGAGACAGCTTAATGACTTTCAGGGAAATAATATTTCTTGAATTTTGGCTAGAAAGGCGAGGGGAAGACGTTCCGAGTGTTCACATAACCAAAATATCATTCAATAAACCATTGTCAAGACAGTTAATATAAGTACAAGGAAGATAAATTATTACTAAGACAGTTAATATAAGTACAAGGAAGATAAATAATTACTAAGTTCAAGGGAACCACAAATTGCAATCGAAATTCCTCATAAAATCTTATGTTGCGATGGGGAATGGAAGGTTATTTATAATATGCCTTTCTAGTTTATTGTAATGAAGTTATCTCATTAGGGATGAGATAGGACCATTAAAATAATACGAACGGTGTTGCGGCCAACATGTAGTTATTTGTTTTAATTTTATTTTTCTTGTCACCGTAATAATAATAATAATTTCTTGTCACCATAATATGGGGGGTTATTTTTACATAGTGTATTTAATTTTAATTTCATATTTAGTTTTAATATCATTGCATGAAAGCATTTATATTTATTATGTGTATCACATCATATATATTTTGTACATTTCGATATACCCTAGGGATGTGTTTGGCCAGTTATGGCACAGATTGCCTAAAAAGAAGACAGTATGGCGCTGCATATAGGACTGACTGTATGAGGGCCTTCATCTCATTACCATTCCAGTTGTGCAGGTGAAATAAAAAAAAATTATTTTTCGTAATTTAGATACCTCACATTGAGGTTGAACTTTCACTTATATAGTACTTCTTGCTAACTTCTACAAGTGCTCTCATAGTGCAGTAGCTAGCGTACAATTCTCTAAAAGGTGAAGGTTCTCGGTTTAGAATCTGGTTCCACCGTATTTCTTTTTTCCCCCTTTTATAACATAAAGCTGCATTTCAAATTTATATACATGTTTGTACTATTATTGAAATAACGTTAAATTAATTTCATTTTATTAATTTATAATAATTAAAACATCCATTGAATTCACAAGAATTGTAAATTTAATTTCCAAGGTTTCTTTTGTATATGTTTAATGCTTTAAGATAATTTTGTTTCTTTCATTATTTTATTATTATTATTTTGGTATTAAGAGAAACATTTTTTATTCAATCATTTGTTACAGGATGTATTATTTAATTTATTATTTTTTTCAATACATATCTGCTATTCGGCATTTATTTATCCACATGGATTTTTCTCATTTAACATATTTAAAATAAATTAATTAACAAGGCACCAGCTGCCTATGCATAAGGTTAAGCAGACCTGGCTGTTTACATTTGAACGCCCACTGCCGCCACGAATGGTATTTACTAAATCAACGGTAGGCAATAAAACCTCATAAATCTTTCAAGCTATTTGAACCTTAAAACTCCAGTATCTAAGTTCTATATACAAATAAAGTACATATATTTAATCTATCAGTTAGTAACAATTGTACTATATAGTAAAAATTATAGGAATTAAATCTCTACCACTTTTTACATGTATTTAAACTGTTTTTTTTCCCTGTAAAAATAACTAAAATATAGTTATGGACTTTTCAATATAGTGTCGATAGGTCAAAAGTAATTACACTAAGAGCAAGACTAATCTTGTGATTTCATTTATTTTCTTTTATAAAAATTTACTAAATGATGTTTTGGAAAAATCGACAATACATACCTAATTACTTAAATATATTTTTGAATCAGGTATTAAACTTCAGTAAATGTATTTAAGGTTATAAATATATGTTATCCATGAAATATTTTTATATTCCACTTCTTCTTTAATACTAATACAATAAGTTTTTATAATATTATACGTATAATAGATTTAAAAAATTCTATAGCCTCCATTCATTGGATTATATGTAATTTTTTACAAACTTAAAAATAATTGTAAAACTTAAATTTAGTTAGAGAATAATTAGATTTGTTTCAATGGAAACATTTGTTTTCTATAAAATAATATTAATTTTCAGAAATTATTATTTATAATTATTTCGTTACTCCACATTATTTTATACGACTTTGTATGTTTTCTAGATATTGTTGTTTTTTTAAATTCTCAAGTTTCAAATGATATATTGTACATATACATTCTGTCTATAATTTCCAGAAATTCATTTTTACTCAAAAGAAATTTTTTTCTTTTTTCTCCTTTAACTTATTATCAATTTTTTTCATAGTGTATATTCAGGCTTTTTGCATTACTATTAACAATGATAGAGAGTTAATTATTTAAACTAAACCAAATTAAGAGTATTTCAGAGGAAGAAATATTAAAATTTAGGAATTTAAGCCCTGTAAAGGGACATCAAATTTAATAAGACCTAGCTTATATTTAAGACCATTTAATAATACATTCAAATAGTAACTAAGTTTAATTCAAATCGTTAGAACTGTTTTTGTTTGAGAAAAATGTGTAAAATCGATGATATAAAGTGGCACTTCAGGTAACCCGATTTTCAAGAAAATATTTTGGTAACATCCCAGGCATATACCTACCTTAAATATATAATTGTAGTTTTTTATGACTTTTAGTTTTTGAGATATGCTGTTCACATGTAAAGATACATACACACACAGGCACACACACACTGACCAATTTGTGGGACCTGGTTGTTTGGACTCAGGGGACCTCAATCGTGTATTTCCGTTGAAATCTCAGTTTCAAAAATTTTCACAATTGCAATAATTTTCCTTACTATAAAGTGTGTCTCAGTTGAATAAGAAGGAAGTGTTCAAAGTAATAAAATTCTAAGAACACCATCGTAAACAAATAATGCATTAATACACCATCTATAAACCAAAAGTAAATAATATGATTAAACTTTTATCAATTAGGATCAAATTAGACATATTCATTTGTTATCATAAACAGCTCCTCCGACAAACTACCACCTTACCGTGGTGAGGGAGCTCAGTACTCATGAGATCCGATTTCATGGGGAAGCTAAGGGTATGTTACTGTTCATGAGAACTGGAACATGGCGGTATAACCATCTCGAAATGTAGAAAATGACATTTCAGGGGTAGAAGAGACTCCATGCCATAGTAAAGGCAGTCCATCTAGGGGTTGAAGACCCCAAAATCAAGCTTTCTGGTTCTCCAGGTTGGGGGTTTGATCAATGGGTTAGCACCCCATCATCAAGAAAACTACCAAAAATGCTTTCAGACCAAATATAAAAAAGCCGGATGGATCTAAAAGGTTACGACTAAAGCGCAGGAAACGGATTTTACATATAGGAACATGGAACATACAAGGATTAAATACAAAGAAAAGAGAAGTGGAGGAGGAGGTAAAAAAAACAAAATTTTGACATTATGGTCCTCACCGAGACAAAGATTAAAGGTAAATACAGTGAGATATGTGGAGAGTACATGCATTTTTCAGTGGAGTGGAGAAACACATAAGGGCAAGAGCTGTAGTATCAGTGCTCATTAAGAAAGGCTTCAAAAACAATTTAAAGCACTTTGAATGCATTGAACGAAAGAATTATCAAAGTTAAGTTATATTATCTTTGGAAAAGAGGTGTGAGGTGGAAAAGAGGAATTGGAAGAGACCATAGAAAACATCCCTAACTATTAAGTTCTGTTCTGCACAGGAGACCTAAACGCTAGAGTTGGTAGAGAAGTACAAAGAGATATATTGGGAAAATATGGTGAAGATATTGTGAATGATGATGGAATTCGATTGAGAAGCTTATGGCTTAATGCTAATTTAAGAATCATGAACGGATTCTTTGAGCACAAAAGCATTCATAATTACACCTGGCACCATCCGACACGCAATCTTAGTAGTATACTAGACTACATCATTGTGAAGAATAACACAGTCATCACAGTAAATGATGTTAGAGCTATTAGAGGCCCAGAATGTGGTACTAATCATTACACAGTTAGGGATCTTGTGATGTTTAAAGCGTTTTAAACAACCAGAGGCAAACCAGCACATCCTTGGGAAACCAAATCAAATCAGATAAAGTATAAAATAGATGATCTATTACAAGACTCAGTCCAAAATCTTTACCAAAGTAGACTGAGAAAAAAACTGATTGAGGAAGAGGATAATAAATATGAAAGTTTTAAAAGGTGTATCCATCAAGCAGCTTCAGAAGCTCTTGGCAGAAAAGGGGGTAGAAAGAAGGAATTACAAATATTGGTGGGATATGGAATGTGAAAGCACTGTGCAAAAGAAGAAACAACTCTATGCAAAATGGTTCTCAAATAAAACTGAGCAAACCTTTCAAGAATATAAAAATGTAAATAGAGAAATTAAAAAGATCAGAGGCAATCAGTAAGTTTTGGGAAAGAAACTGCGAACTAATCATGGGCCATAATGGGTCAAAATATCAGTCTAGCATGGAAAAGTTTAAAAGCAATAAAACAACCCAAAACGAAGAGAAATGGACCTGATAATATATCTCCAGATATCTGGATTCAGTATTTTTCAAGTCTGCTCAAGGAAGAGAGACTGGCCTATATTACTCAACCAACAAGTAGGATAGCAGAAAAATGGGATCAGGAAGGCTTTATACCCATATCGGCTGAAGAAATCACTGTCGCTCTAAAAGGAATGAAAAATCATAAATCCGCAGGTCTAGGTGACTCCCAATAGAATTAATAAAAAATGGACCAAAAGAACTTATCCAATCCCTTTCTAAGTACATGACTCACTGCATAACCAAAGGTGAAGAACCAGAGAAGTGGAAAGTTGGCCACATTACCTCTATCTTTAAGAAAGGTAGCATAAAAGCCTGTTCGAACTATTGCGGAATAACAGTGATCAGTAGTATGAGTAGGTTATATGACAGGATCATAAAACGAAGACTGGAAGAAGAATGTGGTCATGTAATCCCCAAAGAACAAGCTGGATTTAGAATAGGGCAGTCCTGCAGTGACCATATCTTTGTAATTAGGCAACTCTTGGAGAAGGCAATGGCACACAATGAAGAAGTGCACCGAATATTTGTGGACTTACAAAAAGCCTATCACCCAGTGCCATTAAAGAAGCTGTGGGAAACGTTGGAAGACTTCAATATAAATCCTTACCTTTTAACAGCCATAAAAAGCCTTTATGATGATGCCAAAGCATGTGTTAAAATCGAAGCCACTGTTATCAAAAACTTTCTCATAATAAACGGCTTAAAACAGGGTTGTTCACTGTCCCCGCTTCTCTTTAACATTTATGTAGAAAGAGCTCTAAGAGAATGGAAGATAAAGTGTAGAGGTATGTGCATAAAGATTGGGAATGATTGCCTATTCAATCTCCAGTTTGCAGACGACCAGGTACTAATTGCTTCAGAAGCAGAAGATGTGGAATATATGATGAGAAAAATTCTTCAAGAATACTCAACCTGGGGGCTGGAAGTCTGCAAAGAAAAAACTGTAAATACAGCCTTTAATAGCCAAGGCTGATATCTACAATTGGACAACTGGATGTTGAAACCTTAAGCTCAATTTAAGCATCTAGGAAGCTGGGTGAATACGACAGGAACGTCGGATATGGATATTGAAAAGAACAAAAGCAACGGAGAGATAACCCTCAGAACCTTAAGTTCGGCACTGTGGAGTAATGCAGTGTCCTTAAAAACAAAACAAATCGTTCCTAGAGAGTGTTACTCTCTACTCAGCCAAATCTTGGACAATTGAAGAGAGTCAATCAAAAAGATTACTGGCCCTAGAAATGGACTATTAGAGACGATCATGTGGCATCTCTTGCCTTCAAAAAGTTCCAAACCGTGAAATAAGGGAATGAGTAGAACAAACGTAGAACATCCTCCACACCATTGAAACTATGAAACTAAAGTGGTATAGGCATGTGATAAGGATGGAAGAGGGAGGATGACCTAAGCGAATTTGGGATTAGAAACCAGAAAGGTCGCCCAAAGAGAAACTGGTATGAGGGCGTAAAGGAAGGAATTATGAACAGGGGCATACCTGAAGAAGACTGGAAGGACAGAAGAAGATGGCAACAACCTATATTTGGTGAGGACATATGACCAATGTTGTAAAAGTCGTGAAATAACAAAAATTATAAACAGTGCTTAAATTTACTTTGGTCAATGATAAAAGAGACTTTCAGGAGTTCTAATACAAAGCAGTACAAAGATATGCTGCTCGTGTATGGGCACTGTGACTGCAATAGTTCAGCGGCCATATTAGAGCCCCTGAAAGAAAAACCAAACAGAAAGGAAAAGCAGTTCTTCTTTATTACCTTCTGGCTTGAATGATCTTCTATTTATCCAGGTTCTTGTTATTACATGTTTTAGTTCATGTAAGTTGTTTAACTATATGAACCTGATTCACAAAATTAAATTTTTTCAAATATTTGGCTCAAATATGACAAATGATGAAAGAAATCCATTTTCCATAGTGCAGAGATATACTGCTCATATATGAATACTGTGACTGCAACAGTACAGCGGCCGTATTAGACCTCCTGAAAGTCACTTTTAGCATTGACCTTTGTTGTGGCCAAGATAGGTCAGTTAATTTTATTTTATTGTTTTTTTGTAATCATATAATCACATGGCGGGTCATTTTTATTTTCTTTATAATTATAGATAGTTATTTATTTTATCTTTATTTTTATGAAATAACACCATATGTAAAAGCCCTATATACTTTTACTATGAGACTTTTCATTAAGAACATTTAAGGGTGAGTGGGGCCACATTAAAAAACATTACTGACCCCACAGGTCTCCAGTTATAATCAGTGAAATAAAAGACATTATTTCTTAATTTAAAAACCTCACATTGAGGCTTAACTGTAACTTGGAAACCAAATCACATTTCATTTAAATGTCTCATAAGTCCAGTGGCTAACACACTCTGTAATGGTGAAGGTTCATGATTCAAGACTAGTGAAGCCTTTTACTTTTTTTTCTTTTTATTATATAAAAATATTAATTTAAATTTATATAAATTCATCTGTATATTTTTTAATCTATTAAATTAATTTAACATTTAAATTAAATTCATTTCTATATAATAATTAATTAAAAATCATCCATATAACATTTTAAATCTATTTCTAAGATTTCTTTTGTTTATGTTTAATGTTTCAAGATAATTTTGTTTATTTCACTATTTTATTTTGTGATTAGAGGATATATTTTTTAATTCATTCATTTATTTTATATCATGTATTATATCATTTATTATTTTTTTCTCAATATATAGAATTACTGCTATTCAGTATTTTATTTATCCAAGTGGATTTTTATTAATTTAAAATAAATTAATTAATAAGGCTTCAGTGCCTATGGAAATAAGGTTGTGCAGAATTGGCTGTTCATATTTTGAACGCCCGCTACTGCCACAACCTTAGTAAATTTAATCATTTTCCTCAAAACATTTTGTCTACTTTACAATGGTGTACTTAGAATTTTATTATCTTGAACAGCTTTTGAGCCATTTTTTCTTATTCAATAAGAACGTGACAGTGTGGTCAATTTTGTGTAAAATTGGTCTTATCTCTTTTTCCGTTCTGAATCTTCTATGTATCAAATGTACTTTTTTGTTGGAAATTTTGTCTAGAATCACCTCCCAGAATTGGGCCATAAGAACTGAGACAACCTGTATATTGCATATATAGGTAACTGAAATTAAAAATGGAAGAAGATAGACTTGTTAAGAAAGATTCAAGAATTCTTTGTGATATAAATAGAAATCTATTTCCATAAATTATTCTCAAATGGATTTATAGTTACATTTATTTCATCATTTGTTATATCTGAATCAAAATATTTGGAAGAATTTAATTTTGTGAATCAGGTTCAGATAGTTAAACAACTTACAAGTACTATAGGTTGTAAAAAAACATGTAATAACAAGAACCTGGATAATAGATCATTCAAGCCAGAATGTAATAGAGAAGGCCTTGTTTTCCTTCAAGGACCTTACTGTAGAGGGGAATATGAATGAATAATAATTTAAGTAATCTCAACAAACATAAGGCTAATTTACCACATTTTGTTAAATAAGTATGATAGATGACACTAATGTTAACTAGATATTATTTCTAAATATTCATAGAAAGAACAACAAAAAACAGTAAACTTCACAAATTACCCGGTTCACTCAATGCAAAGCATCCAACTTTTGAGCCATCAGTAAAAGGATTTATAAACAATTCCTTCTGTTTTTCACTACCAAATGCTAAAATAGGTCCCAGATACAACGAGTTATTGACACTCATTATTACACCAGCTGAAGCACAGCCTCTAAGAAAAGTAATAATAATGCATTAATACACCATCATTAAACCAATAGTGAATAATGTGATTCAACTTTAAATCAAAACATAAATATTACAAAGCATATAAATACCCAATACAATAAAATTATCAATATTTATATGTTAACATACAATGTCTATTTTAAATATTAAGATTGAAGATATTAAACCACTTATTAAAAAAATAGTGAATAGTAAACATTAGTATTTATATAGTATAAGCATTATTTAACATGAAAAACATAAATAAAAATCATAAAACTAAATAGGGACATTAAACCATAACTTTAACAAAAATTAGAATTCCAACCACACAGCCTTATTTCTCCAAAATGCAAGTAAAGAATGAAAAACTCGTCAACGTTTTGTCAATTCAGGCATCAGTACAAAGATGAAAAGCAAAAAAGAAATTATTGGTGATTTTATTTTATCATCATTTAACTATACTACAGATATCCCACTTTTAGAAAAACATCCTCGATTCATAAGATTTAAGTGGTTTTATAACTCGTCACCTAAAATACCCTTATTTTCATAAAAAAAATTACAATACATTATTGCAAAGCTTTAATTTATTTTATTTTATTGATAACCTGAGGTGTACAATAATAAATATAAATTCTTGAAGGAAGTTAGTCGACTGTTCTACATATCATGGGTGATAAATATTCAGGACGCAGTCTTTTTTAAATTTTTTTTGTTTTTGCCAACATTTCAACCCAAACATGTGGGTCATCTTCAGGGCTGAAAATGTTTTTTTTTTAATTACAATCAGAGATATAATAGTATACGACCGCTAATTATAAATAATAAACTATAGTGATTGATGGCACATGAATCTTAACTAATATTGTAATACACATTAAAATATTAAAATAGTTATACAAACTAAAAATAATTTTTTTTTTTTTTTTTTGGATAGCAAAAGGTAAGTAAACAAGGTTAGAGGGGAAGGGAGGGTAACATATGTTGTTTGTAGAATATACATAATTTGCTGACAAATATTTCAGACGTGTACAATATTTGAGTTATTTCATATGGTTACAGAAATGTGACTATTGACTAGTATTAAAATGAACATAAGCAAAAGGTGCCAATTAATATAAATATAGCTTAGTTTAATAGCAAGTATACAAGGGTTAGGTGAATCATTTTTATAATAAAGACAATTTCAATGTATGCAAATGATACTTAGGAAAACATATTATACAATATTTATCATAATATAAGTTTGTGTTATATTAAGGATTACATAGGCTATTGTTTCAGGAGACGGAAAATATTTGAATATGTATTGCAGATCTTTTCTTTGTCTACTTTATGGTTTACTGGATTATTTTTTTCCAAATTAATGAATATAGATTCCGATAGTAGTCGTTTTTGGTGATTGGGAACTGTGGCGAGTATGGTTGGGTTTTCGAAATCAAATGTGTGGTTTAGGGTTATGGCGTGTTCCGCTAGTTTTGAGGCAAACGGGTTTCGTGTGGAGATGCTATATTTGTGTTGATAGATTCGTTTTTTTAAATAGTTTTTGGTTTCTCCTATATAAGAAGAATTACAGTTTGGGCTAGAGCATGTGATATGGTATACAATATTTGATTGTTGTAGGAGCGGAACAGGATCTTTGAGTTTGGTGTATAGATTTCTTAGTTTACTATTATTTTTGAAAACTATTTGTAGATGGGGAAATTTGGAAGTTATCGCTTTTTTGATTTTTTGAGATAGGGCAGGGATGTATGGAATGGATCTATATTGGCAAATCGTGGTGGGGGACTGAGAGCAATTTGTGGGAGACTGATGAAGATGGGGTTTTGATTGATTCTTGATCAAGTTTTTTATAATGTGATCAGTTCCTGAACCGGCTGGATTATAAGAAACCGGCTGGTTGCTTTAATTATTATTATAAAAACATAAATATCAGAGTCAGAAAGCTTTAGTTGGTCACTTGTAAATACGGATGAATTCCTTTCATAGAGATCTCATTATTTTTAACATTTTTTTTATAAATAAATGTTAATAAATGTAATAAGTGTACTTATGCATTTATATTTATTATTATATACCCCAGTTTATCGAGAAAAAAAAAGAAATTAAAGTGTTTTATTAAAAACAATTGAAACAAAAGGTCACCAATAATAATAAAGAAAAAAAAGAAACTAAAGCTTTGCAATAACTTATTGAAGTAATTTTTGATGAAAACACGGGTACTTTTAAGTGACAAGTTATAAAATCAAATCATTTTTGTACACAACTTGAGGTGAATATCAAATTTTTGCCTATAAACATCAACTTAATTAATATCGACTTAAGACTTATTAATCAAAGAAATTTTTCTGAAAGCGGGGTATCTGTAGTATAGTTGGATGATGATAAAATGAAATCCCCAATACTTTAATTTAAAAAAAAAAAACATAACTAAGCTTAGCTCACAAGTTTTCTTTAAATTATTTTAACAATGGCAAACTCTATTTTATTTATAGTAAATTTTGTCTAGTTTACAGTGAATTAATTGTTAATAATTAAAATTAAATATTTCTTTAGTTAATGCTTACTATTCAACAATAAATGTGCGTAATCCAAAAAAAAAAACACCAAACTCAAATTTTCCTCTGCTTATGGGACACCCTGTATGTATGTAGATGTATATATATTGTGTCTCAAATTAACACAAGATTTAAATTAAATACAAAACACAGTTTTTTTTCTTTTGTTTTATTTTCCTTTGTCAATTTAACAGCACATGGTTTAGGATTAGCAATAATGGAGCGTTATACGAGCGAACGTGTTTTCATTGTTGAACAATATTTTAAAAATAATGAGGCCACAGTAAAAAATTCCTACAAAATATGGTCGGAATATTGATTTAACTTCACTAACTATGAAGAGAGTGATTGAGAAATTCAAGCAGAATGGATCAATTGATGATTTTAAACACACTGGTCGTCCTAAAACAAGGCGTTCAAGTGTAAATATGTGTGTGAGTGTTATAGCCCTGGAGACTGGGCCCAAAAATCAGTGTTAAAATATAAACATGTGTGTGAGTGTTATAGCCCTGGAGACTGGGCCCAAAAATCGCTCTGATGTGTATGTTATTCTGAGTAAAAAGAACCTTGTCTGCCGTTCCACAGCCGCTGCTTTCAAAATTGGCAGCTAATTTAAAGAATATTAGGCCAATAATTTGGGGATCAGAACAATGTATCAAAGCGAAAAATTTATTCTTTAATAAATTAAAGAACGTTAAATTTTGGTTACGTGGTAAGGTATAAAACCACGGCCAACCAACGCTGATTTTTACCAAATTTGTCAAAAGCTGAGACAAATTACTATAAATGGCCCTGTAACTTGGAAATGAGTTCCCTAAGAGGAAAAACCCATAGAATCAAAGTTGTGGAGCACCAAATTTTGATGCTCTACTGAGTACCAACTAATTTAATGTAGGTTACTAGTTGCGAACAAAATCGGTAATCTTCAGATGGTTAGAAATTGGTAATCAAGGTAAACGTGATTTTCAATATTTCAACAGTAGGGTGTCTATTCTAGTGAGTTAGTTTTGTTTAGAGTCTGTTACATGCAGTATAAGAATCTTTTCCACCTCTCAACAGCAAAGGATTTTGGGAAACAATGTGCCGAAAGATAGGGAATTTTATAAAGGAATAACGAATCCAGATTGGAGATATATAATTGGCCTACAATAAAAATGTCAGTACTCAGTAGACGCAATATTTGATGCTCTACAACTTTGATTCTAAATGTTTTTCCTCTTAGGGAACTCATTTCCAAGTTACAGGGCCATTTAAAGTAATTTGTCTCAGTTTTTGACAAATTTGGTAAAAATCAGCATTGGTTGACCGTGGTTTTACACCTTACCGCGTAACCAAATTTTAAAGTTTATGTACTCATTTGACGCAAAATTTAATGTTCTTTAATTTTACAGAGCGAATGGTATCGTCTGGTATGAGGCCAATGCTGGAAATTACAATTGAATATACATTTACTTGATCCAGTCTGTAAGAATTTCCTGGCGATGTTCACTGTGCCTAGAACTGCTTTTTGCCCTTCTTCCAACACTTTCTTTGGCAGTTTCAAATTTTTGACAGAGCGAATGGTATCGTCTGGGATGAAGCCATTGCTGGAAATTACAATTGGATTTACCTTTACTTCATTCAGTCTGTAAAGCTGCAGAAGCTCTTGGCACAAATCTTGATATTTCCTAATCTTTTCAGAAATAGTCTTTCTGATATTA
Source organism: Nezara viridula (assembly GCA_928085145.1). Lineage (NCBI taxonomy): Eukaryota > Metazoa > Arthropoda > Insecta > Hemiptera > Pentatomidae > Nezara > Nezara viridula. The sequence goes on from OV725078.1 coordinate 47,202,841, forward strand.
TCATCTGTTGAGATCGCTCTATCAATGACATACCCACTTTGCGTCTTCCGTTCAATTAATACCATGTTACGTTTGTTATTTACTACTATGTGATCTGTAATTATAGATAGATCCCAATATATTATTCTATTTTCTTTTGACAGTACCGGTTTGGGATCATATCGATAATAAGGAACCTTGTTTGTTCTCATGTTATTTAATGAGGGCAGCGCTAGGTGAACAATCTTAGCCAGGTTATTATGTCCCATCAGGTATTCTTTGCCTGCCAACGCTTAACATCCCGACAAAATATGCTGGATTGACTCGATTACATTTTTGCATAGGTAACATCGGTCACTTACATCTTCTCCATATATATATTGCTTCCTCACTACCGAAGATAGAGAAGCATTGTATTCGTGCGAGAGGTTAAACAAAATTTTGTGCTCAGAATCGAAAAATTCTTCTCGCGTTTTACGTTTCAGACATCAAGGATCAAATTTGATTCGTTGTCTGTCTGTATATCTGTAGTCTAATCGATGTAACGGGCATATCACCTACTACCGTTTATCCGATTTTCATGAAATTTTAAGGAACTGTGCGGATTGGTGTCTAGATGGTCCCATATCAATTTTATTAAATTCTAATCAACACTTCCGTTTACGCACACGCAAACTCATTTTTGTAGATATGCCAATATTTCAGAAATGGCTCGTTCGATTTGGCTCAAAGTTGGGTAAAAGGAAGGTATTTGTGAATAAATAATGTACAGTAAATTGTATTGAATTCTGTCCATTGCTTTCTCTTACATATGCGCAAACTTGTTTACCTTGATACATCTATATCTCTCAAACCGCAAGTTCGATTTCGCCTAAATTTGGAGGGATTTTGGGGATTGGTAAACGTAAAATGAAATAAGCATCAATTTTATCAAATTTTATGTAATACTCCCCCCAAAATACTTCCGCTTTCAGATCAGGAAATGTGTAAGTTGATATGCCTATAGTTTGAAAACGGCGCATTCAATTTGACCCAAACTAGGAGGAAATTCGGAAAACCGTATAGAAATTACTTATTATCAATTTCATTTAATTCCATTTAATAATTAAAATTAATATAAATAATTATTAATAATATAATGGCTGTGAAATGTTGAAGCCACTGATCATATGGAGTGGGAGTTAGGTTATTACAATATTGTTGTGGGGTTATAAAATTTTAGGTTTTATTAAAAAAAATAATTTATACAGTAGTGTTCAGGCGATTCCAAACATTACTCCCGTTACTTAGATTTCGTATAATTGTCAGTAGTAATTTTTACTCTGAATTTGTAAAAAAAAGTTTAATTTCTGATTGTGTTTATTTCCATTGAAGTTCAACCAGCTCATTGTGGTCTCGATTTTCTCCTTAAATATCAAAACTGTGTCAACTTCACTCATATTTTTATATTCCAGCTTAATTAGTTTTGTCCTGACTGAAGAATTTGTCCTGGTCTCGTTAATTCCTAACAAATAAAAAGTTGAATTTTTCGTATGAATTTTTGTTCCATCCATTTTATGAGTGAAAACATATCGATTAAGTATATATCACTACTGTTAGTGTAAAGGTCATATGTAAAAGTTTTCAATTTTTATTCTACATTAGACATAATGTAGTCTACAATTGATATAAGTAGTCTATTACTATGAAAAATAGCAGAGTGCAATACAATATCTTATAATAATGGCTTCTTCTAGAGATTTTGTTCTCATAAGAAATTTTTTAGACCTTTTAATACAGATATTTTTTAGTAAATGAAAACGGTGAGGAAGCTAATCTGACCTTACTTGGCAGATTACTATATTTTTTTTTGTAAGTATTGGTGGATACTAGCTGGATTTGTATTGCCAAAATAAATCCTCCAGTTTCAGGAAATAAGTATCCTTTCTTAAGCCGTTTAATAGAAGCTCCCTAGTTAATTCCCGATTGAGATATAGCATTATAAAAGCGACCATGTAGTGCTTTACTTTTCAAACTTTCGATCTGATTTTCTTCGGTAGGGACTTCTTTATGATCCGTTGAAACTAGGTTTAAAGCTGTGTAGGCATTTCCAGCGATTTTATTACTGACCATACAGAAGAGTTTCTTAGTGGGAAAGTGCACCTTAAATTATTTTCTTGTTCTCTACTGCTTCTTAACAAGCAGACAAGTCCCCTTTCTCTTCTTTTCTGAGGCAAGTACATCCTCTCTATTGAAGATTCTTTTTACCTTTCCTGGCTGAGGTAAAAAGAACTCTCGCCAAACGATTCATTTCCTCTAGCTCCGTATTAGATCATTTTCGAACGCCAAACATATATGCCAACATAGGAATAGCCCATTTATTTATTGCTTTAATAAATTGCTAGATGAGAGGTACGTTTTGAGTAGTATTTTTATTCTCTTCTTGAATTCTTCTTTATAATTCTCTTTATTACTTTTCTTGAATTTTACAAGTTGACAGAAACCTAAATATTTATAAGAATCAGAATTGTTTAATTATTTTATTGTTCCATTGTTAATTAGTTCTGTGTCTTGTTTATTCATTACCTCACTCCTTTTAACATGAATAATAGTACATTTATCTATTCCTAAAGTCATGCCTATATCATTACTAAATGTTTTAACCATTTTCTCAAGTTCTTCGTCACTCTTGGAATACAATTTTAAATCATCCATGTATTGAGCATGAGATAATCTGATTCCATTTTTATCGAGTCTGTAACCCATACCTGAATCATTTAATAATTTACTTGGTGGGTTTAATACCATACAAAACAGTATTGGACTTAAAAAGTCTCCTTGATACATTCCTCTATTTATAGGTATACAAATATTGGAATGACTAAATTTAGGCAAGTGTAATTTCACCTTCCAAGTCTTCATTAGACGTTCTAATAGCTCTACTATTTTAATAGTGTCTATTTTGTGCATGTTTAGTACTTCTATTAGCCATATGTGAGGAACTGAATCCTATGCCTTTTGTTCATCATTCCAGGCTATAGAAGCATTTCGCTTTTTCTTCGATATCTGGGAAGCTATGAACGAAGCTAATACCAGCAGTTCCTTACATCCTTCTTGCACCTTAATTGCTCTTTTGTTATGGTGTTATACTTGATATGGTCCGATATTTTACAACTGATCACAGGCGTAAGCAATTTAAACACCCCATTTAGGCAGATGAGCCCCCCTTTAGTTTTCTGTAATAAGTGGCCACAATTGAATGCGTACTAGTAAAGTACTTTAACCAATAATTCTGGATTTTGTCTGGATCAGGTGATTTCCAATTGTTCATTCATTTAACTGATTGTTTGACATCTTCGCTTAATGTTATTTCATCTATTGGATAAATCATCCTGTAGTTTTCCGAACCTTGTCTATCCAAAATCCATTAAAATTGTTTAGTTTCGGAGTTTCCCATATCTTAGACTAAAACTTTTCTGTTTCTTTTAAGTTGATATTTAACACACCGAGATTGGGTTGGTGAATCAATGAGTTGTAGAAGGTTTTCTGCTTTGTTAGGAACATGCAATTCTGCATCCGTCTATCTTCTTAATCTATTAGCATATACAGCCAATTTCTGTTTATTATTGTCTAAATAAATATTCAATTTATCTATTGATTCTGACTCCAGTACAGTTCCTAAATTGAGAAATACAATTTCATTCACTTTTCTCTTCAGTTTAAAGGTTGCTGCAGGGGCTTTCATAAATAATTTGTCACTATTCCGATTTCTTTGCGGATAACATCAATTTTATCTTTTAGGCTTCTTTTCCATGGTGGTAAATTCTTATTCATTTCCTCTTTCTTCCTTTCTTTTGGTGCCCCTAAACATAACTTTCATTATACCTAATTCGCTAGCCACTTGCTCCGATATATATCCAATGACGGATATCATTTATGTCTGAATCAGGCGTTAAGTATTCTAAAAAAACCTTATCCACTGCTTGTACAGTATCTAATGTTTTTTTACCATGTGGCACATTTGGAATTAATGGTCTATGTTCTAGTGGAATACCTTTAAATTTCAAGTTTTCTGTCAGCAACAGTGTTCTTATTCTATCAATATTATTTTGTCTATTTATATTTTCCCTATTAACTGAAATTTCTTGTTCGTTAGTAGAAACTCTAATTTCTTGCTGCTGCGTAACTAATTCTTGAATAGTGCCAAGATTACTATTTATTTCCTTGTTTATTTCAGTAATTCGGCGTCCCAAAGAAGCTTTCATTCAAAAATTAGCTTGACTTCATCAGCCAGTCTTTGTCCGGTAACGGAAATCTGAGGAAATGTCTCATTCCAATATCCAACAATCTTGCTGTGATATCCTGTTTTATTTGTTCCTATATTTGTAGCCAAATTATAAGCATGGATGGATATAACACTATAATGGCTTATAACTTTGAAAAGAAGCAACTCCACTATCCAGAATTAGAGATTTGTTGAGAACTCCGTTTTCCATTGAACAGAAACAAAAAAATAAAAGAAATCCTTCAAATCTGAGTCCTACTTATAACAGTAAGTAACAAAAATACAATCAAGTATAGTACAATTGTTGTGGCTTATTAAATTTATTTTATTTAACCCATAAAAATACAGAGTTTAGAATTACAACCCATTCCATAATCATTAATGAAATAGATAAAATATGACATCCATAATTACCTTGAAATTTCTTCCAATGCAATTGCATATGAAAGATAGTCTAGTCCAGCACCTCCATATTTTTCTGGCACTGAAATACCCATTAATCCCAGTTCACCCATTTTCTTAATCTGAAAAAATATTTTTAAAAATTAATGTGTATGAATACTCCCATCTTTTCCTCCTCCTCCCCCCCCCTGTTGTACCTTAGGGCAACCCTATACCAGTGATACATCCAATTTTTCTAACTTAATTATTTTAACTCGTTCCTAAGCCCTTCTCTTCTCCTACACTGATTACAGGATGAGTAAACTGGGACAAATTACGTAAAGACTTGGAAAATAAATTGGACCAAAATATTCCACTTAGGACGAAACATGACATTGGCTCAGCCATAGAAGTACTTACTACATCTATAAGTGACAAAATTAATGATAACACATCAACCAATAAAAATAACAACTCCCAACAGACTAATTTGTCACAGCACATTTGTATCTTATTAAGGGAAAAACGTAGAGCAAGATCGAAGTGGCATAGGACAAGATACCCATCAGATAAGTCATATTACAACAAGTTAACTAACCAACTAAAAGCTGAAATTAGAAAATACAAAATTCCAAATTTACTTAACTTCAATCCCAACTATTCTACTTTTTGGAACAGGACAACCTCCTAAACCCCCTCCAGTCCAGTTTCCGACCCATCTATTCGATTCAGTCTGCACTCAACAAAATTTACCATACAGCTCTGGACCAGCAGAAACTCACCATCCTTATTCTCCTTGACTTTTCCAAAGGCTTTTATTCCATTTACCACAATATCGCCTTTTCCAAGCTTCATAATCAGTCCCTATCATCTAGTGCCCTGCAGAAGTTTTGTTCTTTCCTCACCAGTGGTACCCAATACGTCGTTACACCGAATAATGCTCCCTCTGGTTCTCGATCCCTGCACCAAGAGGTACATCTTCATTAATGACCCTCCCCCCACTTGCCATCTAGCATCTCAGATTCCTCTAGTGCAATCATGATTGATCATCAGCTATCATGATTGGTTCCTCTTCTCTATTTAAATTCTTCCCAGGAAAAGCTTACCCAAGCAATTTAATCACCTACGTTACTTTCTCCAACATAAAACCCGATAACTCCTGGTTTAATCCCTTTTGCTCCCCAACTTTGATTACGGCTGTCTGGTGTACGGTGGACTCTCTGACAATCTTGAAGCAAGATTTAAATGGCTTATGAATTGCTTAGTTAGATTTGTTTTTGAGGTCGCCAAAGACATGTGAATAACTGAGTATTATGCCGAACTAAAGTGGCTCTACCCATCTTACAGGTGTCAGTATATCCTTGCGTCATTCCTATATTAGATTATCAGGACTCAGAGCCCATCTTACATACCACAGAGCTTGCAATTTATATCATCCATCAAATTCTCTACCACCAGATCCTGCCCTTCTGAGTTCTACTCTCCTCCCCATGAACTGTTGCTTCTGACAAATCCTTTCTCTCCCGAGCTGCCTCCTTCTGGAACTCTATCACACCTATCATCCGCCATGGTTTAACAGTTTCCTCATTCAAAGTTCTTCAACCACCTTTTCCGGGCCCACCGTAACTAATATTGTCCTATATTAAACTTACTTTTTTAGATCATCAAATGTTTCTCATAATTCATCTTAGGGCTATTTTCCACTAACTTCTTACTATTATTATCATTTCCATTTAGCTTATTTTATTTATTTTTTCTTATATTTATTTTTTAATGCAATTTTGTTGTTTCAGTTACTGTAAGAAATTTATTTTCATTTATACTCCAATTACTTTGTATTTATATTAATGAGTCCGGCTACACTGTCCTGGCCACTATGTAGTGTTATGTTAATTTTATTCTGAAGGAACATTGTCCCAGAATAATAAACAAATTTTCATTCCATTCATACATTTCATTTCAATAATCACTAGATATAAGTTAGATGATGGTATGACAGGTGAACTTTTGATACATACAACATATTAAACACAATCTTAGTAAGAACTTTTATGCATGGTGTATATCCATTATTAGGCTCACACTTACAATTATTCCAAGATTTAGATGATAGCACAAATAAACTTATTAATGATTGCGGTATTATTCTCAATCAATTAAAATCTAATGCTTCTTAGGTACCATAAATAATATTGAAGTGAGAAAACAACACATTCGTTCATTTAAAATGCCAAATTATGAACCAAAACCAGAACTTTCCTCAAATCAGAACTTCCAATCAAATAATACTTTTCAAAATATAAATTTCAAAACTTTAATCAAACATTTATGCTGCGACAAAACCATCAAAATTTTCAAAGACCTTACTTTAGCAGCAACACATAACAACAACATTCCTTTAATAATCAAAATAATTTTCAAAATTATAGACAATATCCCAATACTCTTACTATGAGAGCACCATTCTTATTCGTTTTAATTAACTAATTTCTACAGAATATATGATGTCTCCTTTCGAACTGACACATATACAACATAAACCAAACAGCCAGAATCATATTTTTATTAATTATATTTTAATATTTGAATTAAAAATAAAAATAATGTTAACCCAATGTATATGATGGATAGAAACAACAATGTTTTCAAGTAAAGGGATTTGCTGCGATATTTACTGCTGAATTGTTAGCGGGAGAGCATCATTTTTTAGAAAAAAGAAGACCTGAATATGACGTCAAAATTAGAAAATTTCCATGAAAAACAAAAAAAATCACGTTTTCTTTGTTTAAACTTGGGAATTTTTAAATTTGACAATAAATTAACTTCGAAAATTATAGAGACCTCATAATTTTAGGTACCTATTTATAACTACTATCAATATTACTACATATAATCCTATTTAAAGAAAAGAGAAATGTAGGAAAAATTCATTCTCATGCACGGATTTCCTAATGTAATATTTAAAAAAAATTATAATCAATCGTGACCTGCACTAGCGAATTCTGCCAGAGGGCATGCCCACCCTTAGATGGTGGAAAACAATTCCAAAAAGAGTGACAAAAAACACCTATTTAAAGAAAAGAGGATATAGTTTTTGGGACGGCGTGGGATGCGAAGGCTTGTGCCATTATCTCCGAACTGAGTTTCGTAAGAGAAATACATGATGGAGGAAAACTTATAAAAAAACAAAATGAACTTTATTTATTCTTTCGAATAACCTTTTATTCCAGCACAAGAAAATACTGGTCCGAATTTCTATGCAGTTCCAATAGATCTTGACGCATTGCAACCTCCAACTTCTTTAATGGACTTTACTATGCAAAGTGATAAATCAAAAAAATATCTTTCATTCGTCCATTCATAATCTCCTTGAAGAACCCATGCGATTCATAAATTCACAAAATCTGATTATGATCGGAATCGGAAATTATTCCGAGTTTTTTTTCTTAGAGAACTTAATTCCAAGCTGCAGGGCCATTTATAGTAATCTTTCTCAGATTTTGACAATGTCGGTAAAAATTATCATTCATTGACTGTGGTTATCGACCATATCAATTAATCAAATTATTAAGTTTAGGTACTCGTTCGACGCACAGTTTTACGTTCTTTAATTTCTTAAAGAATAAATTGTTCGCTTTGATGCACTCTTTAGTAGTAATACATGAAAAACAAATTTCAGCAGGAAAGTATGGAATTAAAGTTATATGATTTTTTATGTAAGTCACCTATTTTGTTGGATAGGAAGTGATAACAAAAACTATTTAATTTAACTAATTAATGAGTGCTTCACTGTAAACTGGACAAAATTTACTTTAAATAAAAATAGAATTTGCTTTTGTTAAAACCAATTTAAGAGGATCTTTAAACGGCTAAACTCAGCTAAGGAGTGGGGGGATATGGGTAGTGGTAGGGGAACGGGTAGGAGAGGGGGAAGCTCCTTTTATAGAGGTGTGCCCCCCCCCATGAGAAAATGCCTGGATCCACTGCCACTGCTTCCAGCAAACAGAGTATCACTTAGAGGCTTGACAAGAGGTTCCACAATATTGTCCTGATAGTTTTTAGCGGTTGTTTCAACTCCTTTTTCACAAAAATGGAGCTTTTTGGAGCAATAAAACCATCACTGAGGAAGGGTGATGACCTCTTTCCAATGTTCCAATGACTTCCTGGGCTTCTTTAGAGCTGTGTGCGTACACACGATCATTTTGGCGATTAAATTTTTCTTCATTTGTAAAATTTTTCTCATCGTTAAACAAAATCTTTCGATGAAGACCATAGGTATAACCGCCAAAGAGCACTTTGCATCTATCCACTTTTTTTTAGGGAAGTAGTTAGCCTTTATTCTGTTATTCTCCGAAATGCACCCAACCTAAGGTCACTTTTTATTTTATTATCACTTTTTATTACTGATCTGACAGGGATTCCTATTTCCCGAGGCATGATTTGTTGTTTTCAAATGGGATTTCTTCTGATTCGAGCAGCCACTGCTCTCACTGCATTTGCCGTTATCACAGTGTGGGGACGGTCGAGGTCTGTCACATACAGATAGGGTCTCATTATATCTATTTATAGTGCAGTACACAAACATACAGCTGAAACCCAAAGATTTCAAAGTGTTGAAAATCTCTGACATCATTTTCCAACTTTGTGTAAGGCGATCACAGCTATTCGGTTTTCTTTATCAACCCACTCCATGTTAACTGAGCGAAAGAAAAATACAAACTAATTGGGATTATTATCCTGACATGTAAAGAAAATAACCTGATAGAGGTAACAATTATCTAAATAATACCCAAGGATGTAAACAAAGTTCAACATTTGTAACAGTATTTATGGCAGAACTAGGTATATGTGAGAAAACATCTCCAAGGCAACCTTTGACCTTCTGATCAGCTGGAAGCCACGAAAAAAAAAAGTTGTACCTTATCATTTATTCATTTAGAAATTGAGTTAACATTTAAGATTTAGCAATATTAATCAAGATTATAAGAAATTCATTTTATTTTAATATTTCTTTTTTTTTCTCGCTTATAAATTTAAATTTTAATGTTAATTTACAATGTTTTATTTTTTATATTTAATTGATTTTTTTGTAATAAGGAGATAATTATTGTAGAAATAGAAACAGATAAATTATTTTAAAATAAAATTATTCAACCATGTTAGATTATAATTTGGAAAAATTCCAAACCACACAGCCTTATGTCTCTAAAATGCAGGCAAAGAAAATAAATCCGTCAACATTTCACCAATTCAGAAAAAAAACAGCTAATCGAACAGTACTTCATGACATCCAAATACTTACTAGAAGGAAGGTAAGGCAACACAGCCAGGGAAGGTTACAATCAAACAGCTGATCAAGGAAATGACTGACTGAAAATTATGCAACATCTAACCAAAAATCATAAATATATAACATAAGAAAAAGAAATATAGATAGAGAAATAAATAAGTCCATATGAACAAACCAATACTTCAACTACCTACTTTAAAAAAACAATTTATTCTTACAACTGAGGCTTTTAACTTTGCTCCCGGTGCAGTATTATCACAAAATTTTAACAATAAAGAATTACCAATAGCCTACACTTCGCAAATATTAAACAAACATGAAGAAAATTTAACTACTATTAAAAAAGAATTACTTGCAACTGTTTGGGCATGTAAACATTTTAGACCTTATCTATATGGTAATAAATCTATAATACAAACAGATCATAAACCACTTCAATGGTTACATAATATTAAAGAACCTAATTCAAAATTATTGCAATGGAAGTGTTTATTATCAGATTTTGATTTTGTGTGCTTCATATGTTTAGAGAGGAAATAGTTGAGATAATTATCCAGAGCATTCCATAATAATGAAGGTCCTGGAATACAGTATAACGAATGAGGTTCTGAAATGTTCAGAATCTGAATCCTATCTTATTTTTTCCAATTTTGTCCTTTGTTTTGCTACAATATTAAAAAAATCAATGTTAGAACGGTTTACTAGCACTCAGAAAACCTGGTACAGCTCTTATCCCCATCTTCATTTCATTAGCTTACTTAACCTTTTTTTCTCCCATAGAACAGCATACATACTGTTCATTAAACTCTTAAAACTTGTTGCTAAAATCTACTGTTATTGATTGTTGACTTTTCTTTTAGAAATAATTTTTTTCTTACAGGTGTATCCCATTTATGTGTAAACCTGATTTATTTTTAGCTTATATTTATTGAAAAATTAATGACTAACTTATTCCAAAATTAAAAAAATAAATAAATAAGAACATCTTAATATGGACCAGGAAAAAAAAGAAAGAAATTGAGGTGGATAAGTAAATACCTGATCTTTTGGATATTTATGTTCTTGGTCAAAAGTTGCAGCATGCGGAATTAATTCCCCTTCTGCAAAATCTCTACATGTCTTCATAAGAAGCTTATGTGTTTCAGATAATGATGTACTAAAGGAAAGACTGCGCTGAGAAAATTTTCTGCAAACTAAAAGATGCTTACCTGCAATTTAAATTAAAAAAATGATTCCACAAATAAGCTAATAAATTTTATTAAAAGTCTTAAAATCATTAAATAAAGTAAATAGGCCCAAATCGACCAAATAAAAAACAAATTTATACATTCATGAAACTTTTATTATAACTTCATCTTGGCAGTAAGAATTAAGATCTACAGGATCAACTATAAATATTGCCAATTTGTATAAATGTTGTTTGATTATTGTCAAAGTATGATAATCTTTACTGTTACTTTTGAACTTGAGTTACTCTGCTTTATCTAAAATATTTTAGTCTGTAACATTGAGGTCCATAATTATTAGGAAAACATCATACAAATTTATGGTTCCTCTGTTGCAATCAACTTCTTAGAATATATGCTAATACATAATCAGTAGTTCTATTATTCTGTAAGGTGTCGAGTCTGTCAATCTTTAAATATTTTTTTAATTACAATTTTTATTTCTTCAATAGTTATTATTTTTGTTGTGATAAATACTTTTTTATTCATTTTTCATTTTTATTTTATTTTTTTAAGAGAGAATAAATAAAGTAGATATTTATATTAAGGTATTAATATGATATTATCTAAATGAATAACAATGTAATAATTTAAATGTTTAATTTATTTTAATTGGAAAATCTTTTTTTCTGTTGATTTTATAAAAAAAAACATTTATCTTCCCAAATAAATACTTTTTTAAAAAATATATTTTAAAGGCTTCAAGGACTAGGCTGAACATCGCCTTATTTTGTCAAGTATTAAATTCCCCCATATCCACTTTTTGGGTCGCTCGATCTGCCAACTCATTACCTGATATTCCACAATGCCCATGGACCCAAACAAAATACTCCGACATATTATTTTCATATGCAGATTTTAAAGAGTACAATATATTTTGGATGATAAAGTTAGATGTGAAAATATTTCTTAGACTGAGTAATGCGGATAGAGAATCTGTGCAGATAACCCGTCATTTTGTTGTGGAACAGATAACATTTAGGCTTTTGCCAATTGCAAATATTTCGGCTGTATAACTACTACATATTTTCGACAGAGAGAATAAATGTCGTTCATTGCATACATTTGATGGTCCCATACCTGCGTAACTCTTGGACCCGTTAGTGTAGATGAAGTCAGAATCCCCTAGTCTGTCTTGTAGTTTGAGAAATTCATGTTCATTTCTATATGGCAAAATATTGCTTTTAAGAAACTTTGCGAGAGAAATATTGATTTTTGGTGTGGGAAGTCCCCAAGGATAAATTGGTGAAATTCCATTTTCTTGCAAAGTAGCTGGTTCAATGATTAGGTTGTTTAATAATGTTGAAACTCTAAATGTAAAAGGTTTTCACTTATCCTCGGACCGATCTGATGCTGACCTAGATACTGTCTGTTAGGAAATAATAATATTAGAGGATGGTTGGAAAAAGACTAATTTTAGCAAAGTAAATTAGGTCAAGTTGTCTTCTTATGTCAAGCGGTATTAAATATAATTAAGTTGCCGATTAAAGGGATGGTTTATGCTGATAATCTTTTAATTTATACAGAGGGAAAACAGGTAATGGTCTTACAAGAAAACATACAAACAGCTTTGGACAACATCAGTGCATGGCTTGCTGATCATGGTTTCAAAGTTTCAACAAATAAGACAGTTGTGATTCTTTTTAGCAAAAGACAGCTAAATTTACAGCCATCACTGAACATAGACAATCAACCAGTCACTTTTTCCAACACTGCCCGGTACCTAGGAATGATCTTTGATAAAACACTCAATTGAGTTCAATATACCAAACAATTAAAGGCTAACTACCTCTGTTCCTTGAATCTTTTAAAAACGGTCAGTAACACAGAATTTTGTTCACCACTGCTTCAAATTCCTCCAATTGAGCTTTAATTTCTGAAGCACTAGCCATACAAATTTCCTTTCTAGCAGAGAGACCCTTAATCATATCGAAAGTGGTTTGAATTCTAAGAAACATCTTTTCCTTCCTATCCTTAATAGCTATAAGTCCTTCAGTACTCTTAGTCGATAAATAGTAAATGTACTCTTAGTCGATAAAATAAATGAAAAGTTCAGCAAAGCAGGCCAAGACAAGCAAGGATTAACGAAGTCATTTAATTCCAGCAAGTCACTATGCGTTCTTTCCTGAAAATTCCTATAAACTTGCCTGAAAACAGCTTGACCTCCCCAAATATGTAACGAGAATAAGATATATTTAAAAAAAATGAATCAATTTGCGAAATACGAATATTAACTTGGAAATATACCATTTTTACAAAAAAAAAAAAATCAATTGTTATTAATCTAGCACCCCCAAATACGCAACAAAGCAAGAAATAGCATAAGATACATTTAAAAAAAAAAACAAAAAAAAAACGAATATCAGCCCAGAAATAGACGATCTTTACAAAAACTCTCATAACCTACCAGACAATTTACCTCCTTTACGTACAGCAAAATTTAATAAAGGCAAATCACTCTAACGAGTTCAAAATAGGCAACATTCGACTTATTTATGCAGTGGACTGTATTTTGATGAAGTTGTAGGTTATATGAATTTTGCAAATTGACGCACTCTTTTATACTGGCCTAGAAATCTTATTACTTAACTGACAGGGCACTCCAGCTGTTGCCTCTGTAAATACCTGGGACCAAGTGGGTCGAGATAGTCTGGAAGCTGGCACGAATTAAATTTTATCTTTTAGATCTTATATTTTTAATCTGAACTGCCCCCACCACTCGTCGCAACGCGACAATCGGGCACAAAACAAGCATCTTTCCTGCGGATGTAGATAATGAGGATGAGGAAATCAATTAAATTAATTTACACAATATTTTTCTTTTATTTATGTTATTGTTAATTTTTTTTCTCTGGATATATTAAATTAATGTTATATTAAGTAGTTTAAACAATAAAAATCTTATTTTTTATTTATTTGTGAAGAGTACATGATTTCAAGGATATCAAGATTGAGGTTAGGATCAGTGGGCTAGTAGGTTGGTGAGTTGGGAGGAAGGATGCTGAAAGTTGAGGAATTGGGTGCAGACAGCAATGATCTAACACGAGGGAGGATTCGAGGTTCTTGAACCCCATTCTTGATGCTTGGCGTTTAAGTCTGCACCCAGGATGAAATTATGTCCTAAGGAGTTAAGGAGAAAACTGCAATGGATATTGGATATGGATCTGGGTACTTGTTCATTAGCCGGGCGGGATGAAACCTCCCTTGTTATCTAACGTTAAGTCACATAATCTCCTTCTTCCTATCTCGCCAAACCGTTCAGTTATTAAATTCTTTATTTTTGGCACGGAGTTATTTTCGTCAAATTATGGATCTTGTTACATTCTGGGAATTACCATCTTCAGAATATATTGAATATATTCAAAACGTTGGGATGATTCCAAACGTGAAATTGTGTGAACAAGGTCATCAAATGAAGTTAGACAGAGACGCGAAACGGAGATGCTGTTTCAGTACGGAAAGGAACGTGGTTAGAGGGGTCGAGGATTTCGTTTTTAACGGCTTTAAAATTTATATATATTAATTTAATATATATGTCGTAAAATAAAATTATTTTTTTATTATTACATTTGTTTTGGTTTTTGTTTACAATTTCATATACAATATGAAAAGAACGCAGTCTTTTGTTACATTATATATATATATATATATATATATATATATATATATATATATATATATATATAATCTTATATCTTAGGTGTATATATTAATTTAATATATATGTCGTAAAATAAAAGATTTTTTCTTTATTACATTTGTTTTTGTTTACAATTTCAATAATACGAATATAATACAATAAATATGAATACGAAGATAGGAATTACGAGAAGGCTCATCAGAATTATCAGTGTTCAGGTTGTAAACATTGGCAGATAGAAGTCCGTCCCGCCCGGCTAATGGACAAGTACCTGGATCCGTAAAGAGGGCAAAATGCTGATGCTAGTGTGATGGGAAAGGAAAAGGTTTTGATTACAATGGCGGTGGATTGTAGGAAATCTTGAGTAGGTAATGGGAGTAAGTGATGGGAGAGGGATTGGTGTACAATGATAGCATTACCAGCATGTGCTCTCCCATCAGGATGGTCAGTTCTATGTTAAATATTGCGGTATTTTGAAGAGTTGTTTAGTGGTTAGTCGACTTTCACTAATTACTGCCATATCAATGTTTTTTTTAACAATGTAAACAACATTAATAGGGGTGTGTTGTGGAAATATAATTTTGTATTTAGCGGTTGCACGCCGACACTGTGTAAGCTTTACTTTCATTGGTGATCTCTAACGTAATCTTCAGCCAATCAAGACCAGTGTTACTGTTTTAAGTCTGCCTGCTACAGGTAACCTATGTTATAGTCCATGATTCACAAGTTCTTAAATAAAATCTATTTTAATCTTAAAGTGTTCGACTCTGTTTAATAAAGCCCAATATACTAGACCACTTTCTGAATCAATTGACGTTTGTCTGCCGGCTTCTGCATGCTACCTGCATCCACTAGCGGATCCAAGATTTAATTTTGGGGGGGCTTCAGCCCGGAAGCTTTTTTTCATATATATAACGATAATTACTTTAGAAAACAGAAAGATACTAACTACCTATATGAAATGGTGTTTAAGTGATTCTTAAGTCCTATTAAATGTAATTAAACGAGCAATAATACTTTAAGACATAATTTTTTAACATTTTTTACCATAAAACATGATTACATTTTACCATTTTGGGGGGGGGCTTCAGTCCGAAAGCTGTATAGTACTGTATAGTATATAATATAATCAGAAATATTATAAGTACCCGCGTTTTCAGCAAAAATGAATACAATTAACTGTTGCAAAGCTTTTATTTTTCGTTTTTCTCTGATATGGGATGTATTTTAATAAACATAATTGCTTAAAATAACATTTTACTTATAAAAATAATGATTGTTCAAATATTATTCAAGTATGGCGGTTATAAAATTGTGTTTTCCTGCCAGATTTCTATCATAGGAATTAATACATATTTATAAGTGACAAACTTAATGTTTCTAGCCCTAATATTTACGTTTTCATAATTCCTTATGAATGATATTTTAAGTGATATGGAAGTTATAGCTATGTCTGATTTTCTGGACCATTTAGCTTGTGCTACTTCCGTGAAACCACACGTATGCTTACAAAATCCTCGAACGTTTAACTATTCTAGTACGGAGCCCAAAAAACATGTGAAATGGAAAGAGAGCAAAAGTATATTATTCAAAACAAATTTAGCTTGCAATGACAAAATTTACAATAATCCGCAAGAAGTAAACCAGCTCTATAAGAATTTCGTTGAATGCTTGCAGGAGAATATGTCTTCTGCCGGCATGCTCGTGATCAAAAAAACACCAAGGAATACAAAGTTTCAGCCTAATCAACCCTGGTTTGACTCAGAGTGCAATAACCTGAAAAGGGAAGTTAGAAGAAAATATCGAGTATTAATTAAATTAAATTTTTCTCCTCAAGTGTTACAAGACTACATCCAAACAAGGGATTCTTATAAAACGTTAATTAAGAACAAGAAAAAAGAATTTAGATTTCAAATTATAAAAAAACCTGCAGGATATAAAAAATAGAAAACAGTTTTGGAAAACCGTCAATTCCTTGAAACCATACAAACCCAATGAAAATGCAGTAACCATGGAGGAATGGAGCAAATTCTATAGGACACATTATGGACAGAATACCATTCGGAGTTTAGAATTCATTCCCACCACCAACTCAATTCTGGAAGCGAATATAACACAAGAGGAACTGCAGCTTTGTATTAATCTCTCTAAAAACAATAAATCTCCAGGACCGGACCTTATAATTTATGAAAACTTCAAAAACCTCACCCCGAGTGGGAGCACTATATTTTGAATTTATTCAATACTGTACTGGAACAAGAGAAACTACCTACCCAGTGGTCTAAATCCAAACTTTTCTTACTTTTTAAAAAAGGTAATAGAAGCGATGTTGATAATTATAGAGGTATATCCTTACTAAACACGATGGCTAAGTTATTTACCGGCATCATTGCAAGGAGAATAATGCTATGGGCGGACTCTCAGAATCTAATACCCGAAGAGCAAGCAGGATTCAGGAACGGAAGAGGCTGCATTGATCATATCTTCACCATCTCAGCGCTAATCGGAATAACGTTTAAGACAGAAGGAAGATATCTATATGCCACCTTCATCGACCTCAAAAAAGCTTTCGATTCAATTAATCATGGACTTCTTTGGAGAAAGCTTATTACCTTAGGAGTCGGAAGAAAAATCATCAAAATTATTAAAATGCTATACGATAATGCCTCAACCCAAATTTCGGTTAACGGACAACTTTCAGAAGATATTAACATCACCTTAGGACTTTTACAAGGCGAAAGTCTGAGCCCAACCTTGTTTTTGTTATTTATCTCCGACATAGTGAAATACTTTCATAGTAAAGGAGCAGCAGGGGTAAGCATAGATACCTCACACGAGGTAACAATGCTCCTTCTTGCTGATGATATTATTCTCTTAAGTAATAGTTGGCATGTAGCCCAAAAGAAAATCAAAATATTACAAGAGTATTGCAGTAACAATTCTCTTACGTTAAATGTAGACAAGTCTAAAACTCTTGTTTTCCACAAATCTCCACGGCTTAAGCAGCTCAAACCGTTGTATTAGCACGAGAAGATATTAGAGTATACAAAAAGGTATTCTTATTTGGGATTTCCCTTCACAACGTTCAGGAAAATTTAAACAAGCATGTGAGCATTTTACGCAGAAGTCGTCAGTGGCATCTGCGAGAGTCATAGACATCATAAAAAAAGGGGAAAGTGACTCCTGGGAAAGTAAAAAAATGTTATTTGACTCCATGGTCTCATCAACATTGCTTTCTGCTTCTGAAATATGGAGCCCCAATTACCTTGAGGCAATCGAAACGGTCCAACATAAATTTTTAAAGCAACTGTTTGGTTGGGCCCAGAAATACTCCAAACTACATAGTCCCCTTCGAAACAGGAAGAGAACCATTAAGCATGAAAGTAATAAAAAAATATGATAAATCTATGGGCCAAGCTCGAGTTCATGCCAGAAGAGCGACTCCCAAAACTTTGTTTTAACAGACTTAAATATTTAGATAAGGATAAGCCTGACAAGCATGCATTGCATGACTTCAATTGGGTGTCTCAATTTAGAGCAATAGCCGAGCTTAATGCCATTTGCAGCTTTCTGTTCACCACACAAACGGACTTCTTCGATACAAATACGACATCCTTGAAAAAGCACACAATTATTATTTCTCAGTCGACATTCAAAGAACTTTAAACTCAACTAACTACCCTTTATACAGAATGTTATGCAGTTACAATGCTCCTGATCCCGAAGCGTGTACCTTACATTTAAAGTTCATATAAAGAAATTGAGATATGTTAGTCAATTAAGAGTTGCAAATCCAGAACAAATCAGAATGTATGCAAAAACCACAACTTTTTCGATCGAGTCTCAAGAAATTTGTATATTATGCAGTCAATTTATCCACAATAGTCTACATCACATTCTCCTTCACTGCCCAGCATACAATGAATATAGACAAAAATTCCTCCATAACGTCATCTCAGAATCTTCTGATAACCACAACATCGAAACTATATTGAATATCGACTGTATAGATAAAGTAAACAAAGTTTATTTATATTTAAATGATATGTAAATTTGTAAAACCATATTATTGTACAATAGCCAAGCTAGGCTCTATTTGTATGGGGAACCCCCCAAAAACAAATAAAATATCTATCTATCTAATATTTACGTTTTCATGAAAATAATTACAACAAATCAGTAATCGATTCAGTTCAGTTCAGTTTCACCAATCGATGACTTTTATTTTTATCAAAACTTGAAATTTACTTTGTTTTTAGCTATGAGTTCTTAAAAATAGCGAGTTTCAAATTTTTTTCATCATATGACTTGACTATTTAATTGGGAGAAACAAGAAGGATCTTCTTTAACTAAACATTTTGATATGGAAAATGTTATAATCAAGGATCAGATATTTTGCAATTGCATATTTTATTTGAAAAATATTCTATTGTTAATCATTATTTCCAAAATGTCAAAATAACGAGGTTTATTGGCAAAATGGACCAAATTTTAGTTCGCCACCTTTTTTCTCAATTTTGAGATTAAATTTTATCTAATGATTCAAGTGGAAAGCAAATGGATATTTATGAATCTTTAGTTCCTCAATAAACTAATTAAGTTCATGAGAAAAACTGCCTTTTCTGTGAGCTTTTCATAGATAAAAGAGTTGTAGGTTATGATAAGATGAAGACATTCAAGAAGTTTTAATATTTGATTAAATATTCTCTTCTTATATTTTTGCCTTTAGATTCAATTTAATAAATAACCACTCTCAATATATAGCATTATTCTTTATTAATTTTTATTTGAACGTTTTAGGAATTCTTCATCCCTCTGTTCAGCATATAATTTGCCTCAGTATTAAGTCTTAGTAATAATTTAGATGAGTGTTTGATCATTGACAAAGTTTATAACCAAAAGACTTTCCCATTACTGGGACAAATTTTATGCTCAAAAGGAAGACAAAGAATCCCTGAAACGAACAAATAAAAATTAATAAACATTAACGCTATAAATTGAGAAGTTATTTATTATTTAATAAATCTATAGGAAAAAAATATGGACAGAATAATTGATGAAAAAAGATCAAAAGAACTAATACATTTTAATTAATGTTGTCAGTATCGCGGACCATATATTTTTAACGATTTGTTAATATATATATTATATTTTTGTTTTTCGCATTGTTTTAATTATTTTTTTAGCTCAAACTTTTTGGAGGTAAATTAGTACAATTAAAAATGTATCCATATTGTCGCATATTCTACTAACCACCTTATTCTCCTAGACTTCTCCAAAGCTTTTGATTCAGTAGACCACAACATCCTCCTAACCAAACTTAAAAATATCTCTTTTTCTTCTAGTTCCCTTAATTGGTTCCAATCCTTCCTAACCGGTCGCTCCCAGTACGTTGTAATTCCTAATAACCCACCATCAGAATCTCTACCTCTGACCAGAGGCGTCCCACAAGGCTCTTCCTTATCCCCCACCCTTTTCTCCATCTATATAAATGACCTCCCATCCTCTATCCTGCACTGTCATTACCACCTGTATGCCGACGACATTCAAATTTACCTCTCCTTTAATCCGACAGATATCTCAGATGCCACTCAAAAACTTCAGGAAGATATTGACAGAATAAGTGCTTGGGCAAACCTCAATAGGCTCACTCTGAACGCCGAGAAGACAAAAGCCATCTTGATCGGATCCCCTTCACTCCTCAAATCCTCCCCAGTATCTCCCAATCTCTTCCTGAACAACTCACCTATCTTATTCTACACCACCGTTAAAAACCTAGGTGTTACTTTCGATCAATCCCTATCCTGGAAACCTCACATCTCCTAAATTTCCCGTCGCACTATCTCCACCCTAAAACAGTTCAATCGTCTACGATATCTCCTTCCATATAAGTCCCGTCAACTCCTAGTTTCCTCCCTTGTTTTCCCCCACTTCGACTACGGCTGTATGGTGTACGGTGGACTCCCGGGAGATTCCGAGGCCAAACTTAAACGCCTAATGAATTGCGCACTACGATTTGTTTTCGGAATCTCAAGGGATACGCATATTACCCAGTATTACACTGAGTTGAGGTGGCTCTACCCATCCTATCGCCGTCAGTACTTCCTAGCCACCTTTCTGTACCAAATTATTAGAACCCATCGACCCTCCTACATTTTTCACAGCTTACAATTCAAATATTCCATCCAATCCCGTCCCACCAGATCTCGTACTTCCGACCTCTATCCTCCTCCTCACCGAACTGCTGCGTTTGACAAATCCTTTGCAATACAAGCCGCCTCCCTCTGGAATTCCATCCCACCTGATATTCGACACGCTCAATCAGTTTCCTCGTTTAAACCACTCCTCTTTAAGCACCTACTCCTTTCTCAATCCGAATGATTGTGAAATATATCTTAGAGAAATATCTGAGCACCACCAGAGACTACCTCAATTTATTAAGGTTATTTTAGTTTCTCATACATATGTACAATTTACTTGTTCTTTTTTTTCTCTTTTCTGTATTTTTATTGTAAGTCAACTTTCATTGTAAATATACAATTCAATTGTAGCCACACAGACATATAATCTGTATTCATATTTTGTTCTTAAGGGACAACAGTCCCAGAATAATAAAACATTTTTTTCATTTCATATTTGGAGTTTTTCCGGTGCATATTTTATATTTTATCACTGTATATTTGTCGTTGCTTTTCATATAACATATTTTGTTGATTTTTGCAGCCTACAAATTCGGGCTCTAGTTTTCATATTTTAAGGCCCCTGTTTAAATATCATGACAAAGAAATGTTTTAAACTATAAAAACAATATTAATTTTGATAGTATAAAAACTAATATTAAGAAGAATTCGGGATGTCCTCAAATTGGTTTCAGGTTTGGGAAAGATTTCCACAGAAGTTCGAGAATTAAAGAAAGGATGAACAAACTTAACTTCTTTTCCAGGAAATAAATTTATTTTCACAAAAGAGATTCCCCTGACCCCTGGCTGATACTGGAGTAAAACGATGAAGGAAGTCAGCCAGGGCCGCAGTAATAGGACTGCAGCGATGGGTCTTTGGATGTTCACTTAAAGGGAAAAAAATCTTTTACAATAACCTTAAAAGATTTATTATAAAAGTTTAATATTTGTAAAGGACTTTTCATTTTTACTTATCGTTTAAAAAAATCATATCATTATTAAAATAATACCTAGCCACTCTGAAACATTGACTTCTACTTACGCTGAAGCGATTTTAACTAAACACTATAACCGCTAAGACTTACTGAATTTATAAAATTGGTAATCACTTTGCAAAATAAGATAAAATCATGAAAAATAGCAAATTGAAACATATACGCTTTGACGAGACACCTCCCTACCAGTTTATATCAGTGGGAACCAAAGTTCTCAGACAATCACAGTATGTTACCTTGGAGTCATTTCAAAATTAAAAGAAATACTTTAAAAAGGCGAATGAAAATACTGCACTCTTTTCCAAATATAAATTGAAAATTAGAATAAAACTAAATTCATATTTACCTAGATAAACCCATTTGGACGTACACCTCAGAGAATTATGGTTCAATAATAAAGATTCACTAACAAAAACTATATTTTTTTCAATTCAAAATTTTGAGATGACAACCAACTATCGACCAACACATGAATACTCTACTTTCGATTTCATATTTAATTACTGAAACACTACAACTTCTAAACGACATGGTCACGGCTGTTTTAATAATTAAAATAAATTAAAAGCAATCGGTAGGTTTCTTTAATTTAAACGTAAATTTTGGTAAGAAACAGTAAGTTTGTCAATGATAAATACAGAACAATTCCTATGACAGAGATCTGGGAGGAAACACAGTTTCATAATCACTTTACATGAAAATACGTTATTTTTAATTGTTTAAGCGCCATGGTCGACCGATTAAGTTTAAACTCGATTGTGAAACTGAGCTTCGTTGGAGCGACGGACTAATTTAAGATAACGCTTAACCTAAGCTTTATTGTGTTAGAACAACTGGCCCTAAAGTTGGTGCAATGTATGGTACAAAGTGCGAAGCTTATGGCAGTGCCAGGGTTGGTACGCTACTGTGGGGATATAGGGTGTCAACTTTTTGATTGGTTGGCCATATTGGTTCATTCCTTGCTACCCACTTACCCTAAGCCACCTTAAAACTGTTAAATTTTCTTATTTCATTAGTAATATTTTGGTTTAGAAGCTTAATTTTGTTGTTTAAGTGATAGATTTAGTTTATTAATAGGTTGTTTTTATTAAATAGTTATATGTTTTACTGTTTAAAGAAACAGGTTTGGTTTCATCTTCACAGACTCTTATTTTTTAAGTGATATTTTAGTTTAAAAGTTTAATTGTGTTGTTTTAGTGACAGATTTAGTTTAATTATAGGTAGTTTTTATTTAATAGTTATACATATTAGTGTTTAAAGCGATAAGTTTGGTTTCATCTTCATTGACTTAAAATCGTGAGTATACTTTATTTTATTAATTTTCCTTTGTAATCCAGTGGTAATGAAAGAAAAAGATAGAAATCAAGTTTGAAACTTGCTTATATGAAGATATTGTCAATAACTTGAAGCTACGAGCTAACACAATGTTTATTTTGAAGACAGTGGTTTCTAGTATAGAATTGAAATTTGGTTTTCCTTTATAGTTATTGTTAGTCTCATCATTTAAAATATAAATATAGTTGATGATCCTAAGCTGTATTCAGATCTTGAGTAACTAAATGTACTATTCTTTTGTACCAGAATAAGTGATGTGATACTCATCATGATCGATTTTTAAGAAATAGATTGTTTTGCTGCAATAGTTCTGAAATGAAATATTATTTTCCTTAATTTTTCTAATAATTGAAATTCTGAAACTGTTAATGTTTATTCAAAATGGTCCCACTATAATTTAAGGATCATCCACTATAATCAATTCAACAACAATCATTTAATGATCTTCAACTATACTCATATTTTAAATATTGAAAGTAACTATAACTATAAAGGAAAACCAAATTTCAATTTTATACTTGAAACCACTGGCATCAAAATAAACATTGTATTAGCTAGCAGTCTCAAATTATAGAAATTATCTTGTACAACTAAGTTTCTAACTTCATTTCCATCATTTTCTTTCATAACCACTGAATTACAAAGGAAAATTAATAAAATTAAGTAAACAAATTAAAGCATTAGGCCATTTTCAAAACCTAAATGAGGCAAATCAACTCAGTGAGAGGTGATTTAAAAGCATTTTTCACAGAAAAAAAGAGTTCTATTCATGCAGAGCACATAATTAACTGTCACAATACTAAAGATAGTATTCTTAAGAGGTTTATTGTAATCAGACTATTATTGTTACCACTTGAAAACAAATACTCTCCTACCACCTTTAATAGGCTTAAAAGCAAAATGAACAATTGTATTCTACTTCAGATGCAATATAAAATATCTAAATTATGGTAAGAGCTAAACCATTCATAAAAAAAAAAAATATTTTATTATCAATGATCAGTAATAATTTTATTGATCAAGGATCAAATTTTGAATTATTTAAATTTTTAATAATAGTGGATTAATAATTGAATGTAGTGGATGTATTGAAAAGGAGTTGGATGGGGGTGTTCAGTTAAAAGTAACAAAATAAAAATAAATAAATTATATTTATTGAATTCACATTAAATAATTTATATTTATTAAATTTTTTTCAAAGGAAGGTATTAAGAAGAAAAATAGCTTCATGTTTGCTGACTTTAAATTGAGGTTCTAGTTTTCTAATAACATTCCAATGATAGAATTAGATGAATAAAATGAAAATCGCAATATGCCGAACTTTATTGAAATATGTTTAAAAAAAAATACTGTTCTTCGTTTTTATTATTTATTTTCGCGTGATATAAATGATTCAGAGGCTTCATTAAACTTTCCCAACTTAATAATTTTATCTTCCACCCCATGCTACATAATAGTTTGTTGCATTAATAACTATTTAAATTTAAATAACAAAGAAAAACTATTCAAATATTAGTTCCCCATTGAACCAACATGGCCGCGCAGTATTATTAAGTCACTGTAGGTATGCTGTTGTGGATGAGGCCTAAGATGTCAACCGCTAATTATCTCTTAGTTTTTAGGAGTCATATGTATACAGCTTTGGTGATATTCATGATGCTTTTTGATGATTATTGTGAGTTAAAATTAAGAGTTTTTAATAATATAATATGATTAAATTAAATTGACTATTTAATCCTGAAAAGTAGAGGAGGGGGCAGTAAACTAATTAAACATTAATTTCTTTTTTTCATTGTACAACATTTTTAATTTTTTTTTTTTTTTACCTCATCAAATAATCATTTCTTTCCACTATTGGATGAAATATAAATGGTTGACCTGAGAAAATATGGATAATATGGGAATTGTAATCAGTGTGAACACCCAAATAAAAAAAATAAAAAAATATTTATTTTGAGCCGACGTTTCACCCTAAGTTTCAGGCATTCATCAGAGCTGAAGACAAGGCAATAATAAAAAAATATTTAACTACTATCGTAAAAAGATATAAGAACAAAATAAATATTGTCTGCTAATAAATACATTTTAAGAAGTTAATAAAAATTGAAATATATGAGTATTTTATGCAATGGTAAGATATGAAAAGATAAGCCAAATATAATAAAAAATAACAAAGTAATGAAACAAACTGAGTAATAAACAATTAAATGATGAAAAAATGAAATTTAATCAGTAACATATATACATCGGAGAACTAAGTCGTACATAAAATAAATAAGATGTTGTAATTGTGAACCTGAAACTCCGGCCGAAATGTTTCAAAATAAAATACAATTTTCTTATTTTATATGTGTTCTCAATGACTGCAACCAACTTCCCATCACAAAACAAAAAGTTTTACCAACTTCCCTTCATTATTTTACATATTTACACAAGTGGTGACTGTACCCCACATGGAATATGGGGGTTGTAATATGAAGTTGCACTCAACTTTCATAATCATAAGTTGAATGTTTTAGGCTGAGCACTATTTCTTAAACAGAAAAAAAAAAACCTGTGCCACTACAACCCATGAAGGGTCATGGGTTCAGTACTGTTTCAAGGCCTAAGGTTGTGCAAGGAGGGGATCGGGCCAGGAACACGCTCAACCTCCAGGTTTTCCCTCTTAATCAATTATTTAATTAAGGGGAACCATTTCATAGAGACTGGATGTGCCACAGGAGAGTCTCCCTACCCAAGGTCGTCCCACGGCTAATGTAACAGAATAAATAATTTTTCTGCCATGAGCCAGGATTCGAACGTAGGACCTTGAGCACCGTAAGCTTATGCCCTACCACTGAGCTACCCCGCTCCCTATTTCTTAAACAGCATCAATCATATTTAGAATTTTTATTCTATAAATTAATTTTTGATATTACAGATATAGTTAAATAGTAGTATACTTTAAAAAAAAAACAATAATGATTAAAAAAATTCTACAAATTACAATCAAAAAGTGTGTTGAGCAAATATATGCAAATCAAAGAAATCATTTCAATCTATAATAAATAATATGTGTTTTTATCATACCTAACAGAGTAAAATAATTTAAGAAGATGTACATATGTTGTTTATAGTTTAAGAGAAAAGAAAGTGATGTCTATTGAGTTTAGGATAAAAAACACTAAATTTTGATTCGATTATTTAAACTTTCATAGAAAATAAGGACAGAAAAATGTTCTGAATAAGTTACTGCTTTTTTTTTTTTTTTTTTTTTTTTTTTTTTTTTTTTTTTTTTTTTTTTTTTTTTTTTTTTTGTGAAAATTGATGCTTTACTTAAAATAAGTGGTAAAAAAGATGTCCAAGTATTGCCCATCACTAGCTACTACTCTCTCCCATCTTTCTAACAGTATATGAATTATACTTTTAAAAAAAGACTCCTTTTTGAAGACTATTCAAGAATCTACCTTCAATTTGAAGAAGATTCTTCGTCTTCAAGATTGAAGACTATTAAAGGATCTACCCTCAAGAAACTCAATTTGAAATTTAATTAAAGTGGATTGGATATTCTAAAAATGACAAAAACATTTTTTTGTTGCAATCTACTGCACCTTTAACTGCTGGTAACAGGGAATATTTGGTAAAGCATTTTTTAATGAATTCGTCTATTGTTTCTATTTGAAGTTCACAATGGAGTTGTCTATTTCTTACAAACTCAGGGACATCTACTGTAATTCTCAAGATCTTATTTTGTAAGGTCTGTAAATCTTTTAATTTCGTATAGGGCGCTGCACCCCACACTTCACAACTGTCCATCATTATTGGCCTTAGTATTGTCTTGTAACTAGGAAGGTTATTTCTGGTTTTAGGCTAGATTTCCTGTTTATGATGGGATATAGCATTGCAAGTTTGAGTTAATTTCATGTTGATTTGGTGATTCCAGGTAAGGCAGTGATCAAGATGAACGCCAAGGTATTTTACTGCTTCATTGGGGGGAGGGGGATTCTATAGCACCTTGTTACGTTGAGGACCAGGTCGGGTAGGTCTCTTGGCGGTATAAGGGTAAAAATGTTGGCACTACATTTCTGAACATTGAGGCTGATCTTCCATTTACTGCTCTAAATCGCTGAGGTGAGTTTGGAGGATATTTCTCACCGTTACGTCTTCGTACTGAGAAAAGACTGCCGTCATCCACAAACATAGCTATAGAAGTAAATGGGGACTGTATGATGTCATTCAGATAAAAGTTAAAGAGGATGGGTGAAAAAAATGAACATTGTGGAGTTTCAGCATAAATTGGTCTATGGTTGAGCTTATATTATTTATTTTGATTGTGAATATTCGATCATTGAGAAAGAAATCCAGAACATCGTATAGCTATTTTGTAGTATTAATTTCTTCGAGTTCATACAGAAGATCTAGTCAAATGCTTATAGAAAATCAAGGAATGTAACCAGTGCATTTTTTTTTCATTTCAAATCGGTTAACCGATATTCTGTTGTTAGTTTGTTAACCACAAATTCTGACAATCTTGATCGTTGATGCGATGTAGAATGACTGAACCAAATTGAAAGTTCAGAATAATTTCGATAGATTGAAAAGGGAAGAAATGCGCTCTTTTATAACTGATTCTAATAGTTATCAGAGGATTGGTAGTAAGCTTATGAACCTATAATTGCTTACTTGTTTAGATTTTTTACCTGTTTGCAGATAACTACCAGAGAGAAAATAACCAATGCATAGACAATGAAATATTTTTTTAAAAAATTGAAGTGATCAGTACAATAGCTTTCCTAGGTAATTTTTTAATAGAAATGACTGGGGTCGAATCACATGGCCAGAACTCACCATACACTAAAGTCTAACCTTACCAACAATAGTTCTTGAAAAATTGCATTAGCATCTCAAATGAACGCACATAGTATACAAAAGACTGTCATTTTTTAGGAAACAGCGAGAAATTATTCAAGGTCCTAATACAAACATAGTTCAAACTCTACTAGTGTGATCAATAACATTTTGCTAAAGTAATTATTATTAAATTATACTACCACACAATAATGTTATATTTTATAAAAAATAATAAACTCTTTTTATAGCAGCGTAGTGGAGTTTTATTTTCATATACCTTAATACAAACATGGAGGAATGGAGTAGCTCAGTGGATAAGGCACTGACTTCCTATCCTCAAGGTCCTAGGTTTGAATCTGGCTGATGGCAGGTAACTAATTATTCTGTTACATCAGCAGTAGATTGACTCATGGATCAGAATACATCCCTGGGACATACCCAGCCTCTATAAAATGGGAGTATTCTTAATTAAATGATTAATTATGAAAGAAACCCTGATGGTTAAGGGTGATCTTGGCTCAATCATCTCCCTGCACAACCATTGGCCTTATAAAGTACAATACCAAAGACCTCCCACTTCCCTATGGTAGTAATGGTCCAGCTTTTTTTTTTAATACACACATTAATATTATTTACAAAAATAATATTTATTTTTGTATTGTATATTATATTAAGTGGAAAGGAGAACCATTGTATACTTTGTATAGGTCCAGATTCAACTGATGGAAGCCTTGACTAAAATATAATTATAATATTTGATAAAGTATAATGTGGAAGGAGATGGTCTGGGATGGCAGTGATAAAAAGGCTAAAATAGTTAAAAAACTATTTTATTTCAAGCCAATGTTTCAACCCGACTTTGCAGGTTTGAACTGACTTTCAACTGAAACTACATCCTGCCTACAACCTGCAAAAGCCAGGTTGAAACATTGGCTTGAAATAAAATAGTTGTTTCACTATTTTAACCTTTTTATGACCACCACACCGGACCATCTCCTTCCTCAAAATGCACAACAATCAATATTCAATAATGTTTAATGATTGCTAGAAAACAAATTTGTGAAATATATTTAAATAAATATTAATTAAACCTAAACAGTTAAATAGTAATACATAAATAAACTTAGTGAAGATTTTGAAACTTTAGTGTATTAAATATAATAAATAAGTAAAATAAAATTCCATGATATTAAGTTTCAATAAATGAAATTTACAAGGGGCCATACATTATAGACCATAATTATTAAATAAATGATAATAAATAAGAAAAAAAAAATTACAGGATTAATAGTTATAAATAGGAAGTACCAAATAAAACTGAGGATGGTATGTATACGCATTCCCTTAACTCCATGGACATTCTGTCAAAAAAGAATACATTTATGAAACTCAAAGAAAAGGCTTCCTTTCAGCCTATTTGATTACAGAGGAATGTACATTTTTTCTAGTAAACATTGTCGGGATGGGATATAGTTAGGTTTTAGAGTTTTAATTATCATTACTATTATGGTCTTACATTAAAGTTTTCTTTTATTTATTTATTTGTAATCTATACCTTATATCATTATCCATAAGAAATTGTTCAATTTTAATTTTTCTTTCTTTACTAATTCAGTCTGTAAATACTTTACCTCTTCTAGAAAGAACTTTCGATTTTAGTTATAGTGTTTTTATATTTTCTGTTGGCATTATAGACCTTACAGATCTACGCTGCCATAATCAGCCTTCCCCACCTCTGCCTATCTTGGGCAATTTCTTTCCAATTATCACCATGCAGCTCTATTCCATCTTTTTTTATTCTATCTATCCATGGTTTCGGCATTCCACATGGTCTGTTGCCTTATATTAAGGCATTCATTGTTGTGTAGAGGCTTCCAGAGGATTGTTCCGAACATACCCAGCTGATCTTAATCTCCTTGCCTTGATATCATTTGATATTAATCGGTTAGTGTCCATCTCCCTGCTGTAAGTCAGTTCGAACTTTAAAGGCTTCAGATACTTCTCCTTGTATCAAGACTCGACATTTAGGGTCATTTGCACATGACTTCGTCAATCTCACCAACTTCCTCCTCTTGGTAATGAGGGTCAAAAGAACAACAGATTAAAAAAAAGGTATTTCTTGTGATACAATAACATAGCAAAAGCATAATAAATTGTTCATTAATCATTCATTTATTGGTTGTAATTTTAAATGCTTTGTTAAGGCTTAAATGACCCAAGTGGTTAAACAGCCATAGTGTGTTATATAGCTGGATACTGTTAAAATGTTCAGACTGATTATTTTTGACAGAAAAGTAGGTTGTTATTCCTTACCAAGAAATGCAGAGTATTCTATGTCTAGGTTTATAGAACTTCTGCTAATGTATTAATATCTACAAGCTTTACTTTTTCACTTACACCACTTTTCCATTCAATGCTTTAATTAATAATTCATAGATTAAAACTAGACCACTATAAAGGAAATAAAAATATTGAAAATAAACACAAATTTTATTTAATTAACACTATAACATTACATCTTGCTCCTATTAAACAAACAAGTTCTATATACATACAACATAGTATAACAGTCCACGACAAATTTTATTAAATTCACTTTTAATGCCAATGTGCCCATTTTCAAACAAATTATATTATTATATGCCTGATTATAACAAGTATTAAAAATATTATTAAATAACACTTTATTGTAAGGTCAAACAAATTTTACATATACATACTACAATGTAACAGATATAGACAAATTTGATAAATTTATACCATGAAATTTATATTGTAACGTTTCTGCCTATCTAATTTGGCTATTATTAAACAAATTCTACAAATCTGATTAAGTTACATTATAAAATTCGCATTGTAAGGTTTTTAACCTGCTTTATCAAACGAATTCTATATGAACATAACACAGCATAACAGATATTGACAGGTTTGAATAAATTAAACATAAAATTCACATTGTAACGTTTCAGCCTATTCAATTTAGTAATTAGCAGACAGTTCTACATATTTATGAGAAGGAGTTGGTTGGGGGGTATGGCCAAATAAATACTAAATTGTTCAAGTAGTATATTAATGGTTATGGCGACATTTTGACCCACTTTGTAGGTCTTCATCAGGGCTACAAAATATAAAAGGTACATGGTGAAAATAAAATTAATGAATTATTAGTAGATAATAAATAAGAAACAGTTGTCTTATAAAGAAATAATAAGATGATATCAGAGATATAGTGGGTGACAGTGTAGTTAAAATATCAAGTATTACATATATAGAAGATGCAACTGGCAGTCGACGGGCAGGCCAGACCTGTTTGTCAGACTGCCAGTCTACCAACTGCTTACTGCAGTGCCCGAACCATGGTATGTTTGACTTGTATTATGATACTTTCTTAACACAGTTATCCTTCAACTATATACCATATTATACTCTTCATATAACCTATTATTCCATTACCGCTTTCAAAAAACTGAATGTCATTTATATGTACTGTACCTTTCTTCATCATCATAACCTTGTTTAAATTTCTACTTACATTCTAAATTTAAGTTATAGTTTTTTCTTATTGAGTTATATATATTTAATAAATCTATCTTAACAATATTACAACTCATGTTATCTTATTAGTTTTTTAATTTCTTTATTTGTTAACCTTTAGTCTCGTTATCTGTTTACCTACATTTATCAAGTGTAGCCTCCACTAGCTTGTTATCCACTAATATCTTATTATTACGTTATTCTTATTTTACCTTTACTAGATCATTGCTTATTCATTTTTTAATCCCTTTATTCGCCAACTCTCATTTTCTTTATACATTATCTGTTAATCTACAGTTATCAAATGTAACTTTTACCAGTTTGTTATCCACTCATGTCTTATCTTTTATCACAATCTCTGTACTTTTAACTTACACGCTATATTCACCTTTGTTTGTTATTTTTATTCACACTTATTTTCTATTTTTGTATCTCCTATATATGTAATAATTGATATTTTAACTACACTGTCTACAATGTTTAATGATTGCTAGAAAACAAATTTGTGAAATATATTTAAATAAATATTAATTAAACCTAAACAGTTAAATAGTAATACATAAATAAACTTAGTGAAGATTTTGAAACTTTAGTGTATTAAATATAATAAATAAGTAAAATAAAATTCCATGATATTAAGTTTCAATAAATGAAATTTACAAGGGGCCATACATTATAGACCATAATTATTAAATAAATGATAATAAATAAGAAAGTCTCGTTATCTGTTTACCTACATTTATCAAGTGTAGCCTCCACTAGCTTGTTATCCACTAATATCTTATTATTACGTTATTCTTATTTTACCTTTACTAGATCATTGCTTATTCATTTTTTAATCCCTTTATTCGCCAACTCTCATTTTCTTTATACATTATCTGTTAATCTACAGTTATCAAATGTAACTTTTACCAGTTTGTTATCCACTCATGTCTTATCTTTTATCACAATCTCTGTACTTTTAACTTACACGCTATATTCACCTTTGTTTGTTATTTTTATTCACACTTATTTTCTATTTTTGTATCTCCTATATATGTAATAATTGATATTTTAACTACACTGTCATCCACTATATCTCTGATGTCATCTTATTATTTCTTTATCAGACAACTGTTTCTTATTTAATATCTACTAATAATTCATTTATTTTATTTTCACCATATACCTTTTATATTTTGTAGCCCTGATAAAGACCTACAGAGTGGGTTGAAACGTGGGTGTAACAATTAACATACTACTTTAACAATTTAGTATTAATTTGATCACAACCCCCGACGATCTCCTTCTCTTATTACATCACGGTTAATCATCTCTACATCTATATATTTATGTATAACATAGTATGATACATATTAACAAATCTAATTGACTTACATTATAGAATTCTCATTGAAAGGTTTCTCCCATTCCAATTTAGGTATTATAATACAAATACTATTGTAATATACACCTTAATTGAAAGTTGTTAAAAATAATTTAATGTAACAGTTAAAAAGCAAGCAAATCTAGTTTTACTAGTTCAGGGAAAAGAAAATAACTGCTCTGTAGTTCCCCAGAAAGGAAAATCACAAAAGAGAAGATGAGTTTTGTTTTGGCAAGCAACTGGTGTTTGGCTGGGGTGAAGAGAGGATGGGAGAAGGGATCCTGGCTCCAGTGGGTAAAACCCAGTAATAGTATTACCATCTTGGAAGTTGTTGTTTGGCAGAGAGACTAGTTGTTTGGAATCACAAGAGAGAGGATCTCTCAGGGAGCTTGAGTTGAGTAGAAGAAAGTTTCATCATTTTGGAAGATGTGTTTGGCAGAACATAAGACAATGTTAGAAGACAAACGAATTTAGTGCAACAAAGGTATAGAAGAAACAGTAAATACAGAAAAAAGGTTAGCTTGCCAATCAATACTTGACTTTATTTTAAAATTGGTGTTTAGTTTTAGCAGAAATAGTGTAAATAATAATAGTTTGTATGAGTGTTTAGTTCTGATTGTCAATATCCCATACCTGAGACAAAATAATTACTAAGTTCAATTTAATATATTAATATTCTTATAATTTTGTTTACTACAGTTTTCTTTTTTTCAATAACTGCCACTTTTTCTAAATTGTGTGAAGTGAGGAAATGTATTTCCTTTACACTAAATCTTTATTAAATCATAGATATATAATTATAAAACAATAATGTTATTGTAAGTAGAAATAAATCACTTAATACTTCAACGTGTTTTCCTGTTAATTTTTAAAAGAAGAGAGGAACATTCTACACCAAAGTGATGGAAAGGAGGCCTTTTCATTGAGTTTCATAAAAGCATTCCTTTTTAATGGAATGCTCAAGTGGAGTCTGAGGAACGTCTACTATGCATACCACCCTAAGGTTGGTTTCATATACTCATTAAGGCATAAATTTGAAGAAATTGAATTTTAAAATGACGATGTTGTTGACCATAGATTTAATTTAAGGAGAAGTTTGTAGAAGATGCAACCAATAAAGGAAAAATGCACTAATAAGTGGAACTTGTAATTATTGTGTGCCTACATTTCCATCTGCTTTACTGCTCTTTATCACGGCTGTCCAGAGATATCAAAAGACGAGAGATTAGTGATTTCACTAGCCAATAGTAAAATACTAGTAAAGCGGGTTGAAACATAGGCACACAAAAAACACAATCAGTTCTATTTACTACTGTTTTTGACTCTATTGGCCACACCCACTACAAACTTCTCCTTAAAGTAATTTTTAAATGGATAAAAATATATAAAATGAATTTGAAATCCTCCCTATTTCTATAACTGGACTGCAATCTCTGTAATCAGACCTAATTCCTTCAGGAAGGTGTTCTAAGGCTATATACAGAGTATCCAATAAGTTGAGAGAAATATTTAAAGGGGTGATAGTAGATCTTAACAGCAATAAAAAAAGTTTATATAAATAATCGATATAAACCTGATTTTCAGTTGGAAAGTAGGAAATTAAAGTTTTGTGTGTTTTGAAGTCACATTTTTTGACAAATAGGAAACGTCAAATAAAATATTTTATTTAAATCTTCATCTTGTTCCTTATTCTCCTACCCACCACACGCAATTTTCCGATACTTGGTTAGACCTTTATATCTCTGACTCTCCCATCAAAATCCTTTCTTCTTCTCAACACCCAGTTCCATTTCTTTCATCACATGACCTGATCCAAATTACATACGACCTACCCGTAAAATCCTTCACTCCCAAAATAGTTTCATACCGCAATTTAAACCTTCTTTCCTATGAATCCCTTTAACCACACCTTAATTCTCTCCAATGGGACACCATATATTCCTACAACTCCATTGATCCTATGGTATCCACCCTGACCTCAAACCTACAATCCATATTAGAAATCCACGCTCCTCTGAAAACCAAAACTTTACGCCGTCCCACTGCACCTTGGCTGACCTGTGAGATAAAGGAAATGATAAGAGGAAGAGATGCAGCAAGGCGCAAATACCGTCGAACCCAGCATATAATAATCATTGCAGAACTCCATATTCCCATCCTCCTGGAAAACTGCCCTAGTCCAACCTTTGAATAAAATTGCCAATCCTACCTCACTGCACGACTTCCGTCCTATTTCTCTCCTATCCAACCTTTCAAAGCCGCTAGAACGCCTTGTCCAAAATCAGCTCTCAAACTTCCTAGAGGAACGTTCCTTTATCAACCCATTCCAATCTGGCTTCCGACCCGGCTATTCAACGCAATCTGCTCTGCTTAAAATAACCCATGACCTACAAAATTCCATTGAACACCAAAACCTTACTATCCTCATCCTTCTAGATTTTTCCAAAGCGTTTGATACAGTTGACCATAACATCCTTCTTACCAAATTGCAAAATCTTCCTCTATCCAAAAGTGTCCTGCGTTGGTTCAAATCCTTCCTTTCCAATCGATCCCAGTATGTAGTAGTCCCTGATCAACCTCCTTCAAACACACTTCCCCTCTCCTGTGGTGTCCCTCAGGGTTCCTCTCTCTTTCCTACTCTGTTTGCTATCTACATCAATGACCTTCCCCTCCTGATCCGTCACTCCCAATACCACATCTATGCAGATGATTTCCAAATATACCTTTCCTTTCCGCCCTCCGACCTATTATCTGCCACAGAAAAACTT
Organism: Nezara viridula; assembly: GCA_928085145.1. Classification (NCBI taxonomy): domain Eukaryota; kingdom Metazoa; phylum Arthropoda; class Insecta; order Hemiptera; family Pentatomidae; genus Nezara; species Nezara viridula. The sequence continues at coordinate 47,238,628 of OV725078.1, forward strand.
AAAAAAAAAAAAAAAGAAGACTTAGATGGAATTTGTGACTGGGCAAGAACAAACAAGTTGAAGTTGAATGCCGATAAGACAAAGGAAATCTTAATAGGCTCCAATCACCTCCTTAAAACTGTCCCTAATATTCCAACTCTGTTCCTACTCAATAATCCCATCAAATTTCACCCCACCATCAAAAATCTTGGAATAACCATTGATCAAACACTTTCTTGGAAAAATCATATATCCAATATTTCCCGCCGTACCATTTCCATCCTAAAACGTCTTAATTACTCCCGTCACCCATTTCCTTTTGAAACCCGTAGGTTCCTAGTCACTTCCTTAATTTTTCCCCACTTTGACTAATGCTGTACGGTATATGGGGGCCTCTCTGGGGATCTCGAGGCGAAACTAAAACATTTGATAAATTGCTTTGTACGATTCATCTTCGAGATCCCAAGGGATGCCTCTGTTTCCCATTGTTATGCAGAGCTAAAGTGGCTTTATCCTTCCTACCGTCATAAGTATTTCCTGGCATGCTTCCTCTTTCAAGTCATCCAATCCCACTGTCCCTCATACATCTCCGAGCTCCTTCAATTCAAATCCTCTGTTCGTTCCCGCTCTTCTGATTTATACATAAGGGCCCACCGAACCGCTGTTTTCGACAAATCGTTCATTATTCGATCCTCATCTCTATGGAACTCCATCCCTTCCCATATCCGTCAATCTAATACCCTTCCTACCTTTAAATCCTGCCTGTTCAATCATTTCTTATCCATCCAGTCCCCATAAAATCGTAAATAGATACTACTGAAAATATGTACATAAATTATTAGTTCGATCTTCATTATTTGTACTCCAATTTTTGTTTATCTATTTTTTTTTATTTTCAACTGATCAAAATTGGAAAGCAAGTTATATGTATATGTGTGTATATATATATATTTTTTTTTTTCACCAAGACTGTTCAATTACTCTGTATTTTTATTTATGTATCTCTGAGGCTCCTTAGCCCTCATTTCTGTCTTCCTGTATTATTCTAATGGGACTCGTCCCAGAATAAATAAAGTATTATTATTATTATTATTAAATAATTACAGTATTTCAAAGTAAACAAGATAAAATTTAATTCAAATGAAATTAGAATTTGTCATTGTTAAAAACCATTTGAAGAGGACTTTTGAGCAGATAAACTAAGTTCTGTTGTTAAAACAATCATGAATTAATAGAAGTTTTTTTTTTATCACCCTTCAACTATACTACACACCCCACAGTCACTTTTAGAAAAATTTTCTTGTTTAATAAGCTTTAAGTCCACATTAATTAAGTTGAGGTTTATTATGAAATAAGATGAGATTCACTTCAAGCTGTGTAAAAAAGTGAGGTGATTTGATATCCTGTCACCCAAAAGTAGAAGAAAAAGGAAAGTAAATTTTATTCTGGGACATTAGAGGCTTCTACACTTAGTACAATATGACCCGGCAATAAAATACACTTTGAAGGTATCACTGCAGATTACCGCGCTCTGTAATGTAATATGTAATAGATGAATCCTATAATGTAATAGATATTAATACAACTACATCACCATATAGCTGCTGACAGGAATATCGTAATGGCGATACATATCACATTCTGTGTGTAGAAGACTTTAGTCCCCTAAGAATAATAAAAATGAACAATAGCAATTACATTTAGATTTTTCTGGGACATAATGGCAAGCAAATAATAATTAGATAAAGAAGTTATGTTGCATTAAAGTTATAATAAAAGACTAGCATAAGTAAATATATAACCCTGTATTTAAATAACGTAGAATAAGATGAGAAATACTAAATTACAAATATTTAATTCTAACATATATTCAGAAAAGTGATAGCTGAGGAGATAGAAAAACAATTAGTGTTTAAATTTAAAGTTAAAGATGAGATTTTGAGTATGGAGGTGGATAAGGAATTCCAAAGCAAAGTAGCACACATTATAAAGAATTTTTTTAAGTAATCAGTTCTATAAGAAGGTAATATAAAGGTTTGTGGGCTGAGATCTCGTATTGAATGAATGGACCTCTGTCCATGTTTTTTTAAGAAGGTATTTTGGTTTCAAGATTCATAAAAGGAATACAACTAAGACATATTGCTGTTGGAAAACTGGATCTGGCCACTTCTTATTGGTATACCAACTGAAAACATCGGAGCACCTGGAGACTCAAAAGATAAATATAATGAAACAAAGTACTCACGTTTTCAGCAAGAATGATTACAATAAATTATTGTAGTGCTTTAATTCATTTTTTCTCATGGCCTCATATGTATCATAATTAATTTAACTACATAAATACGTAATTTATCTAAAAAAAAATAAATAATTTTTCACATAATTATCATCAGAAGTGATTATGAAACTGTATTTTTATCAAGATATCTATCCTTGTTTTTATGAAACTTTTTCATGTAATAAGCAGGTTTCTTTCTTTTAAACATAAATATTAAGATTAGAAACATTTAGTTGACCACTTATAGATATGGATCAATTTATATAATAGAGATCTTAATGAAACACACAGTTTCATCACTTTAGATGATAAATACTCGAAAAATCATTATTTTAAACATTTTTTGTGCAGTTATTTAGGCAATTATATTTATTATAATAGATCCCAGGCAATGGAAAAAATTAATTAAGCCTTTCAAATAATTTATTGTAGACATTTTTCCTGAAGAAAACAAATACTTTTATGTGACAGAATGTCAAATTACCTCATTTTTTTGGCACAATTTCAGGTGAATCTAAACTTCTTTTATAAGCCTCAACTTAAGCTTATTAAACAAGAATTTGTTTTCTAAAATTGGGTGGCATATCTGTAGTACCAGATAATAATACCAGTTGGATAGTGATGAAAATAAAAGTGTGTATAATTCATGATTTTTTTAATATGGCAAATAGTTTATCTGTTCAAAAGTCCCCTTTTAATGGTTTTAACAATGACAAACTACTTTCATTTGAAGTCAATTTTATCTAGTTTACTGTTAAATATTTTTAATTTCTTAAATTAAATATTTTATTAGTTATCACTTCCTATTCTACAAAAAGATGTGACAATTAAGTAATCCAAATTAAATTTCCTAATTTTCTGTAAACAATCAGACAGTTGTTTATATAAAATTTATTGTAGCTCTTGAGGTCTACTGTTAACCCTTTAAATATTTCCCTCTACTTATAAGACACCCTGTATAATAAAATATTTATATTCAATAAATTCATAGAACTTTAATAATTGGATATGTATGTGTATTCACTTTAAAACATTTAATTTGTTTGAAAAAAAAATCTTTTTCTTTTAAATAAATCTGTTATTTTTGTTTTAGGGCCTTCCTCAAAGCTTCTTCTTTAAACTGTATGAGAGATTTAATGCTAAGGCATGTCACCTTTTTCTTTATTTTTTACTGCCAGTTCACTTTATTGGACAATATGAATAACCTTAGTTCAGATTACTGAGATTCTACAGTAATACCTGTGTATATAACTTCATAAGCTTATATAGTCAATTAATAATAAAATAATTAATTGAATTACCAATATTTCCAACTGAAGCCATTAAAAATTAAATTACGTACAGATGTACAGGTAACAATATGCAAAATAAAAAATATATATATACAACTTAAGACGGTAGAAAGCCAGGAACAGAATTTTTAACTAATAACGTGTAGTCATGAAGAAACGAGTCAAATGAACGGATCCTTTTAGTGAACGGTTCCTAAGGAACGGTCGTTTACTAAGATTTTCGTTCACTCCATCTTATTCTCTCCTGTCGGACTAAAAACTTCAAATTTGGAAAACAAGTGTTTGTGTGTGTCAAAAAGTGTTTAAAATATCATTAATTTTATGGGTTATGGCTTGATCAATTTCATTTATTTAATATATTTGAAAAAATAAGTTTTCAATAACCACTCCTGGACGTTTGGTCATCGTCGACTACGATACATGGGATACACTACCTTCTATTGAAAAAATTTGGGCTAGAACAGTAACTAGTCCAATGATTGAATTAAATACTAAAATGGACAATTGATTACAGAAGGAAAAAAAAACAGTGATGTATAAATTACTACTCATACTACCTAAATCACATTGAAATTTATACTATAAAAATAATGTTAATTAGCCTGTCTATTGTAACTTTATAATGTTCAAAATAGAGATTGACACAAATGAGGAAGTTTTTATTCATTATATAACATATAAGTACAGAGTTACTTTCTTTTGTATAAAACAGACTGAATGTAACCTCATATGTTTTAATAGCAGCCGATATATAACAATCTCTCAGGCTATATAAAAAATATTCTAAATTTACAAGATTTAACAAATAACTAACTTTTGAAACAATGGATCACATCACGTAATCGTTCAAATAAGCAGGTGGTCGATGCAAACGTTGTAACTTCCTGGTATGTGATCGACGGTTGGATGATTACATCAATAGGCTGATCATGTTCTAATGCTGGTTCATCATGTGCAGGACTGCGCTGGACCACAGGAAAGATCTCTGTGTTTGGCTGGATGGATATCCTCGAAGTGAGAGTGTTCTCAACGGGCTTTCTACTTCTCTGTTGGTCTTGTGTTGGAAGGTCTGCAAAAGAAACTCGTCGCAACATTTCCGTGCAGCGTAATTGGTCCATGGTAAAACTATCGACAAGCATCACCTTATAATGCAGTCTTCTCCGCTTATCTGTGACGACCCCGATTTCTATGTTGTGTTTCTTTCCCAAGTCTGTACATTTTAAACAAGACTCGGTCTCCTGCACTGAATGATTTAAGGAGGAATACATTGCTGGAACTGGTGTCGTAACAGATCTTGGGCTGTTGGTTTTAGAAAGTCTAATTTAGTAAGGATCTGTCGTCCTAAATACAGCTCAGCTGGGGTTTTATCACAACGCTGTGGGGTGGCTTGATAGCGAAATATGATATTTAGAATTTTCGATAGTAACATACCTTTTTCCATTCGCACGGCATCAACTGACAGGATACATGTGTAATCAGCATACGTAGTGATGACAGTGTTAAGATGAGTTTTGATATGAGCTATATAAACTGTGTAAAGGATAGGACCAAGGATACTACCTTGAGGAACTCCGACAGATTGAGAAAAGAGGGATGAATAGGTATTATTGTGATTTACTTTGAAATGTCTATCAGTAAGATAGGAACTGATGATAAGAAAATATGTAGGGGGAAGGAATTTACGGAGTTTGTAAAGCAATCCCAGACTCGATCAAACGCCTGCTCAACGTCGAGAAAAACTCCAGTGCAATACTTTCCACGCTCCAATGCAGAGGAGACAACATCTACCACACGATGACATTGCTGGATAGTGGAATAGGATGTGCGGAATCCAAATTGGTGATCAGGGATTATGTGGTTAGAATCTAGGATGGGATACAGGCGTTTTAATATGAGCTTCTCCAGGATTTTGCCCATGATGGGTAAAAGAGAGATAGGACGGTAAGGGGATGAGTATTCTGGAGGCTTTTTGGGTTTATGTATCAATTTGACTACTGATAGTTTCCAAGGACCAGGAAAATATGTGGAACGGAGTATGGCGTTATAAATGTAAGTAAGGAATAGAATGGCTTTTCGAGGAAGTAGTTTAAGAATATGAGATGTGATTAGGTCGTGGCCAGGAGCTTTGCGGAAGGGTAATTTGTGAATAATATTAGATATTTCTGAAGGATGAAATGCTTTAGGAGGAGGAGTCATTTGGAGTGGAATATCCAGTTCTGTTTCAATACATTCAAGCTGATTTGGATTAAGGATATCAGGATGTGGATTAAAAGTTTTGAAGAGGTGATGAGCAAAAATTTGGGATTTTTCTTCATCGGATTTGGACCAAGTTTGAGCTTCAGTAAGAAGTGGATGATTAAAGTCTTTAAATTTCAGGAGCCGCTTAGTCGTCGTCCACAGTGATTTGTCAGTAGGTGTAAGTTTTTCAGTAAAATTTAGTAAATTTTTAATTGTATTTTCTAATTTCTGATTTCAGTTTGTTAGTCAGTTGGGTGTAATGAGTTTTTTCTGTTGATATCTTGAAATATACAATTAAGTATTTAGTATTAGTTTTAATAATAAGTATTAGTTTATAATAAGTCTTAGTTTTATGTATTCATTTCATTTCGGATTGGAATAACCAACAGCTGATTGGGAGGAAAAACAAAAGACAGTTTAGAGAGAGATGGCGGAACCTCGCGAGTGTTGAGACACGCTAAGGATCTGGTTGTGTGAAATACTTTAGTTTTACGGTGTACGCCATATTTTCTTTTCCTATCCATGAACCTGTGATTATCAGCGACGAGTGCCGCTTGATTTTACAAGTCGATGAATGAACATTTCCACAACTGGAAGAAGTGGACTGGGGAGACACTGACGACGCTAGTTCGAATAAAATCTCGCTTCTTCAGATAACCTAATGTGCCAATTGAATAGATTTCAACCAGTAAGATAATGTAAATATGTACATATAAGTTTTTTTTCCTATCTATTTTTTTGTATTATATTGCAATGTATATTGTATATTTGTAGGTTAATGTTTAGTTCTATAATAATTTTATATTCTTTTCTTTGATAAATTAAGTTGATAAATTGTATTTTCTTTGTTTTCTAATGAATCTAATTTTTTGTTCATAATTTTCATTTCCTTTAACAGTTATTTAAATTAATAGAAATAATTAAATTCATCATTAGTATTAATAATAGCCAGTTTTATTTTCTTATTTTTCTTCTGCTTGTTTTTCTTAATTTATGTATAGACTATATTGTTTTTTTTTTTTATATGTTTAATAAGGAATTGTAAAACCCTATTCGAGGGATTAGGGAAAGTCATTATTAACCAAGTAAGAAGGTTCGATAGGTTATGAGGTTAATTAACATATGTTTTTTTTCAAACCCAAAGGTTCCGAGTTCGTAGCTCACTCCGCATCCTAATCTTTTTTTTTAATTGAATTTATTAAATTTTATTTTTTATTTTTTTATAATAATAATAATAATAATAAGGCTTAGCGAACCCGAAGGTTCGATGCCGACACCACCAATCGCTTGTTGCACACCTCCCTCCACCGTTCGCCGTCCAAACCCAGTCCCTTCAGATCGGCTTTAATGCAATCTTCCCACCTTCGCTTCGGTCTACCCCTCGGACGCTTACCATTCGGCACAGCAAATATTAACCTTTTAGGAATTCTTTCGTTACTAAGCCCAACAACTTTACAAGCCCATTTGATTCGCCGCGATGAAATTACCTCAATTATATTACCCGGATACAGCTCCCGCAATTCGGCGTTGTGTAACCGTCTGAACTCTCCGGTTAACTCATCCTTCTTCGATCCGAATATTCTACGCAATACTTTATTTTCAAAAACCTTAAGACGCTGCTCATCCCTTAATGTAAGCGGCCAAGTTTCGCATCCATAAAGAACTGTAGGCAAGATAATTGTTTTATAGATTCTAATTTTTAAGTTTCGGGACAAGAGGCGCGAACTAAGTAGTTTTGTCACAGAAAAATAACAAGCATTCCCCGCCTTCAGTCTAACCTTAATCTCTTCTTCAATTTCGTTTTTTCTAGTTATCGTAGAACCTAGATACCTAAATTTATCTACCTGTTCAAACATATTACCATCTATATCGATATCACCAGTAGTATCGCCATTTTTGCAGCTAACCATATATTTTGTTTTATCCACGTTTATTTCGAGTCCTAGTTCTTTACCGGCTTTCATTAACGTTGTCGTATTTAGTTTTATAGTTTCAACGTCTTCGCTTAACAGTACCAGATCATCAGCATAGCCCAGCACGGATGTTGTCCCACCCAGATCCAACCCTTTCTCGGTTCGCATTACCTCCCTAATAGCATGTTCTAATGCCAAATTGAACAGGACAGGCGAAAGAGAATCCCCCTGTTTTAAGCCCGAACGAACCTCAAATTTTTCGGACAAATTATTACCGATTCTAACTTTATTGAGTGTCTCCGTCAAGCACATCCTGACTAGATTTACTAGTTTTTTTGGAATCCCCTGCTCGATTAGAATATTATACAGTTTCTGGCGGTCAATAGAATCGTAAGCCTTTTTAAAATCTATATACAGCTGGTGAACAATACCGTTATACTCCAATTTTTTCTCTAATATTTGCCGTAAAGAAAATATTTGATCAATAGTCGAACGATTCCGTCTAAATCCGCATTGGTAGTCTCCGATAATTTCCTCGGCGTATTCCGTGATTCGACTGGTTAAGATTAAAGTGAATATTTTATAACATACCGGAAGGAGTGAAATTCCTCGATAGTTATTACAATCCGTCCTCGGACCCTTTTTGTGAATCGGAATAAGAATAGATTTTTTCCATTCTTCAGGTAATTTCTCGTTCACCCAGATTTTTTTAACCAACAGATGTATTTTAGAAACTCCAGCTTCCCCGCATGCCTTAATTAGTTCAGTAGGAATATTATCGATTCCCGCTGCTTTATATGATTTTAATCTTCCGATAGCTACTTCAACTTCCTCTTTACTTGGTCCTTCTATTAACGGTTCAGCACTCTGGTACTCAGAAGGAGGACACAGATCATAATTTCCCGTATTTAAAATACTGTCAAAGTGGTCCTTAAACTTATTCAATATGTCAACCGGATCGGTCAGAATATTGTTATTATCATCCCTAATTCCAGACGTTACGGGCCCTACATATTTACGTGATCTGTTTATACCTTTGTACATGTCTCTTACGTTATTTTCGATTCTATTAGTTTCTATTTCAATTATTTTATTTTTTTATAGTTTTCGCTATTTTATTAATTCAACAAATTAAATAGCGTGGCGCCTGATAGATAGTTAATAATATTTAATTGACTCTTGATTATTTTTTTTTTTTTGCGAACCCTGCCCTCTCCACTGAGCATCCGGCAAGTTTGATGCCGAAACGATTTTTCCAAGTTAAATACCGTAACAAATTGGTTTATAGGATGTCAAGCAGTTGGGAGATTTGCCTGGTTTTGGAAAAGGGATAATGGTGGAGTGTTTCCGTAATAGAGGAAAGTGGGTGGTACGTAGAATGCAATAGTAGATATATGTAAGGAATATGACTGCTTTGGATGGAAGTTGTCGAAAGATCTGAGGGGTAAGGAGATCATATCGAGGAGGTTTGCGGGGGATTAGCTTTTGTAATTGAAATTTCACTTCGGAAGGATGAATCGCTTTAGGGAGCAAGGAAAGTGGCATTGGTAATGTAAGGAATTCTTCTACTGTTACGGTGTGGGCGGGATGGGATTCCGAATGGGGAATAAATGGATTGGAGAGGTGTTTGGCGAACCCTACGGCTTCATCTTTGTCAGATGTTGCCCTGGAGCCGTCATCTAGTTGGAGTGGATGGGAAATTTGGTGAAGGTTTAGGATTTTCGTTGTGATTTTCCAAAGAGAATTGTCACGAACAGAAAGGGAGGATAGGAGTTAAACTTCTTAGTTTTAATGAACATTTGAAATGCAGCCTAATTTTTGTTAAAAAATGTGAGCATATTCTCCTATGATGGATTGTGGGGCCATTCTGACAGATTTTACTGATGTGATATTAATTGAGTTGGATTTCGACATATCAAGATGTTTCAGTAAGTACACCTCGTGGTTCATCAGCCAAACAAAGAACTTGTCGCTGAATACGAGAAACACCTCCAATGACCACAGTGAAAACTTCAGAACCAGAACCTCAGCCCCAACCAGGTTTGTCTTCTCAAGAAATGGTTGAAGAATCCTCTTTCTTTACTCCAAATCCGTTCCAAGTGCTTCAAAATGACAGAGAAGTAATGGAGTCTGCAGCAATACCCAGGGAACCAAGGCCTCCTCCGATATTTGTAAAAATACCAAAAATTTCCAGCTATTGTGTACACAACTAAACAAAATATGCTCTGGCAATTATTCTTGCTTTAACAGGACCAACGATACAAAAATTACACCAGATACTGCTAAAACCTACCAAACAATAGTGAAGTACCTGTTAAAAACGAATACAAATTTTCATACGAACCAGCTGAGGCAGGAGAGATCGTCACTCCTCAATCTCAACTGAAGGGATAAAAGCAGAACTAAGGACGCTTGGTTGTTCAATCATCCCAGACGTACGGGGAATGGAGTATCACTTCCCAGATGGCTTATGAACTACCTATAAAACAAGACATTGAACTGGTTACTTCAACAATTACTAAATTGGTAGAAGAAGTGAGCACACCAAAGCAAGAAATTACTACTATGATAAATAAAAATAGGCATCTGTACAAAAAAATTGAGAAGCTGGAGTTGAATCAAAGAAATATTATTTTTTTTTATTATTATTTATTTATATGATATTTACAACTGTATACAAAAAATACATCTGGTAAATTCGCACATTGGTATAAAGACATGGAACACATGTTGAGAAACTACCCATTGGTAGCACTCTAGAAAGAAATATAATTTATTGTTCTTAGGAGTCCCGTCTTCGAATGAAGACCCAGTAAAAATAATAAAGGTGTTGGATTTACATCCAAAATTTTATTGTTTATTATATTGTAATTTTACCTGCATGAATAACACTGGGGGCCCCCGGTCTCATCCTGCACTACCCCCTCCTTAAGACGGCGTAGTCTACGCCTAAGGGACTGATGCTAGCGGACGAAGTTAAGGACCAGACGGCTTACAGCCTTCTTACTCAGCCGACTTCGAGAGTTACAGCCCTTCGGCTACACTATTTCGACGACCCTGGACGAACGGCGGAGAGAGAGAGAGAGAGAGAGAGAGAGAGAGAGAGAGAGAGAGAGAGAGAGAGAGAGAGAGAGAGAGAGAGAGAGAGAGAGAGAGAGAGAGAGAGAGAGTGAGAGAGGGAGAGAGGGAGAGAGGGAGAGAGGGAGAGGGAGAGAGGGAGAGAGGGAGAGAGGGAGAGGGGGAGAGAGGGAGAGGGGGAGAGAGGGAGAGAGGGAGAGAGGGCGAGGGGGAGAGAGGGAGAGAGGGAGAGAGGGAGAGAGGGAGAGAGCGAGAGAGGGAGAGTTAAGTTGCTTCATTTGGTGCTTCTATTATATTTCCTCTTGAAGATTACCTTGCACCATATCCCCTATTATTACTGCAAGAACTACAGAAATGGAGGAAGGTGAAAAACAAACTCCTTTTCAATCACGTAAAAAGCTGCAAGTGTCTCCAGCACCCGATAGAGCAATAGTAAATAAAGGAGCACTGACAAGTGGCAGGGAGAGCAGCGAGATAGGAGGAGCCAAAGAGACATCACACAGTCAGCCTAGTTCTTTGAATAGTAACAGCCAATGCAGCCGTGACGTCACCGAATCTTATCACGATACTTCGCAGCAAACAATTACATCACCTGATCGTAAACATACATGTCATGAGGCTATCGCAGAGAAGAATTTAAGTTATAAGAACGTAAATGAAGAAAACAGCCAAATAATATTAAAGCTGCAAGAATTTTTACTGAATGCCCAAGCAAAACAAATAAGCAAGACGGCAGTTGAGACGGTTCTTGCGGCGGCACGTAAACTGGAGGATAACTGTAATAAGCTCATAATTGAAAATGCAGAATTAAACGGCGAAATAAGAGTATTAAGAAACCAAGCCTTCTACCCTACACCTGTTACTTTCGAAACGCATGGTCTAGAGACATTAAAGCTGGTAATGAAGGACATAATAAATGAGGAGGTTAAGCCTCTCGTCACTGAAAAGGTCGATACCACGAAAAAACAATCTTATGCCTCTACATTAGTTGGGAAAAGACAGGAAACTCCTATTGAACCTCCGAGTTCAGTGTACATAGCCCAGACAGACCTAAGCAGGGAAAAATATCCCACTGTACAGGAATTGAAACAGGGGATAAAGAAAAGTTTCACGCCTGCTAAAGAAGGAATCAAAATTAGAGGACTGGTAGAAACAACAAGGGGTGTAATAATTAGGACTCAAACAAAAGAAGAAGCTACGAGGCTCGCTCAGTCGGAGAGAATAAAAGAACTCGGCGCTAAAGTAAACTTGGAGAATAAACGGCTTCCAAGAATAATTATATATGATGTCCCAACTGACCTGGAGCAAGAAAAGATTGTCGAACTGTTCTGGACCATAAATGCAAAAAAATTAGATCCTAATAAGCAGCACTTCAGCCTTGTTTTCAAGACAGGTCCAAGAGGAAGAGATACAGTTCATTGGGTGGCGGAAGTGTCCCCGGCGGTGAGAAATGAAATATTGGCAGAGGGAAGAGTTTTCCTGGATTGGTCATCCTGCAATGTGAGAGACTGGGTGGCAGTGACACGATGCAATAAATGCCAGGGTTTTTCACATATAGAAAAATTCTGCCCCGCAACTGTCGTAAACTGCGGCTACTGTAGCGAAAGAGGACATGTTTCAGGAGACTGCCCAAAACAAAAGACCGGCGGACCGCCGAAATGCATTCCTGCTAAAGAAGGAATCAAAATTAGAGGACTGGTAGAAACAACAAGGGGTGTAATAATTAGGACTCAAACAAAAGAAGAAGCTACGAGGCTCGCTCAGTCGGAGAGAATAAAAGAACTCGGCGCTAAAGTAAACTTGGAGAATAAACGGCTTCCAAGAATAATTATATATGATGTCCCAACTGACCTGGAGCAAGAAAAGATTGTCGAACTGTTCTGGACCATAAATGCAAAAAAAATAGATCCTAATAAGCAGCACTTCAGCCTTGTTTTCAAGACAGGTCCAAGAGGAAGAGATACAGTTCATTGGGTGGCGGAAGTGTCCCCGGCGGTGAGAAATGAAATATTGGCAGAGGGAAGAGTTTTCCTGGATTGGTCATCCTGCAATGTGAGAGACTGGGTGGCAGTGACACGATGCAATAAATGCCAGGGTTTTTCACATATAGAAAAATTCTGCCCCGCAACTGTCGTAAACTGCGGCTACTGTAGCGAAAGAGGACATGTTTCAGGAGACTGCCCAAAACAAAAGACCGGCGGACCGCCGAAATGCATAAACTGCAGTAAAACCAACTCAGCATCTAACCATCCGACAAATGACAAAGACTGCCCATCATACAAAAGAGCAATTGAAAGGTTAGTAATGAGGACAAAATATAACGACAATGAATAATAATTCTGCCCTCCGGATAGCCCAACACAATCTAAACAAGAGACCGCTTGCAATGTCAGAATTTAGACGCATGGCCTCACTAAATAACATAGATATTGGTGCTCTTCAGGAACCTCCTACTATGAGAGGGAAGGTGTCTGGAACTGAACCGCAAGACCGCACCATTGCTAGCAATGGAAGTGGGTTACACGATGCACCACAGAGTGCAGTGGTGGTGTTTAATCATTGCCTTACAATTACATCACAACCTGATCTGGAAGATAGATTTATTTCAGTTGCCAATGTAGATTACGTAGGCATTAATTTTGACTTGATCAATGTTTATGCAAAATTCGCACTCCCACTGGAAGACATACTGACAAAAATGCAGCTGGTAGTACGGAAGCTGAGTAAGAACATCTTAATAATGGGCGATTTTAATGCTCACTCAATTTTGTGGGGCAGCCGAAGAACCGATAGAAAAGGCGTACTGCTGGAGGATTTTGCTGCAAGGAATGGCCTAACCATTGTAAATGATCCCACGGCCTTGTCAACGTTTTCGGGATCCAGCGGAGAATCATTTATCGATATAACTCTGGCATCACCTGGCATTGGCCAGCTTATTAGCTTTTGGAAAGTCGAGGATTGGACCTGCAGTGATCACCGGGTGGTTTTATTTGAAATAAACCTAAACAATCGAGAAAAGCGATACCATAAGGAACGTTTTGTGACGGAGGGAGCTGAGTGGGAGCGTGTTGCTGAGAATATTGCATGGCACCTAACAGAGCTGGAGCAACACCATCATATGGAATTAGAAAAAGAGGCAGCGAAAATTTCAACAGAAATTTTCACAGCGGTTAAGGAGGTGTTGCCCATAACACGAGAGTCAATAAGAAATGGACAAGTATGGTGGAACACACAACTCACAAGCCTGAAGCGGGAGACCTACAGAGCAAGACGCCGATTTCAGCGAGAAAACGATGCTGTTACCAAAAGAAATGTCAAAAAAGCATATTACGAACTTAATAAGAGTTTCCAAAAGGCAATAGGAAAAGCAAAGAAAGAAACATGGCACCGATACCTAGACCAATGCAAAAGCCCTTGGGGACTAGCCTATCGGAGAGCCCTTGATAAAATCTCAAATAGAAACTCCTTCACATCGTTTATGCATAATGGGGATGCAATCAGAACGGCAGATGAGGTTGTTAATGCTATAATGGTGAGATCTTTCCCTGAAGACGAACTAACTTCAGACACAGAAGACCATGCTCACAAAAGAATTGCAATGTGTGAACTTCCGCAAACCGAAGATGCGCTTTTATGGGAAGAGGAAGACGTGAGGTTGGCTATGGGACAACTCCGATCGGGAAAGGCACCAGGACCGGATATGATAGGAGCTGATATCCTTAGAAATACATAAAACGCACTGATTAAGCCTTTAACTACGTTCTACAACCGATGCTTGAATGAAGGCATTTTCCCCTGTATCTGGAAACAGGCTGAGCTGGTTACTATCTTGAAGCCCGGTATAACAGAAGTCACTGCTAAATCTTACCGCCCAATATGCCTCCTAAATGTAATGGGGAAAGTTCTGGAAAGCCTAATGCTGCAACGCCTAAAAGACGTAACCGATTTGCTCTCTCCTGATCAATTCGGAGGTCGAAAAGGACAGTCAACAACGGATGCTATCAACCAGCTCATATCAACAGCTAAGGACTCGCCCTCTAAATATTTTGTAGTCCTCTTCTATGATGTTGCTGGCGCGTTCGATAATATGTGGTGGCCTGCTATTATGGACGAGCTAAAGAAACTAAAATGCCCCAGAAATATATACAGGCTCATATTATCATTTTTGTCGAGGCGCTCTGTCTACTATCAACTTCTGGGAAGGAGAATAACGAGGCCAGTCCAGAGGGGTTGTGCTCAGGGATCAGTTTTGGGACTCCCCCTATGGAATATCAACATGAACCCTCTCCTTGTTAAATTGAGAGCTGCCGGGCATACGCCATCTGCTTACGTGGACGACTTTGCTGTTGGAATAGAGGCAAAATCACGAAATGATTTGGAAATAAGGACAGCGGAAGTCACTGACATAGTCTTGCAATGGTGCCGAGAAAATAAACTCTCTTTAAATTTTCAGAAGACTCGACTCCTGTTTTTGAAGGGAAAAATGGTAAGGTTTCTCCCCAGAGTAAAGTTAGGAGATGTCCTAATAAAACCATCTCAGGAAGTGAAGTTCTTAGGAGTCCTATTGGGCGAGAGGTGTAACTTCACTAACCACCTAAAAGAAATTAAGAGCAAAACTATTGTCCGTTACAGTTGCCTTAAAACGATGGCAGGGACCACCTGGGGTCTCAAATATAGTTACCGGAAAACGCTATATAAGGCTTCTTTCTTGCCTATTGCATTATATGCGGCGCCGGTCTGGGGCCAGAAACTGAGACAGTCAGACATCAGAGTGCTGGAGCAAGCTCAAAGAAGATCTCTCCTACTGGTGACAGGAGCGTATAGAACGGCACCCACTTCGGCTTTGCAAGTTGCGTTGGAATGGCCTCCTCGGTCCCTGGACAAGCTTGTGGAGACACCTGAGATATTTGATGCCTTTAAGAAATACGCCAGGAGGATATTCCATGAAAAAATAGCAAGAGAGGAAAGATTAAACCGGTGATATACCAAATACATAAATTTATTGTTATCATAAGATTTAGAAATAGTATATATAAACTTAGTAATAGGCCCACAATAAGTAGGTAGGAAGTTACTGGAGTCCTGTTTGGTGGGAACAGCCCTCCAGTTGCAGGCAGCCCATTAGTGTAGGTTTACCCGTAATAATTAATGCCCCAATCAAACTAAAAGACCGAATTTTGCCTCACTTTGACCCAAGAATTTGGATCAAAGTGAGAGCAGACCTGCCCGCTTGGTTACTAATCCTGGTAACCGAGCCCTTTAAATTCGTGGCATATTTTTCAGTTAGAAAATTGGATGTACCGCTGGTATAGGGTTGCCCTAAGGTACAGCGGGGGGAAAGAAGGAAAAAAGAGAGAGAGAGAGAGAGAGAGAGAGAGAGAGAGAGAGAGAGAGAGAGAGAGAGAGAGAGAGAGAGAGAGAGAGAGAGAGAGAGAGAGAGAGAGTGAGAGAGAGAGAAGGCGCGAAACCTTTATTTAAAGCAACTATTTATTTTAAAAAAGCCAATTTTCTCGCAAAAAAAGTGAACGTCCTGCCCCAAAATGGCGTTTAAACATTTTGACTTTAGTTAGTTTTTTGGTCACTGAAAATAAGTATTTGGCTTAATTTCGTCATAGTTGGTCTTTTATTAAAGCTTGGTAGTCAGAGTAAAATAAAACATGAAAAAAATATAAAAAATAATTGGCTTAGGTAATAAAAAACACCAGTAAAGTCAATTTTGTTAACAAAAAAAGTTTGAAGTTGAAAATCAAGCGTCGTTTGTAATTAAACGTCCAACAGTAACGGAAAATTTGCTAAAATAAAACATCTGGAAAATATATTCCTCTTTCTAAAACATTGATTAGTTTTTAATTAAAACATTTGAAGCAGTTCCTCGAAAAATGCACTTGAGTGTGTTTTACCCGTGTTTTAAGCAACAACGCCTAACATATGTTCGGGATTTTGGATTTTTCCCGTTGAGTTGTGATCATTTTTTCCATCAGTTGAACAGTAAAACTTTTAAATGTGGCTCGCGGTTGGAATGAGAATCGAAGTAAGTAACTGCCTAACCTGGATCTCTAGACAAATAGCCGAATAAAAAAGTTTTTATTATGACTATTGCGAAACCTTAACTTCCATAAGTCCCCCAACAAAAAATTTCAAAACAACTCCCTCCCCATCCAATTTTCTGAAATTAAATAATGACCTCCCTCCCCCATAATACAAAATCCATCTCAAAAAAAGATTCTCAAAATTTAACTACACAACCGTCAACGACGGGAACATCAGCTAGTAGTTAAAATAAATTGTTCAAAGTATTTTTTATATTTGCATTCTTGGAGAAAAAAAAGCAATAATACGTTCCGTTGGACTCCCTCAATGATAGCTGATTAGGATGACACTGACTTTGCTGGAGGTGGCGAGGCAGCCGTGGTGAGGGCCTGCAAGCCATAGGCTACAAAGAAATAAGAAGCTCGGTCCCGCAAGCACACCGAGTTCTTTACATTTAACAACAATGGCTTACCTGTGTAGGTCGACAAGCTGGTTGGAGCTGCAAGGTGGGGGCAACCTATCTCAACTTCCTGCTGATAAGAGCCCAGGTCCTCGGAAATAAGCACCAACTTGCCGCTGTTTGTACGGTGTGGTCGGTATCAAAATATCACGGATACAAAACACTTTAAACTATGCCAAGACACTTAAAACTACGTACAGTGGTAAAAAATAAATATACACTTTAAAAAATGTATATATTAAATTCTTCTTAGAAATAAACTCTGTGTTTCCGTGGAAAAAAAAAGCCGTATCTGATGGTAAAAATTGTCTGAGTATTTAAATGATGAGTTATATGTAAATACGTAATTATGTAAATCATTATGTATAATATGTAATTTTGCATAAAAGGTTAGCGGGTATCTGACTGTTTTTGGACAGGAATTGGAATAGGAAGGTTTTAAATGTAGATAGGGAGGGGAAATGCCGAATTTTGATAGGAAGGAAATTCCAGAAAATAATACAGGGAGCAATAAAGGAGTTATGGAATGAGGCAGAAGGGATGTAAAGGCCGGAAGGTTGAGATTTTGTGGAAAGGGAATGGGCTGAGTACTTGAATTGAAGAAGATTGTAGGCGTAAGAATTACGATGATTGTTGATGATTTGATAGAGGGACCTACCTAGGAAATATTGTCTTCGAATCTAGGGGAAGAGCCACTCAGTGTAGTGCTGATAGACATGGGAGTATCTCGGGGCACCAATTACAAATCTTACGCAGCTGCTCATTATTATTTTCTCGTAATACAAAAGCTGAATAACAATGGGAGCTTGTAAATGCAGTAGTGATTGAGTGCAATTTCAAAAAAACAATCAAAACTATATTTTAGCAAATTTTACAAAGCAGGGTTTATCAAAACACACAATTTTCTAACTAATAATAATTAACATCTGTTTTTTAAAAAACCTTTTATAACAGCTGTTTTGGCTGCAATTAAAAATAATACTTTTGACATTGTATTCCGAAGCAAAAAAATCAAACGTTCATGGTTAACAAATTCTCGAACATCCTCTCACCTTTTATCCTCACGTTGAGTTTATAACTACTCAACAAACATTTCTAGAAATAATTACAAACAAATTATCAAAACATAACCAGCACGAAAACTCAAATTCTCTCCAACTGATATGAACTTCAAAATGATTCAAAGGAACCGTATAGGTATTCGGACATTTCTGCCACACCGAGTTTGTAAAAGCGATCACCCTTTTTCTTCTTCTTTGCACGTGCTTCAATTAATTTCTTTTAGGTCTTGAATTAAATCCCTCGAATTTCTTTATGTATTCATCAACAAGCTCCTTGGGAACAGGTGCTTCCTTCATCATGTGCTTGTTCTCATCTTTCCCAAACTAATCAGGCAAATTCTCATCATTGAATGCGTATCTATTCCAAGCACCATCAATTAGGTCTCGCTTGGTGACCTGCGATGAAACCACCAAGCCACCCAATGCTAACTGTTGTTCGCTGAGTTTTACTTTCTTAAGGTTACTATCTTTAGGTACAATTTCATAGCTTCCATCCATCCCGGAAACTTTCTCCACTTTTGAGGATGGTTGCTCAATTTCGAAATCAGAACCAGAATCTGAAGAACTGTTATCGGAATAGTCACAGTTCCGTACATTTGTCCTTCCTCTTTTTAAATTTTCGAATGCACTCATGTTATATTCAATGAATAAATTAACTGCTTACCCGTTCCCTGTAAGGGGTGCTAGTATTTCTCGTAATACAAAAGATGAATAACAATGGGAACTTGTAAATAAAGCAGTGATTGAGTGCAATTTCAAAAAAAAACAAACACAAAACTATATTTTAGCAAATTTTACAAAGCAGAGTTTTATAAAAACACACAATTTTTCTAACTAATAATAATTAACATCTGTTTTTTAAAAAACCTTTTATAAAAGCTGTTTTGCCTGCAATTAAAAATAATACATTTCACATTGTATATTTCAAAGCAAAAAAATTACACGTTCATGGTTAACCAATTCTCGAACTAGTCTTTCAGTCTGTCACGGAGCTCCACCGAGAAACCATCATACACCACACAGCTGTAGTCTAGTGGGGGAAGATGAGAGAGGAAACCAGGAGTCTACGCGTATGTTGAGGTAGGAGATGGCGGAAGCGATGGAATAGTTTGAGGGTATAAATTGTCCGTCGGGAGATGTGAGAAATATGGTGATTCCATAAGAGGATTTGATCAATGAAAAGTCTTAAATTTTTAACATATCAGCAGAAGAAGATTGGCTGGACAATAAGGTTAAGTGTGGGAAAGTCGGTATAGGATCTAAGAAAGGGCTTGGAACAAATTGCAATGGTCTGAGTTTTGGCAGCATTTAACCTTAATCCGTTCACATTTGCCCAGGCACTGATTCGATCTAGGTCTTCTTGAATACTGACAAATGCTACCAACAACTCAGGGGGAGAAAAGGATAGGTAGATTTGAAAATTGTCTGCATAGATTTGATGGGAACAATGGAGAATTGGATGATGTGGATCGTTAATGTAGGAACTGAAAAGGAGGAGATTTAGGCTTAATCCCTGGGCATATCCGGAGGATAAAGAAAGATAGACAGATAGCGGTTGATTGGGAACGGAAACTGCTTGGATACGTTGAGAGAGGAAAGATTTGAACCAAGAAATGGATATACTTCACAGAACAAAGATATACTTCCTCAGAACCAGTTCATGTTTTGAAATAGTTCTCTTCGACAGATTATATTCGAGGCCATTCCAAAGGCTTAATTTTCTTAACTAACCGACAATGGATGCCAATTACTAGCGGAGTTGTATAAAACGTTTACCCTTTTATAACATAAATGTAATGTAATAAACTTAAAAAAAATTAAATGGTCTATAATCTATTTCGTTGGTAAAATACTGTTAAGTGAAACATCGATATTTGAAAAACTTTACCATCGATGTTTCAGCTTTATTCGCTCATCAACCGTCTGTTCAGTTATCGCACGTTGTTTCGCACGTTTGTTAAGTTTATCGTTGGTAAGTAATTTACATGTAGTTTTATGCTCAATATATTTATTTGACGGTTATGCTATAGCTGGCTATATGTTCAAATTACTTGATTTAACTTTATTTTTGCCTAGTTTTATAGCATATTTTCACCTTTTCATTAAGATGATACAAACTTAAGAATGTTATCCCAGTCTCAGAAGATTAGTGGTCTAACTTGATTTAGTGGACGCCTTTTATTTTATTGATTTTTAAATTGTTTGTTGTCAGCAGATATATATTTTTCCTTTTGTTCGAAAAATGTGTAATAAGTTTAGCTTTTTTTATATGTATTCATATTTTGGGTTGCCTTCAGTTCAATAAATAGGTTGTCTACTGGATCTGGAATTCCTGACAAATTTATAAAACACTTATTATAAAACACTGACAGAAATTGAATTGTTCAAGATTTGGGATGGCACTGCAAATTTATTAATAATAGGTCTCAAAAAGTTTTGACAATGATGCTATATTTATAAGTATATGTAAGGCATCACAGTCATTACAGTTTGTCAATAGGTTTTTCATGTTTAGAAGTTTTCATTTTACCTTATTAGTAATTGTTTTTTTATGATTGTATTCTTTAATCTGTTGGTCATGAAACCATGTTATTGCCAACGAAGTATTGTTTTATTTTTTCATTTTAAAAGAGTTAAAAAGTCAGTATTATTATTGATGTTTATATTGTTTTAAATGTCTAAGAGGCTGCTTTTATATTTTTGATTGTATGTCAATAAGGGGCTGTTAATTTTTTAAGTTACATATTTAAATCTTTTTATTAGGGCTCCATTATTTTGGATCACATTTAAAATATTAAATATTGTACCTATTATGTCAGATGATTATTAATATATTTCAGTTAACATAAATTTAGTTTTTTTATTAATTTAGTTATACCTTTTATCAGCACTAACAAAAATTAATTATATCCATCAGAAATTAATTGTAAACCACCATATAAACTATATTGTTGCTTATTACTTCATAAGATGTTTAATACTTAAGGAAGCATGTAGAAAATATCTATCACCTATACATCAAATACTTTCATACATAAGAAAAATCTTATTACTGTTATGCTCTGTCATATGTCCATCATTTCGATCACTTGGAAATTGCATGGAATTTCTTAATGAAGTTTTTGTAGATGCCATTAATAATCAATTTCCCAATTATTTTCTCTATTAATCCAGCCAATGAAGGAGTTATAGAGTGCGTGAACAGGGATCTAAGTGATTCCTTCAGAAACTTGTTCAGGGTGCTTAGGGTAAGAACTTATCAAAAGTCCCGAGGTCCAGGTGATGAGCTGAGGGGAGGAAGAGTTCTCAGAAAATAAAATATTCTATTAAAAATATCTAATTAACTCACTAGACACTTCCTTTGGAAGAAAAAGATTGAAATGCACTTTATAAATAAGGGCAACAAAATTTACTAAGAATCAACATGTATAGCTTAAACAAAATTTATAAACCTTAAAGTAAACTATTTTGTATTAAATTTTATAATATCAATAACTCAACAATTGCATTTCTAAACTTTCAGACAAATAACAGTGAAACAGTGCAGTAAGCCATAATATTTTATCTAATTACTAGTTTATAAAATTAAAAATATCAACAACCTTTTATCGTAAAGTTGATTAAAACTTATATAGGCAGAAGTAAAACAAAAACAATTCTAAAACTAAGTAAGTAACTTAAAAAATAAAAAACATTTGGTTATAATTTAAATATGAGAGCCCCTTAAATATAACTAATAGTAAAATAATTGCTCACTAAACAAAATCATGTTGTGAACAGTGCACAGTTGATAATATTAATATATAGAATCAAGAACTAATATAATGTTCTTAAAAAATTAAAATCAACGATAGGCAATGAAAACCTAACTCCATTGCTATCTTTAAACCATACAACTCCAGTCTTGGAGTTCAATATTTCAAAAGATTCAATAGTAAGTATATACATAAAATCTAAAAATATATACAGATTATACTATGTAGTAAGAATATATTCCAAAGCCATGAGGTTTTGATCTGTTACAAAAACACAATAATAAGTGGATGGAATATTTGAATTAAGTACAACAATGAAATGAAGAAAGATTCTATCCTCTGCTATGGAAAATACTAAAATTCTTTAGAATTGAAAAAAAATTATAAACTATACGTTTATATATATATATATATATATATATATATATATATATATATATATATATATATATATATATATGATTGTAATCACATTGAATTACAATCAGTGTGACAACTTTTGACCTGTCTATGACAGACAATGCTAATCATCATTTTAGTAAACTTTGCAATGAAAAATAACAGTTTAATAACTTATAGCCATACGATCTATAATCAACCAGTGATACAATAAATAGGACTTTTGTTATTTTAATAGTATTTATAAAGAGAAGAATAGTTGGGGTGCTCAGTCAAAAAGGAAGGCAAAAAATAAATTATAATATTTATTTCTTACATATGCCGACGTTTCGACCTGAAGTTCAGGCCTTCATCAGGGCTTTCTCCTTAAGTGTCAAGGGGAGAATAAATTAATATAATCATTAGAATAATAAATAATATACAAATAAATTAATAAGAGAATAAATTAATATAATCATTTATTCTCCCCTTGACACTTAAGGAGAAAGCCCCGATGAAGGCCTGAACTTCAGGTCGAAACGTCGGCATATGTAAGAAATAAATATAATTTATTTTTTGACTGAGCACCCCTACTATTTTTCTCTTCATTATCCACGACAGTCAACCAATTACCATTAATAGTATTTATGATTTCTTAGCTATAATCGTTTAGCTTTGGCTCAGTTAAAAATACAATTCAAAAATTTTATAATAGCCCAGCATGGCCAGAAAGTAATTTCTTTTCAAAGTTGAGCGGTAAGTGAGAGTTGTGTGTTGTGCATACCAGATTTTTATTATACTGTGTGGATTTAAATTCTTTTTCCTGTTCTAATTTTATATGAACTAATTCTTTTTTCTTTTTGATTCTAAAACGATTTAATTATTTTTCTTGTTAAAATTTTATTGAAGATATTTTTTTTTCAAGTAAAGCTTTTCATTTTATGTGTTCCTCCTTTTCCAATTTGGCTTTCAGGATTTTCATTTTTTTCATGTAATTGTTCATAGTTATATGTTTTTTTGTCTGTGAATTCACTTACATTCTGATAAATATCAGATTAATATTACTGTTGTTTGCTTCGGATTTAGAAGAAATTCCTTTTGAAGAACCTTCTTTTCCTGCAGAAATATCCTGTGTCGGTATAGCATTAGGGTCTATTATTAATGTAATTTGACTGTCTTCTTCAGCTGCTTGGTTTGCTAAACCAGATTAATAAACATAATTAATTTTATTATTTATTTAAACAACTTTAATTGGATTTCATATCAAAAACCAGTTATGAAATTACTTGTGGATAAATAATTTGCTGAAGAATCATAATCAGAAGTAATTGGCTCCAACTGGAGCTTAAAAAGTTCCTGTAATTTTGCTGTAGATTCATCAATTTTTTCTGGCATCAATTTTATATTTATTACAATTATAATTGTACTTACATTTACATTATTTAATTACAATTCACTGTCTAAAAACTTTCACCACTATCATTCTATCCTCCTCAGTTGTGTTTAATATGAAATATTTTGATGCACCTATCTTGTCATCTGCATTGTCCCTTTTCAATTTCCTCTTAAAATTCACCAAGGCTGTCTTCAGTTGAGCAGGTGATCTAAAGCCATTGTCACCGTGCAGTGGGTCAGAACCAGAAAAGAGGTCCCATGACCTCTGCCTGTCATCGTGATTTCTTCAGACAATCAGTGAGTGACGACCTGGTAAAGAGAAGAAAAGTGTAGAGGGATTTCTGGTATCACAATATCGGCTGGCAAGAAAATGACTGCTACCAAGTTTATCTCAGTAAAGAAATGACCCCTACGAATCGATAGTTCTACAGGCTTGCCCGGTAGAAACAATCTATGAAAACACAGGATTTTTGGCCATCAGTTAAAAACATAATGATGGTTTGTCGAGTTCCTACGATCACCACAGAGTGATCTATAAATTTTGTGCTAAATTTCAAAAAATGTCCAATATTCTTAGAGAAAAGTTGCTGACATTGGACGATTGTCTTTGTTTTTAGAAATAAAGAACCTCAAATGTTGAGGGAGTGTTCAATATTGTTTTCCTGTTTGATTATAAAGTTTGTGCTTGCGTAGTGGAGTGCTTTACCAGTACTTTTATTTAATGTTAAGACCATCTTATGTTAGGTTTGTAGTAAATTTAGTTAGCTCATTGCTGTAATTGAAAATTAATATATAAACGAATGGTGTTTGAAGTGACTTTGTCGTCCATTTTGGTTTATAATGAAATGAAAATTTTTAGAAATGTCAACGTTCCTAGGCTAACATGTATTAGTATACACAGAAAGTATGACCTGGTTGAAAAAACCCGACCTGATAGAAGCTAATGCAGTCCATGGTCAAGTGATACTACCAGATAGCAGAGAGTTGACAGTTTTTATTGGATACCTGGCCCTGGTTGGAGAACAAGATGGTATTTTCTCAAGTCAATCTCAACTTGTGTCAGACCTTCAACTTCTATTATATCTACCCTTTAAGGCTACCAACCTACAGCTGCTGAGCTGTATGTTGGTTGATACTGACTTGCACAAGACCTAGCCTCAAACACAACTCAGACAAAGCGGATGTGTCTGGAAAAGTCAGAATATTTTCAGGACTACCTTTCTAAATATGGATGGGGGAACATAGTGATAACCTTTAACCCTTTGACTGCGATACCTCATAACAAGTGTTTCTTCCAGATGGTGGATCCTGAAATCTAAAGAGACGTTCAGAAAACGGATTTAACCCTCCCCCTCCCTTAAATTTGTTTAAAATATTATTTTGAGTCACCCTGAAAGATATTAGCTTTCAAAAATGCATTTAGAAACCATTTTTTAATTTTGCGTTCAGAATAAATCTGCAAATGATAGCTTCCAACAAATGGTCAGAAACTGGAACGACCAAACTGGGTAAGCTCCAGAGGGCTTATAAATGCACGGACCGAGCTACAAGGCGAAAGGTGGAAGCAGGGCTTTCCTCTATCGCTACAAGTGGCAACTGCCGATGCATTAAGGCAGGTGCCGCCACCTCCCAAATCTGCGCCTATGTCTTGAACCCTCCTAAGATTACATCCTAGAAAGTGAAATTGGACATGGCTGAAAATTAATATTTATTTAATGAAGAAGAGTATTCATCCATAAGATTGTGAGAAAATATTTCTATTCACTTCTGTAAATTTAAGCGTATTCATTTTAATAAACGTGAATACAGCCGTATACAATTTTACAAGTGTAAATACAGCTGTGAATACATATCATCTGTATTCATATTTCTTTTTATGAATATAAATATGCTTATCTTCTGACATGGAGGCAGATATCCCGTCCGCAGCCAAGGTGATAATTATCAAATGTTATAACATTTCATGCTTTTAAAGCATGTTGTTCTAACTTGGTAAAGCCTTAATTAAGAAGGTTTATTTCTTAGTTAACTTCCAATAAATTTTTACATCAGATTATACTACTAGTTCTCTGCATTTCTTTCAAGCCAAATAGAACCTCCTTGTATTTATGTGCTTTAATTTTATCTCAGCTGCAAAATTAGATCTGTTTTATAATATATGCTACTAATCTCATTGATACACAATAATTCCTCTGTATTATGGGTATTATTTGCTACAAATCAAACCCTGATTTGCCCATTTTAGTGATTTATACCATATTCAATTTTTTACATTTGTTTTTCATGAATATTCACTTGCATGTTATGAATTTATTTTTATTGCAGATTAATTTTTCGAACGTAACCAAACTTGAGAGAATTAATTTGTAAGTTGAATTCTACATGAGGACATGGCTGATGATTCCTTCAATGAAGTTCCATTTGAACAGGTTTCCACGTTACTATTTTCTTAAATTATTTTCATCAGTATTATTTTATTTTTTATTTTATAATGTAAGTTTTGTTATATTTTTTTATGATGTTAATGATTTTATGCATATTGAAATAAAAAAAAGTATTCTTAATTTTTTTAAGTTGTTAATTTTTTTTTGCTAACTCACATAGTTTCCGAGATATCCATGTTCATTATTTGTTAATTTTGAAAAAGAAAATTTTTACTTCACTTTTTTTTTCATTATCTACCTGGTTACTTTTCATATTTAGATAAATAAGCTCTTAAACACTGAAACCAAAATTAAATGGAGGATTTAATTTACTACAGCAAATAACACGTTAGTAGGTCAGAAGGGTTGTTCACTTCCATGCTAACTTTTAAGCACCATAACTTATTAAATATTATCATAAGTTACTTGAATACTCGTATTATGTTATTATTGTTTTCTATAACATTTGTTTACAGCTGCTTCCTGATCCTATTAAAAGAAGAGTACAAGCTTTGAAAAAGTTACAACTACAATGTTTAAATCTTGAAGCTGAATTTTTTCGAGATGTGTACAAATTGGAGTATCAGTATCATACCCGTTTTTCTGAGCTTTACAATAATGTAAGTAGTGCCCTAGGTTTTTGATTTTCTATTGCTGATAATTTTTTTCTATGCGAAAAAATAATAGGGTGTTTAAAAAAAAAATGACTTAACAAATGATTTCAAAGGGCTGTAAATATTTTAATAAGCATTCTCCAAGCTTTTTAATCCCATTCGACTTCTTCAAAAAAAGTCTCAGTTTAGTTGTTTGTTTCAAAGAAGAAACATGACAGTGTCCTATGAAATTCTCGTAGTTTTTAGGCATTACTGGAAAAAATATTTCACAGCCGCTTAGGCAACTTGTGAAATTATTAAATATGAGAGGAAAGGTGTCCTTGACTAGCTCACTACGTGGCATTAGTTTGAAAAATTTAGCTGTGGAGATACGAGGTTGAAAAGGAAAAAAGGCTCCGGGGCGATGATTTATGGATATGGATGTAGTTCTGCAGGAAGCTGTTGATTTAAATCCGTCCAAGAGTACTCGCGAACTTGCCAGCGAGTATAGTGTGTCGAAAGATTCTGTTAGTCGCCATCTGCTCTCCATGGGGAAGGTGAAAAAGAGCAGTAGACTGGTCCCCAACGAACTTACTCCTCATCAATTAGCTAAGAGGTAAAAATTTGTGAAAATTTATTGAAAAACTCTACTGATATGAGACTCCTGCCCCATCCACCATCCTGACCCATTTTCTTCTAGGGAAAACATTTGATGTCAGGTCCTAGAGTTCTTTGACAGTTATCTCTGGGAATGGTCAAATCAGCGTGTGATCGAGCAATTGGCTAGCAGATGGCTAATGACTGTTGATAACAATGGTCTATACTTTGAGTATCAACTGATCAACAGAAAAGGAATTTTATTCCAACAAGATAATGCTCATCCTCACACTTCCGGTCAAACCAAAGAAAAGTTTAAAGAACTTCATGGGTCCGAACTCCATCCTCATCCACCATATAGTCCAGACCTCACACCATCACAGATTACTACTTATTTTGATCCATGGCCCATTTTCTTCAAGGGAAAAAAATTGATGATTTTATGGAAGTTGAAATTTGACAGCAATCCCAAAGAATGGTATCAGCGTGGGATCGAGCAATTGGCTAATGGTGGTAGATTATGCTTTGAGTATTAATTGTATTTTATACCAAAGAAATAATAACAAAAATATTTGATTGTAAAACTGTCTTTTTTTTTTTATTCACCCTATTAAATAGTACATCAAAATCCTTCTTTTAGGATTTGAAATAGCTTACTTTACTATTCATTAAAAGTATTTTAAAAAAACCTGTACCACTACAACCCATGAAGGGTCTTGGATTCAGTATTATTTAGGGAAAGTATTGTTTCAAGGCCAACGGTTATACAGGGAGGGAATCAGGCCAGGTTTTTCCTCTTAATTAATTATATAATTAAGGGTACCCACGTTGTAGTGGAGGTGTGAGTGCCCCAGGAGGGTCTCCCTATCCTAGGATCGCCCCACGGCCAATGAAACAGAATAAATACATTTTCTGCCATTAGACGGGATTCGAACCTGTGACCTTGGGCTACCCTGCTCCCCATTCATGAAAATAAATATATTGTTGCATTATCAGTAACAAATTTTCATAAATTTTATTGATGCTGGATAATTGTTGACTGTTGGAAGATCTTGTAGAAAATAAGTTTGTTGGGGATTGCAGTCATTAGAAGTACAAATTAAAAATAAATATATTTATTTTCTAGTTTATAAATAATATTTATTCTCTAATTTCTAATTTATTCTATTAGAAATTAATTATTTATTTTTTTATAAAATACTTTAATATAGATGTGTATACTGCTAAGACAAATCAGTGGCTAAACAGCTTTAAATCATGGTAAAAATTTTTGTTTAAAATGCTTAGTGTTCAATTAATATGAGATGACAGTGCTCATACCTATTAAAAATAAAAAGAAAAATTGCCTACAATCACCACTTTAGTTTTTTTAACTATAAATTACAGAATCTTTTCATGATTGAACTACGTGTGCATTTGCTCCTTTTTTTTTTTTTTTTTTTTTTTTTGACAGTTGTATTAGATTTCTAATACTAAAGATTCCTGATAAACCTTTATGTTCATGTAAAAATAATTAAACATTTGATTTTATCAGTTTTTTTTTTTATTGTTATGTTTAGTAAACATGAAAAGTTTATGTTCTTTGTCCATAATTTTTAGAGAAATAAACATTTATTGTTTTGTTTTGTTTTTTCTATTAAAGCAATAATATAAGGAAGAAAACATTCTTAAGTTTTCTCATATGCATATATTTTCATTTACTTTATTTATCTTTAAATTTAGCTGTGTAATTTTTTTGTTTTAGAGAATGAAAATAGTGAATGGAGATTTAGAACCATCTGATGAAGACTGTAAACTAGGAATTTCAGGTTCTTATGAAGATAATGAGCCTGAGGAAGCAGAGGTCATTAAAGATTTTAGAGCTAAATTGTCTATAGCAAAAATGTAAGTTTTTATGAAGCTATTTAAACCTACTAGTTTAGTATAATGTTGATCACTGTTAGTCTGGTGTCATTAATTTTTTTTAACGGTATGATAATTTTAAGTAATAGGGTTTATTAAAAAAAATGACCGTTTTTTAATTAAATATTTGTATTCTTATTTCTTTGATATAACATACAATTAATACTCAAAGTATAGTCCATTGTTATCTACCATCATTAGCCAATTGCTCGATCCCATGCTGATACTATTCTTTGGGATGACTGTCAAAGAACTCTTGGACCGCAATTTCAACTCACAAATTATCAATTTTTTTCCCTTGAAGAAAATGGGCCATGGATCTAAATAAGTAGTAATCTAATGGTGCGAGGTCTGGACTAAATGGTGGATGAGGCAGGAGTTCGAACCCATAAAGTTCTTTAAACTTTTCTTTGGTTCGACCGGAAGTGTGAGAATGAGTATTGTCTTGTTGGAATAAAATTCCTTTTCGGTTGATCAAGCCAGGATAACGCTCTGACAACTTCGCGTACAATCTTTCCAATTGTTCGCAGTAGAGTTCAGAATTCATAGAGCATCCATCAGGAACAAATTCATGATGAATAACATCATCAAAATTCCAAAAAATATAAAGCATTGATTTTTTTCCTCTTGCAGCTACCAAAAAAGCAGTTTGAGCGCGATCTAGCCATTGTTCACAGGTATTTGGATTTTGCCAGTAAACCCACTTTTCATCTCAGGTGACAATCTTCTGATAAAATCTCATATCAGAAGGGTTTTTCAATAAATTTTCACAAATTTCTAACCTCTTAGCTGATTACTGAGGAGTAACTTCGTGAGTGACCAGTCTACTGATCTGATTACTGAGGAGTAAGTTCGTGAGTGACCAGTCTACTGCTCTTTTTCACCTTCCCTATGGAGAGTAGATGGCGACTAACAGTATCTTTCAACACACTACACTCCCTGGCAAGTTCGCGAGTACTTGTGGATGGATTTGACTGAACAGTTTCCTGTAGAACCTCATCAATATCCATTAATCGTCGCTCGGTGGCCTTCTTCTTTTCCAACGTCATATTTCCACTGCTAATTTTTTCAAACCAATGCCGTGCTGTGTGCTGGTCAAGGACGCCTTCCCCTTCACATTTAATAATTTCACAACTTGCCTCAGCAGCTGTGAAATTTTTTTTCCAGTAACGCCTTAAAATTACGAAAATTTTGTAGGACGCTGTCATGTTTTTCTTTGAAACAAATAACTAAACTGAGACTTTTTTTGAAGAAGTTGAATTTGATTAAAAAGCTTAGAGAATGCTCTAAAGGAATTATTAAGTATTGGTAAGTATTAAATAGGATTAAAATATTTGCAGCCCTTTGAAATCTTGGATTTAATAAAATGGTCATTTTTTTATACAGCCTATTATTTTATTTTCATTGCTAATCTCATCTCATACTTTCTTGTTGCAGTTGTGAGCTAGTTGCTAATGAGAATTGTTATTTACAAATTATTTTATATAAATTTCATTCTTTCCAATTTAATTTCCAGACTTTTCCTTTAAACAAAATTTTCCTCTAGGGAAATAGTTGTTTTTTGATATTTAAATTAAGTCTTATGATCAAGTCTCAATAATTACGAAAAAAATTTACAGGTTTGTTGTCTCTCTCTTTCTAAATTTTTTTAAATTAGATTAACCCCTCCCCCAGTTCTGGTATATGGGACGGAAGGGGGAGGTTGTTCTAGAGGTACAACCAAATCTATTCTAACCAGATTGGGAAGGTCGAGTTTCATTCTGTGGGTCCGCCGCTAAATAAAAGTCTACCCTACCCAAGTGTAGGCGTGTGTGTGATTTTTATTTTATTTCAACAGTTGTATAAGATTCCTGATATATTTTGTTTGAAACCTTGTAGATCTTTTGCCGCCTTAACAAACCTGATCCATCTCTGCCTGTTGTATAGGCTATTTCTTTTCAGTTATCTGCACGCAGCTCTATAGCATTTTTGTTGATTCTATCTATCCATCTGATTTTTGGCCTTCAATATGGTCATTTGTCTTGCCTGCTGGTCTATTTCTGGCTGTTGGTCATTCATTGATGTTATTGTGGAGCCCCGAGGTATTTGAAATATGCAAATGCGAGGGAAAAGTGGTATTCTGACAGCATCTAAAGAAAAGATATTGAGTATCTAGAAAAAAAAATTCCCAGCGATTTCTCAATCAAGGGGACCTCATGAACCAATAAGACAGGGACACACTGAGGACCTCAACCTAAAAGAGGTTGAGAAACCATATATGATAGATGTGGAAGTAGTTATAGGTTGGGGAAACCGAGCTGGTTAAGGCGTGTGCATAGCACCGCGTGTTGCCAGGCAACCTGATTACTGAAGTTAGAGATGAAGAATAAGTAAGAAAATAATAAGGGACTTTTAACTGGGCGTGATTCCCCCAATTACAGAGTTAGACCACAACGGAATTATGAAATGAATGGAAAATGAAAAATTAATTTTATTCTGAGACTACAGTCCCCCAAGAATAATTGCAGAGTTACAAATTTATGGGTCTTTGTCTGGCTTAGAAGAATACAAAATACAAACTAATTAATTGTTGATTGTTATTGCAATTGAATTATCAGTATGGAATGTCCATGAATGACTTGGATAAAGAACAAATTCTGATGTAATACACCAGATGTGCAATCAGGAAGGTATTGGAGGTACAGAGTTTGACACCATTCAGAGTGAAATGGTTCACCTGCATGGAATGACCATGAATTCAGAAAGGATGAATTAATAACATTTAAACAATTAGAAAAGAGATGTTTGGTCATCTGTGCAGACTGGATAAGGACCGTGATCCAAAGAAGTTTTTTGAGGCCATGCCTACCGGACCCCGTCCTCGAGGAAGACCTAGATTGCTATGTATGGATGGACCACATCTCCCGGATTGGTTAAAAAAAAAAGGGGGAAGTCTATGAATTCAATGAAGTAACTGGCTCGGGATGAGGAAGCTTGGCAGTCCCAGATCGGAGTCTCCATGCTCTGAGAGGCACCAAGGAGGATGATAAAGAAAAAGAAAAGAATGTGCTGATAATCAAATTAGTGTCTAACTCTGCAACTTCACTATTATATGCAAATTTTACTGTGTTAGCATGTCTTCTTTTTTGCCAATTCCTGCCACTCTTGGTCTAAAAGTAACAATTTTATTATTTCACGGTAAAATATGGACTTTCTCACCACATGCAATCTCTTGAGCGTCAACTACACTCTCTGCACCGTAACATTCTGGCTACTGCACAAGCTGGCAGAATTGCCATTGCAGACGCTAGTCAAAGAACATTTTTTAAGCAATGATTGGCTTGAATTCAAAATGTATTTTGATGATCTTGCCGATTTATACCTCAATCAAGAATCATGCCGACACTTTTCCAAATGAACATCAGATGTTTGCGTGTTCAATTCACATCAGGGTCACCAAATGTTCGGTCCATCTTCCCTATTCTTGAATTAAGGAGAATAAAACATGGATGCTAAAATAGATTGTTCAGAAGGAGGTGCTTATGTGGAATGTAAAATGACCCAAATAAAGTCAACATAAAATGTATATTACTGAATAGAAATGAAATAAACAGATTTTTTGATGGGCATTATCAAAATATACATTGTGGTTAATGTGTTAGTATCTATTTTTTATTAATGGGCTGACCAGGTAAATGTAGATTCTGGCTTGTGGAATAATGATGTTAAATCCTCCCCTTGGAGGGACTGGCATCCGCAAATACATCTGGGTCGAATAGTTTGGTCTGGCCTGCTGATATCTCTGAATGGTGTACCATATGCTGAAATGTAACTGTGGACTGATGAAGAATATTAGAAGTCAGATTGCTAAATAAAGACTGTAAAGGTAAATTGCTAGAGAAGCATGTATGTAAATAATTAAACTAATAACTATAGCAACCACAATGACAATAATGATGATAATACCAATCAATGACACAGTGATAATCAAATGTTATATTATGTTGTATATAAAAGTAAGAGATATAGAATCTCGGTGAGAAGTTGATAATGCCAATCGATAGAGATAATACAAATTTAGAAAATAAAATAATTAGCATGATCAATCAATACCTCGAGATTCTCTAATGATCTACTGTTATTATTATTGTTTTATGATACACTAATAAAAATGTCAACTGTATAACAGGCCAATTATGATGAAATTAAGCCAAATGCTGAAACTCAGTGATCGAAAAACTAACTCAGGTCAAATAAGTCAATCCACCATGTTTGGACGCCATTTTGGGAAAGTGCAGTTATATGGCGCTTATCACCCAAAAATATTTCATTGAAATTAGTGACCTCTTCTTTGTAAAATTGTGGTATACCCCAGTCTATCATCACCGAACTGCTGAATAGGATTGATTGAGTGTGAAGAAGTAGTTAGTTAGAAGTAGGATCTATGCCACACAATAGATCCTTAAGGGTCGCAGTGCTTTATGCCAAAAAATTGAAAAAAAATCCAATGGAAGGTCTGAATCGAGTGATAAAAACACTCTTGGCTTTCTCTGTGAAAGAAAATCACAAACATTAGGGTAAAGAATTGCCAAATTAAACTTAAACTATGCAGATTGCAGTTCATGTAGTGTAGTTATGGGCTGGGCTACTTGCCTGCCTACTTGAATTTCAGCCAAAAATTACCATGTTTCGGGCGAAGAGAATGAGCAGTTGGTGGTCTCAGAAACGTGCCTGAAATGAGAGTTCAAAAAGGCTTACCCTCAAAAGTTTAATAGGATGTCAGTTCTGTATTAAGAAGTAGGGTAGAACAGCTTGTTGAGAAAGATCTCCCACTCCAATGTTCTGGCTAGCAATTGAGCCGTTGATGATAAAATTGTCACATTAATGCTATATTTTGTGGAACAGTTCGTAATTGCTATAATAATGATGATAAAACTGGCAAAATAATGCTATATTTTGTGAAACAGTTAATAAACACTATAATAAATCTCTTTTGGTTGGAAGGCATTGGAAATGATCCCATTAAATCTGCCTAGGCTGGGTAACCATTCCCCATGAGATCAGCTGGTTTTGCCTGCAGTGGTTTATTTGCCAAACAAACTTCACGTTTCCAAACATATCTCGTTATGTCTGTGACCATTCCAGAACAATAGTAATACTCTTCATCTCGTAACGTTTTGAAATTTCTTTATCATGACATTCCCAGATAGCTTCATTGCGTCTTTTGGAACTAATAACTTCCACTTATGTTGTCCCCTACTATTTTAGAAGAAAAAGAAAAAAGTCAATTTTATTCTGGGATATTTAGTTTCCTAAGAATAATTATAATGAAAAAAAAGATGAAAATTGTCTGGCATTATAAGAAAAAAAGAAATTAGCTAACATAACATAATAATTAACCTTATAATTAAAATAATTTAAGTAGAAGTAAACTTATTAATTTGTACATACATATAAATGAGTGTGTTCACATATTTGTTCTGATTAACAATATTGATGATATATAAGTAACAGTAACATAACAGTCAAATGAGGGTGACAGCTCTCAAAATATGAAATTTTATTCTTACATGTTTTTGGAAGATTGATGCTAAGGTGGTGGAAGAATAAATGTTATTTAAATGCAGTTAAGGAAGAGGATTTGCTTATAGTGAATGGTATGTAAGGAATTCCTAAAAAATGTAACTCGCATGAAAAGGATTTTTTAAAAGAAACGGCTCTATGACTGAGAACAAACAGGTTTATGGACTGAGATCTCATGTTAAACGAATGAATAGAGGAACAAGGAGTGAACAAATAAAGAAAGTAAGATGGCCTTTTGGTTATAAAAGTTCAGAAAAAAGAATACACCTAGGAAATATTGCCGCCGGAAATCTGAATAGAGCCACTTCAACTCAGCATACCAACTGGAGACATGGGAGCGTCTGGGGACTCCAAAGATGAATCGAATGATGATGAATAAAGACAAGCTCTACTATCATTTGAAGTAAATTTTTTCTAGTTTACCGTGAAGCAATTTTTAATAACTTGAATTGGATATTTTTTTAGTCATCACTTCCTATTCAACACAAAGTGTGACCTGGCAGTCATAGAAAAACACATAATCAGAGGGTATGTAAAGTGGTATTTTAAGTGACTGATGGGGATGGATTGAGTGCACAATGAATTTCACTCAATTTTAAAGTGAACAGGTAGTTATGTGATAATTGGTGAATTTAGAACAAAGGGGTATAAACAGTGTTCAGCAGGTGGCAGCAGCATACATCAGTGTTACTGGCAATGATCATTAGATATTAATTTATTAAATGATCATTACAGTGAGTAGGCCATTTCTAAATACAAATGCTGATAAATGAACACTATAATATAACAATCAGTAAAAATAGCTATTCAAGAAAAATTTCTATTCTCTTTAAGCTTCCACTTAACTGGTAAATGTTAAAACCTTACAGAGCAACCTAAAAGATCCCTACCATTCCTGTAACAATCCTATTTTGTCTAAGAATTTAATATTATATTTATATTATAATGTATACGTTCCATATTTTTTCTTCTCTTATTTAAATACTTAATTTAAATAATTAATAATTTTTTTGATGCAATTTTTTATTTCCTAAATTTTAGCCCTAACAATGACTCACATGCTTGGTTCGAAATGTCGGTAAATTTACTAAGCACCACTAATGACTGCATATCCTATTTTTCATCCTTATAATTTTAACAGTCAACTATATCTAAATCTCTAATTTGATTTTATATTTTTTCATAGTGATAAAGGACGCCCTGGTATTCCAGATTTTTGGTTGACAATATTTAAAAATGTTCAACTTCTGAATGACATGATACAACCTCATGATGAACCCATTTTAAGGCATTTATCTGACATAAAACTATTGATTCGTGAAGAGCCCATGGTAATTTATTTTCATGTATATTACATATTCAAACTTAAAACAATTATAATTTTTTTAATGAAAGCTAATTTAAATTTTTGTATATTCATAGTGACAGATTCTTTATTCACATCTTCATTTTCCATACAAACATGATTATACCACTCAGAAAACCTTCCCAACCAACATAACAAAATTAATTAATACCTTTTTTCATCTATTCCGTTCTTACATTCCAAAAAAGATCTTTAAATCTATATACTTTAGCCCACCAAACCATCGGATTCGACGGATCTTTCATTCTCCAGAATGTCCAGTGATCGGGAATTTTTCATGTACGGGAAAAAACTGGAAAATATTCAGGATTTTTTTTCCCTTTTTTTTTGTGACAATATAAACAAGGTTCTTTTTTAGTTTCCTATAATTATACACATTATTGTTGGTCAACGATTGCAAAAAAAAAAATAATAATAATGGACCTCCAACTGTAGACAATATATTTCTGATGATAAGAAGAACATTTCCCTATATTTCCGACAAATATAATAACTAAAATTCAATAAAAATATGTCCTCTTTATGATTGTTTATTCTTTCTTGGGACCGGTTTCAGTACTTCTCCTGGCAAAATAAAATATAAAGATTAACTATAATAAAACCAAACCTTACAAAACAATCCATAAACCAAAGATTACAAGTTCAAATCCTGATGCCGGAAGAACTTTTTACAATAGCATAATTCTCGGACCCTCTCCCCTGGCTCTAAAAAAACCTAATATGGCCTAAAAGTCAAGCCAGGGGGAAAGGAAACGGTAGCTCAGTAATCTGTATCCCTAATTTTATTACTATTTATATAATACTATGTTAAACATGCCGAGTCTAAAATATCTTTCATCCCAGTAAGAGAACTTGAAAATATTTTAATATAGAAAATTTAAAATCTACTCTCTTGCAGTAAATTTGTCAAATCTGATCTCTGTGTACCACTTGGCGCCCTATAGTCTCCAATCAAAGAAAAATTAACCCAATGCCTCATGTAAAGGCCATGAGATAGTTTAAAAGTGGAATTGACCACTGAGCACTCCATCGTTAAACAAGACAGAACTTGACTGGCTTTCTAGTCATATATGAATCCACTGTTGTTAAGGTGTAAAAAAAAAAAAAAACCTGTACCACTTTAACCCATGAAGGGTCTTGTGTTCAGTTCTATTAAGGGAAAGTACTAATTCTTGGTCAACGTTTATGCAAGGAGGTGACTTGAATAAGATCATACAATAAGAAAATGCCATGTTTCCCTCCTTAATCAATTATTTAATCAAGAGTACCCACATCGAGACTGGGTGTCTCCCCCCCCTCAGGGTCGATCCACGGCTTATAAAAACAGAATAAATGAATTATTTGCCATAAGCTGGGGTTCGAACTTGGGACGGACCTTGAACATTGGAATCTCAGTGCCCTATCACTAAGCTACCCCCCTCCCCACTCCTGCCTTAAATACAAAGCCTATTTAATATTAAGGGACTCTAAAAAAGTAATAATAAATGAATATACTAGATGTTTCCAGAACTAACATAATTATGTTCTTGGAGTTTTAAAAATTGTATAAAATGCATCCCCCATCCTCTCCCCAATGACCTTCGATAAAGTGCAAGATTCCATTATTTTCAAAAATAATATGACTAAAAAGGGGCTTTTAAAATAGTAAAAGCGAATAATTGAAGGTAGATTAATCATCTCAAATTACTGAAAATGTACTGTTAACGATTCACAATTATTTTGTGTAGACCCAGTACTCAATTATGCTTAGTGTTGGGGACAGGGGTACTTCAAAATCGAAGTACAGATCTTTCCCCGGTGCGTTTCCTCAATGGTGGGTAAATTCGAGAAAAATTAAAAAACGTTGGGAAAGAAGGAGAAAAAAAAAATTACTGAATAATGAGACCTATAAAACATTAGAGAAAAAACGAATACATGCACAAGAAAATATTTAAAAAAATAGAGATATTTTAATAAAATTAAAAAAATGGAAAATAAAAAAAATCCCCTTTTGAATGTTTACAATTTATTGAGAAAGAAAAAGAGATTTAAATTTATATAAAAGTTGAGATAAACAATACTTAAAAGCTACGAGAAAAATAAAACACAAATACAACATCCAGAGAAAATAAAAGAAATTAACCATTATCAATAAAGAAAAAAATCAATTTCTAAAATTGTAAATAAAACAAGAGAATTTTCCAAAAGAATGAAACAAATTTAGGGAAGAAACCAGTTAACTAAATGTTCAAATGTCTTGGTGAGAATAATAAACACAACAAGCCAAGTTGGAGGTTCTGCCTCCAACCTGTTACCTTCCGATCTCCAGCTGCCGAGTAATCGATGGTGGGGTCGTATCGATATGTATCGATTACTACAGCTAATCCTCGAAAATGGCGCTAGGTGAGATGTTGCGAGATCAGACGGCCTGGAGCTTGGTGAGATTGGTGGGGGTAGACTTCCACTACATGGGTCTAATGTCGACAAGAGCTATCTCCAGCTCGCTTAAGACTGCATCCCAACAGTATTATCACAGTATTTTGGTGTGTTAATCCCTAAGACAGGGTATTACTGCCGGGCTGGTGCATATAAATAAGCGATAATACATCGCACAATAAGCCTAAATATAAAAATACATAAACTTAAATACATTTTAGGGACAATTGTACCTCAAACTTTTACAAAAATAAAAAATAAACATTTTATTGTTAACATTGAAAAGAGGTAAATGTGAGAAAAAATAATAATGAAAAAAAATTAAGAATAAGCCTATGCGGCGTTAACATACCGCCCACCAAAATTTCAAGAAATTTTAGAGATCTCATTTAGGAGGTAGAGGAGATAGGAGAGAAAGGAACAAGAGAAGAGAGAGAACAGAAAGTGTTACGGGGTGAGAAACAATCCGCTGGATCGGAGTATATAGGATGGAGAGGTGAGGTGGATCGGAACAAAGAGTGCAACTACTATGGAATGGCGTAAGAGAAGATAAAGTGAGAGCGGTCAACAAACGGATTTATCACACGAGGATTTACGGGTAAAAGTGCAGGAGTGTAATGAAACCTGCCGCCGCCCACCCTGACAAAACCAACGGGAACGCAAAACGGTGAGACTGATCGGAACAAATTTGGTTCATATTGTGATATATGTCCGGTGAGAAGATGATCATTCGAGTATTGGTTAGGTGATCTGCCGCCCACCCTGACCGAACCAAGGGGATCGACAAGTGGATTCAGCGACTTAAGGTCAAACTGTAGACTATGACCGGTGAGGGAGTGATCATCGAACGAATAGTTTCTCGCCGCGGATGTATCGAACGTAACTCGACGCATTTTGGACGAACGGTCCCTTGAATGATTGCGGTGCGGTGTGAAGCGTCTTCTGGGTGGAGTGGTCGGTGACACAGAGCATTTGGGGTGAGTGAGCGGAGCGGTTGCAGTATGGAGAACAGTGGTTTCACGAGGTGTGGTTAGCGAATCTTGATCGATAGGCGACGTAACATTCGTACAGGAGTGAGAGGGTTTCGATGGTTCAGAGTGCACAAACGAAGAGCGAGCAGAGGAAGATGACGTATTCGGGGTAGGTGCACTTTTCGAACTTGTATCATAACGACGTGGTGTGGATTTCGAACTGCGAGATTCAGTTTGCAGATATTCCCGAGAGAAAAAGTGTAAGAGGGAGTGGTGCCTTTTATCACAGAGCCGGCAAGATACGCGAGAGGTACACTTTTTTGCGAAATGTCCGGAGGCTAAACAATTAAGGCAACGTTTAAGACCCTTTATACGGTCGCATCGCTGTTGCGGGGTGAGGCTCTTGAAACGAGAGCAATCATAGACGCGGTGAGGTGCTTTGCAAATGGGGCATTTCGTGGAGCTCTGTAAAGATTTGGTGGCCATCGCAAACTGTCTCGATGGTTTCCCACATTCGGACTCGGGGTGCACTACTTCGGATGAGGTATTAACAAGAAGGGCCTCGGACTGCGTCTGGACAGCGTGTCTTTGAATAAAGCCCGCGAAATCTTCCCAAGTCGGAAGTTCAACTTTGGAGCCGCATTCCCTCTCGAAGGCCTTCCTGGTTTTGGCATCCAACGATCTGAGTGCCAAAGTGCTTAAAACGAAACCAGGAAGATCGTCTATACCCAGCTTGAGGAGTGGCGACGCGCTCTCCACAACAACCGAAGAGAAATTCTCCAAATTAGCAAGTTTACCCCTACTAAGTGGTTCGAAATTCAAAATCTTCGTAAGGTAGAACGTAGCTTGTACCCTCTTACTGTCGTACCTTTTGTAGAGCGCGTCCCATGCTTGGGTATACCCTGAAGGGGATATCGAAATAGCGGAGATAGCTTGCAACGCCGAACCCTTCAACGCGGTTTTTAAATAATGGAATTTTTCGATATTATCTAAATCCCTCCTATTATGCACCAAGGATGTAAACGTCTCCTTAAAATCTTGCCAGCTCGCTATATCTCCGGAAAACGATGGGATGCTAATCTCTGGCAACTGTGGAATGCGAAAAAACATTTCTCATGACCTTAATCGTAGCTGAATTTTCAAGATCTGATTTAGGTGCGTCACTATTAATTTTATTTTTAAGAGACAATGCCTCGTAGTAAGAGTCGCTTACCTCTTCTTTTAATCTTTTATATCGATCTCTCGAGACGTTTAACCTTCTCGCGAGAGAATTGACTTCACTAAAAATAATTTCGAACCGCTCGTAAGTGGCATCGATACGAGAAACGCGAGCCAAAAACAAAGATTTTCGCGAAGGATCGGTGGGTAGACTCAGCCCTACTACGGTGGTCGTCCTAATATCACAGGCCAAGTCGTCTAATTGATCTTCCAGATCGGCCAACTTCGCTTCCTGTTCCTCATTTGAAATTTTTGGAGGCATAGTGAAGAATAAAAAAAAACACAAAACCGAATATTACACAAAAAAATATTAACGAGAGAGAGATTAAAAAATTAAACGTGAACGGAGCGATTTAAAGAGGTTTCGAAAACGAGAGATAAATAAATTCACACGAAACAAATTAAAGAGAGAGAGAGAGAAAATTAAACGTGAACGGAGACTTATAGAGATAACAGAAACGAGAGATAGTAAAAATTGCACCAAACAAACTAAAAAACGAGAGAAAAGAATTAATTACACGTAAACAGAGAATTAGAGAGATTTAGAATAACAAATAACACTGTTTCCCAAAACGAAAATAATTTTACTCGAAAAAAATAAAAAATTTGAGGAAAAACGAAAATCGGAGGACCAAAATAATTTAAGCACTGGTAAATCCGGCCCGGACTGGACCAAAAGATGTTGGGGACAGGGGTACTTCAAAATCGAAATACAGATCTTTCCCCGGTGCGTTTCCTCAATGGTGGGTAAATTCGAGAAAAATTAAAAAACGTTGGGAAAGAAGGAGAAAAAAAAATTAGTGAATAATGAGACCTGTAAAACATTAGAGGAAAAACAAATACATGCACAAGAAAATATTTAAAAAAATAGAGATATTTTAATAAAATTAAAAAAATGGAAAATAAAAAAAAAACCTTTTGAATGTTTACAATTTATTGAGAAAGAAAAAGAGATTTAAATTTATTTAAAAGTTGAGATAAACAATACTTAAAAGCTACGAGAAAAATAAAACACAAATATAACATCCAGAGAAAATAAAAGAAATTAACCATTATCAATAAAGAAAAAAATCAATTTCTAAAATTGTAAATAAAACAAGAGAATTTTCCAAAAGAATGAAACAAATTTAGGGAAGAAACCAGTTAACTAAATGTTCAAATGTCTTGGTGAGAATAATAAACACAACAAGCCAAGTTAGAGGTTCTGCCTCCAACCTGTTACCTTCCGATCTCCAGCTGCCGAGTAATCGATGGTGGGGTCGTATCGATATGTATCGATTACTACAGCTGATCCTCGAAAAT
This sequence comes from Nezara viridula, assembly GCA_928085145.1. Classification (NCBI taxonomy): domain Eukaryota; kingdom Metazoa; phylum Arthropoda; class Insecta; order Hemiptera; family Pentatomidae; genus Nezara; species Nezara viridula. Next base: position 47,280,834 of record OV725078.1, read on the forward strand.
GGCGCTAGGTGAGATGTTGCGAGATCAGACGGCCTGGAGCTTGGTGAGATTGGTGGGAGTAGACTTCCACTACATGGGTCTAATGTCGACAAGAGCTATCTCCAGGCTCGCTTAAGACTGCATCCCAACAGTATTATCACAGTATTTTGGTGTGTTAATCCCTAAGACAGGGTATTACTGCCGGGCTGGTGCATATAAATAAGCGATAATACATCGCACAATAAGCCTAAATATAAAAATACATAAACTTAAATACATTTTAGGGACAATTGTACCTCAAACTTTTACAAAAATAAAAAATAAACATTTTATTGTTAACATTGAAAAGAGGTAAATGTGAGAAAAAATAATAATGAAAAAAAATTAAGAATAAGCCTATGCGGCGTTAACACTTAGTATAAAGTAAAATAAAAATCTGGTGTGGTGCGCGCATCACAAAACTTTCATATACCACTCTTCTTACCAGAACCAAAGTATTTCCAGACAAAGGGGAAGAGAAAGTAAAAATTATAAAGCTATATTGATTTCTATTTCATTGTGGGTATTTTATTTGTTTCAAGTACCTACCTATATATATATATATATATATATATATACAAATTTTAATATTTATATCGCTGTAATCTATACAATAAAATATTAAATAATACCAACAAAAGCATTTATGAAAACCGCATATATATATTTACATAATATTGTCAGAAACATTATTATATTAAACTCATGTTGCGTATGGAAGCCTTCGGGTGAGCTCGGCACTCGTATTCCTTTGGTTCCTTCATTACAACTATTCTCTGTTACAATCTCTTATTTCCCCTTTATTTTATTATCTAATTCTTTCATATTTTAAATTTAATTATTTTTTATATTAGAGATCAATGTGCAATGGTTAATTGTTTCAAATTATAAAAAATTATAGGTACTTTAGGGGAAGGTAATATTGAAAAATTATTATTCATTAGTCATTTAACCCCTGTTAGAATACATCAATGAGAATACAACCTACATAATATTAAAAACTGACGAACAATTTTGACGAAAAAGTTGCTGTAACATCCCAGGCATTTAAAAACCTTAAATATGCAATTTCACTTTCGTTCGACTTTTCATTTTTGAGCTAGACTGCTAACACACAGACATACACACACACGCACACACCGCTTTGGTTATTTGGACTCAGGGAACCTCAAAACATGTATTTCCGTTGAAAACTGAGATTCGAAAATTTTCACGATCGCAATACTTTCCTTTACTATATATTTCATATGTAGGTTAGGTAAGTGAAAGTAAAAAGTGTAACATGAGTATAGGTTGCAATAAGAGTTCAAATTATACTATAGGTAGCTGTATTCATTGTTTTAATTTGTTACTCATAACAGCATTTAAATATTTTTATTGAAGGAAGTTAGTTTACTGTTCTACATATCATAGGAGATAAATAGTCAGGACCTGTCATTTTAAGATTTTTATTATTACCGATGTTTCAACCCAAGCATGAGGGTCATCATCAGGGCAAGTTACCGGCACTGATGATGATGCCCACAGGCTTCGTTTGAAACATCAGTAACAATAAAAATCTTAAAATGACTGTGTTCTAACTATTTATCACCTATAATATTTTTTATGTGGAATAGAAAAAATTATGGGAAAATCTGTGAAGAATCTGAAAAACACTGGGAAAAGTGAAGGAATTTTTTGGAAGAAAGTATTGAACACCCCCCTGTTATATGATCATCATCCCTTTGGAATCCATCCCTTCCCACATCCATCGCTCCAGTACTCTCCCCATATTTAAATCCTTTCTCTTTAACTATTTCCTATCCATTTAGTTTCCCAAAAATTGTAAATATATATTTAAATTATTTTATATTTGCTAATATTAGATGTTAAGGTATGAATTTTGTTTGTTTATTCTTTTGATGTTCATTTTTGTTGTCACCCTGAGGCTCTAAAACCTTATAATTTTGTTTTTGTATATTACTCAAAAAGGACTTGTCCCACAAAAAATAAGAAGTTTATTATTATTATTAAAAAATCTACCAACCCCAATGTGTTCAGATTCGAGAGGTAGAGACATAAGATTTCAATAAGATCATGGGATGTAAGAAAGGATTCGGAATTAGTGAGAAGTATAATAGGTGTAGAGGAGAATAATAATGAATAGGTTAAGCCAGATACATGTGGACTGGTTATAATGGTTTGCTTGAAAAGGTACGATAAATGGGTTTAGGGAGAAAACTAGGTAAATAAGTTATATTCTATCAGAAAAATCTGAGAGGAGGTTGTTGTAGAGATCATCTATAATTATTTCATTTTTAAAGATGGCCATGTATTTAAGGAGGGAAGATTCAAAAGTGGAATCGAATCCAGCAAAAATGGGTGGTAAATAACAATATTGAATAGGGGGAAAGTAAAACTTTTCCATATCAAATAGTGTTCTAAAGTGGTTCCATTCTTTTTTTTTGTATCAAAGATCCTAAACGGTCATCATTCCCAATAAAACTCCTTCCTGACCTCTCTTACTAACTCGTGGTGTTCCTGAGGGATCTTCGCTCTCTCCAACTCTTCTCCATCTACATCCACAATCTTTTTGTTTCCATCCATCATTCACAATACCACTTATATGCTGACAATCTTCAAATCTACCTTTCCTTCCATCTTACCGAGGTGCGTGAGGCAATCTAAAGGCTGCAAGAAGATATTGACTGTATTAATACTTAGGCAGCGAGCTGTGATTTAAAGTTAAACGCTGAGATGACAAACGCCCTTGGTTCCATTATAAACATTTGATTAACTCCATTCCTTATTATCTCCTACTCTACCTCAATGGGCTACTTATCCGTTTTCTTATTTCTGCTAAAAACCTTAGGGTAATGTTTGATCAATATCTGTCCTGGAAATATGATCAATGATCATATTTCCCAAATAATCCGAAAATCCATTGCTATCCTTAGACAGCTCCTGAGATTCTGTGATTCTATGCCCCTTGAAATCCGTCAGCTCCTAGTTTCCTCTCATTTTCCCTCACTTCGATTATGGCTGCCTTGTATTTGGTGGACTGTCTGATGTACTTGAGATCAGATTAAAGAGACTAATAAATTGTTTTATTAGATTTATCTTTATAGTCCCCTGGTGTACTCCCACATCCCCAGTTGCTACGCTGAGTTTGATTGGCTCTATTCAGTTTTCTGACGCCAATTTTTCCTAGGGATATTCTTTTTCCGAAACTTTACAACAAACACTTTTTTACCTTCTCAATTTGTTTACTCCTTGTTCCTCTCTCCATTCGTTCCACATGAGATCCCAGCCCTCAAAGCTGTTTATTCCTTCTTATAGAAAATACTTTGTCATACGTTCTACCTTATTTTGGAATTACCTACCATCCTCCACACGCAAATCCTCATCCTTGACCTCATTTAAACACCATTTATTTTCTATCTCCTGAGCAATCAATCTTCTGAATATATGTAAAAATAATGTTTTTGTTTTTTAGAGCTGTCAGCTGTGTTTTACTGTTATCTTACAGATAATTATATATCACCCATATTGCTCATTTGTACAAATATGTGAACTCACTCATATGTATTTATCTATAATTTCATGTTCCTACTAGTACCCTTTCTTTATTTTAATTTTAGGGTTAGACAACTTTGTAAATTAATTTATTCTTATTGTTTTCTAATGCCAGGCATAGTCATTTCATTGCTCATTGTAGTTATTCTTATATGATTTAATGTCCCAGAATAAAATTTACTTTTCTTTCTTTCTAATATTTTAGTCATTGACGATGCTTAAAATAACCTATAGCTCTGATTTATTCTTAAAATTATTCAATATTTTTAAGAAAAAATAAATTATTCTATAAAAACATACCCTGAATAAATATTTATTCTAAGGAGATATCCACTGTATAATCATTTATTTGAGCATTAATAATTTTTAAAAAATTTACTTCTTTTTTTTAAATAAGGGTCCATTCAGTTATAAGAGGAACTGTTTGTGAAAAAAAAAATTGTGCATTAAGTTTTTTGTGGAAAACAAAATTGTGCATCAAGTTTTTGTAACTTTTAGGATTTAATCAGAGTCCACTATAATGTTGTCAGGGGCACTTTAAATGAAAAAAACCTATCATCTTTAAGATTTCGTAATTTTAATACTGGTACTATTGAAAGTAGTAGTTGTGGTATTTTCCATAACTGAATTATAAAATCCTTGGATATGCAGATGATATTGCTGTCCTTGGAAGTAATCAAGAAGACATTCAGAAACTCGCTACAACAGTGATGAGAGGGGCAGAGTGGATTAAACGACAAAACAAATACATGATAATAAGCCGAAAAATCCACCCCAATAAGGATCTGGGTAGAAGGAAAATCATTCCTAATAATAGAAAAATTCAAATACCTCTGCTCCACAATAACCTCAATGAAAGACCAACGGGAAGAAATAGACCAGTGTATAATTAGTGCAAACAGAGTTTTCTTCTCCCTCTCAAACGTATTGAACTCCCTGAAAATCTCAAACTAAGGGTGTTCAATGCTATGATGAAGCCAGTTCTAATATATGGCTGTGAGACTTGGATACTAACCAGCACCCTAGAAAAAAGTGTTTTAAATTTCAAATTTTAAAAGTGTGATTTGAGAGGAAAACCCTCTGCTCGATAACCAAGAGATCTGGGATCAAAGTACTAACACATGAAGAAGAAAGACCAATAAAGAATTGTTTACAGAAACTGGTCAATAAATATCCTATCATATGAAGTGCTGTGCCCGGAGGTTAAGATGGGAGGGGATGTAGCTCATAGCAATCCATCTGGTAGTCTCTACGTAACAATGAATGCCTCAAAAGAAGGCAAAAGACCACGTGAAAGGCCAATAAAACAGATGGATAGATAAAATAAAAAAAGATGCAACAGGGCTGGGTGCAGATAAATGGAAAGAAATAACCCATGACAAGCTGAGAGGGAGCAGGCTTGTTAAGGCGGCAAAAGATCTACATGTTTTGTAATGCCAACAGAAAAAGAAGAAAATATACATATATATATATATATATATCATTTAGGTCTTAACCCCATTGATGTTCATTATTAATTTTAGTGATGTTTTTAGCACGAAAATTTATACTACAGAGGTAAAAAAACATCGTTTGGAAGAGGATTAATAAGTATTGACCTTCACACAAATGAATAATCCAGTAAACATAAATAGTTTGTTATATAGAGGGTATTTTAAAGAAAACTCAAAATCCTGCATTATTTTCCAGACAGCCCAATAGTACGGTGGTGAGTGAATTGGCAACTTCTCTTTAGTTTTAAGGTCATCCAGGTCTCTGATTTCAATCAGATACTCCTCTCTCCAGGCCTTAATTTCAATCAGATACTCCTCTGTCCAGGCCTTAATTTCATCCTCTAGTTCTAGTCCACCCTCTAGAGTGTGTTTTATGTCGTTGAGGGTGTCTCCTGCCTTCCAGACTCTAGTAAAACTTTCACCCAGGTCTTTGAGAGATGGATCTTATCGGACGTTCCATAGTGTATCTATAAAAGTACTAGATTCTGGAATTCTTACAATTAGGGCATCTGGTCTGGCGCTTTTTGGGGGTGTGTTTTCTTCTCTCTTTATTCCTCTTGGTGACAGCCACTGCTCTTCTATGGGGGCTGATCCGACACCCATTGGTGATCTTTGGCCTTCCTTTGGTTCTTTGTGTGTTTAGGCTCCTTTTCAAGACGTTGATACCATTGACTGCTGGATCTGCTTTTCATTTTTGCTACTGTTTCCCTCCTGGGAGCTATGTGGCAGATTGGCTAGCTTCTTTGCAGATAGGTGGTTCTCTGGCTTAAATATTTGTGTCCACAGTGGTCCTATCCTGTGTTTTCTCTGCTGCATAGTCAGACAATTTTATCTCAAGCGATCTAAGGTATTGCTCGATGTTGCCTACATGCTCTCTCATTTTGCTATGGACATTATGTCTCGGCTGGATGAAATTTCCAAGCTTCATAATTTCCTCGACAAGCTCTTTCCACTCCTGGTACTTAGAAATTCATAGCATAGAATCTGCAGCGGTTACATGATGACGTCTGGGACCCCACTAGCTCGTTCCCAGTTGATGCAGATATTGGGGATCCGACCCTCTGCACCGTAACCTTTAAAATCTCCACCTTACTCAAAAAATTCGTACGCAACTGAAATTGCATAGTTCAAATTTGTACATGCCTATTTTGTACCATCTATAATTTTTACTTATATTTCTTTTTGTCTGAAAATAATTATTCCTACCAAAAAGGGTGCTAAGTGAAAGTTCTGTGATGCCCGCACCGCACCAGTTTTTAAAAAAATAATTATTAGTTATGTGTTAATTTGTGTTATAACTGTTTTATATTAATTAGCATTTTTTAAATATTGTAAATTAGATAAAAAATTTTATATAAAATTACCTATTTCTGTTTTGTTAATTTATTAATTGGAAGTTTATAGAAAATTATACAAGTTTGTAGTAATACTTTGATATTTTAGTTCTTAAAAAACATTTCAATATTAAAGAAGAGAAGAATAGTTGGGGTGGTCAGTCAAAAAGGAAGGCAAAAATAAATGATAATATTTATTTTTTACATATGCCGACGATTCGACCTGAAGTTCAGGCCTTCATCAGGTCGGGTCACTTCAGGTGGAAACGTCGGCATATGTAAAAAATAAATATTATCATTTATTTTTGCCTTCCTTTTTGACTGACCACCCCAACTATTCTTCTCTTCATTATCCACGACAGTCAACCAATTACCAATTATCATTTCAATATTATATTTTTAACCATTAATAAATATATACTTTTATTTTCCCTTTTTGATTTATAAGAAAAGGGAAATTAATTTTATTTAGTTTTTAAACCTTCCTCCAATTTGATGCTCTACAACTTTGGTTCTATGGGTTTTTCCTCTTAGGGAACTCATTTCCAAGTTACAGGGCCATTTATAGTTAGTAGTATGTCTCAATTGTTTACATATTTGGTAAAAATCAGTATTGGTTGACCATGGTTTTATTATACCTTACCGCATAACCAAATTATGAAGTTTATGTACTCGTTTGATGCAAAATTTAACGTTCTTTAATTTATTAAAGAACACATTTTTCGCTTTGATGCATCGTTGAGGAGTTATAGGTGAAAAAAACAAAACATAAAAAAAATCTGATTTTTTTGGCTGTAAAAAGTTTTCCTTAGTGGCCCGCGTCAGTAATTTTGTTTTTTACATGTCTAAACCTATATATACACGTTAAAAAAATAAAAACTTTTCTCACATTTTTGGCAATGGATTTTTCGTTCTGATCCTCAAATTATTGGCCTAATATTCTTTAAATCATCCGCCATTTTTGAAAGAAGCGGCTCTGGAATGGCAGACAAGGTTCTTTTTACTCAGTATAACATACACTTTTGTAATTTAAATCAAACTTTCGCCTGCGATCAGTTCGATTTTTTGGGCCCTGGCTCCAGGGCTAAAATGGCTACTTCTTCGTAAACTTTCACTTTGTGAAGCTTCCAGATCTCCTCCCTCTGCAGCACTCCCAGTTTCACCACAGATGATTTAAATTCTTATTTGATATCTGCCTCTTAAACTCCTCCATTTACCTCTTCCTTCCTTTCTCCTAGAACATCTTTCAATGACGACGACTTTTACTTTTCAGATATTTCTCCCACAGACCTCATATTCGCCATGATGAAATCAGACTCTAATTCTATTGGTCCAGATGGCATTCCAGTCAAATTATGCCTCCCTGAAATCCTCCCGGTACTCCTTTTCATCTGCTATTTCTCCCTTCAAAATTTAGTATTTCGTTTCTTGTAGAAAAAAGCCATGGTCCTTCCTCATAGATAAAAATTCGAACCCGTCTTCTGAAGATTTCTGGCCAATCTCAATCCTTTCTAACCTTTCAAAATCCCTAGAGAGAATAGTACAATCCCAAGTTTCCAACTTCCTTGAACAGTCCAATCAACTTGATCCTTACCAATCTGGTTTCCGACCAGGTTTCTTCTCACAATCCGCCCTAATCAAAATCATTAGTGGCGTTCAGTCCGCCATAGATGACAAAAAACTAATTGTCCTTATACTCCTTGACTTGTCCAAAGCCTATGATACCATTAACCATTCCATTCTCTTTTCCAAATTAAAATCATTAGACTTTTCCAATAGTTCTATCCTGTGGTTTCAATCTTTTCTCTCTCAACACTCACAAGCTGTCGCTTTCCCTAATCAACCATTGTCTTCCTATCTTACTCTGTCCTCAGAAGTGGCCCAGGGCTCTAGCATATCTCCTCTCTTTTTTAGTTCTTATATCAACGACATCCATAAATCAATCCTTCACTGCTCCCATCACCGATGATTCTCAAATTTACTTTTCCTTCTATCCCTCCGAGTTGCATGATGCTTTTACCTAAATTTAAGAAGACTTGAATCGGATCATTGCCTGGGCAAACTTAAATGGGCTAAGATTAAACGCTGCAAAAATTCAAGCCATTATCATTGGTTCCAAACCCCTTCTTATATATATATATATATATATATATATATATATATATGCTAGGGAACATATGTAATTTTTTTTTACAATTTATTTGTTTACATAGACAGTTATATAAATTTGTATATTCCATCACTACAATACTTTGCTTATAAAATTGATTTAGCATTCCTTTCTAATTTCATTTAGTGATTATTATGTCATTGTTTTAGCTCCAATATTGTAGTATTGCAACCCTGTTACCCAACTGTTTTAGTTAATATATTCTAAGAGCTATTTTTCATAATTTTTTACTAGTATTTTAGTTATTCTTTATTTTAATAGGTCTTTTGGCCAGATTTATTGTTAATTTATGTGAACTACACTGTTATTCTTAAGGGACCTAGTCGCCGAATGAAGATGGTTTTCTATTTCTATATTCGACAGTTTTTTATTTCATATTTTGTGAGTTTATACTGTATTAAAATTCAGGCTCTGTTTATAAGACTTCTCCATTCATCACTGATCAGATTTAGCAATCTCTACCTTTGTTATTTGTGTGTAATCAGAATTTCTATAAGAGTAGGAGAACTGGGGATGTCTCAATTAGGGAGTTGGGATTTTAGCTGGGTTATTTCATATGATTTTTTTTTCCACCAATGGTGTATTCAAGTTCCATATCAAAAAGTAAGATTGTAAACTATTATAAATATACGAAATAGAAACAATTTTAATTCTGTAAGCCTGAAGAAAAAGTTTTTAAGAATTACCCTCTTATCTCACCTCTGACGAAAGAGAATGGGTTAGCTCCATCCCTCCTTGTCACCTCTGCCATTAATGGACACTTCTTGTGATGCCATTAATGGTTAAAGGGTTAATATATCAGTAAATGAATTATTGTGTGTATACTTATCTCTATGACATCTTATTGTGTTTTGATATTTTTTAGGGATTTATTTTGAAATTCTTTTTCTCTACAAATCCTTATTTTACTGATTTATGTCTAACAAAGAAGTATGAAATGAGGTGTTCTCCTGATGAAAATGACCCATGGAGTTTTGAAGGCCCTGAAATATATAAGTGCAAGGTATTGTATATATATATATAAATAAATATATATGTGTGTGTGTGTGTGTGTATAATGTAGAGATTTTGATTTATTTAAAGTTATCTTTGAGGGTTGTCTAAATCCAAAGATTTCAATTTTTGAGTTATTAATATTAGTTAAAATTATAGAAGTAGTTGGTTATTCATCTGAAATCTTTGGAATGAGTAGCAACGATGAAGGCCTAAAACTTAGGCCGAAACACCTGCACAAAGAAAATAGATAATTTTTTTGTACTTCACTGACTGCAACCTCCAACGAACTTCTGATTTATGACTAATTTTTCTCCGTATCGAGCCTTTTTTCCTAATGAAATTCAAAAGGGACGGCCATTCGTCAAAATTTCAAAATCTTCCTCTATCCAATAGTTTCCTGTGTTGGTTCAAATCCTTCCTCTCAAATCGGTCCCAGTATGTAGTCATCCCAGGTCAACCTCCATCTTCTACTTTGTTTGCTATTTACATCAATAACCTTCCCCTCCTGATCCATCATTCCCAATAGTATATCTATGCAGACTATTTCCAAATATATACCTATTCTTCCCTTAAAACTTTAAGAAGACTTAAGCAGATTCTGTGACTGGGCAGACGCTAACAACCTGAAGTTGAATGCAGAGAAGATAAAGGCAATCCTAATTGGCTCCAATCACCTCCTTAAAACTGTTCCTAAAATCCCAATCTTGTTCTTACCGGATAATACCAGCAAAAACCTTCTGACCTATTACCAGCCACAAAAAAACTTTAAGAAGTCTTAAGCAGATTCTGTGACTGGGCAGGAGCTAACAACCTGAAGTTGATTGCAAAGAAAATGAAAGCAATCCTAATAGACTCCAATCACCTCCTTGAAACTCCCTAAAATCTCAACCTTGTTCCTTCATGATAATCCCATCAAATTTTATCCCACTGTTAAGAAATCCTTATTGATTGATCAAACCCTTTCCTGGAAAGACAATGTATCCAATATCTCCCGCGCTGTCCTTTCCACTTTAAAACGTCTAAATTATCTCCACCACCTATTTCCTTTTAAAACTCTCCTGATCACTTCCTTAATATTTTCCCACTTCGACTATTGCCTTGGATTATGAGACACAAGAATCCCAGTGAGGTTAAGATGTCCCTATATTAGATTATTCTGGTGCAGCTGGGTGCTTAGAAGTTCATGTAACCCACTGGCTAACTGAGAACTCCAGAAATCTGTTAAATGCTCGGAACTGGAAGGCTGCCGCATTGGACAGTTAGGACTGGAGGAAGCAGATCGAGGAGGCTAAGACTCATTGATGGGCTGTAGTACTGGGAAAGAAGAAGAAAAAGATACTATGAGTGGAAAGCACAAATATAACATATTACAGCTAAAATATAAAATGTTGAAATCTGAATAAACCTTTAATGTTTCGATGGATACTGGAGTACCATAAATATGACTATAGCTCAAAAAATTGGGTTTCAAATGGATCAAATGTGGTGACGGCAGAAAGTCCCTCATAATTGAGGGTTTACATTTAGGCTCGTATTTATGAAACATATTGATGATTGCTACGTCAAAGATTTATTCATTCATGAGAGGAGACTCCCACCGAAGATGTACGTCTTCTGGGAGGAAGAAGTTGTTATTATGACACCAGACAGGCACAGAGAGACTGCTTTGTGGTGCCGCCTGTCGGGTACAGAGGGAGACTGCTCCTCCTAAAGAGTGTATACAGATTGATTTTTTGCTTAGCCATTTACTGAAAAGTAGCATGGTTGATGCCATCATCATTGCACAACAGATCCAATGCAAGCTGTCAAGTCAGGGAATTTTGTTAGTACGTAAATATTTTTTTTCTAATTGGAAATAAATATACTGTGGATATCGTTTATTATGAATGACCTTGAAAGGAGTAAAGTTTGACTGTCGATAACAACACTGGTCGTCATATTGAAATCAAACCAGAATAATGATTAAAATTAAAGCCAAATGGACTTAAAACGGTGCCTTTTTGAAAAAAAAAATATACTAATACTATTTACTATTTGTAATATGTACATTTATGGACATTTTTATTTATTTTTATAAAGTAATAAACTTCTTAACGGTAATTCTGTCTATAGATACATGTCCATTAGAGCATTTTTGGAGCTTAGAATGTTGAGTCTGGTTGAATATAAACTTCTTAGAAAATTGTGTTTCACTGCATTGAATATATCAGTCTCATGATAATTCTCATGAACTGTCGGCTAAACTTAAGTCCATTCATTGGTTAACTGAAAGAGAATGCTAACATCTTCACAGCTAATTTTTTTTTTAGAAGCAGTTTTGTGTCAGGAGCAGAATCTTTGTAACCATTTTCATAAAATATTGGTTAGTCTTGAGTAAAATCTGCCTTAACTCTGATATCGGAATATTTAGAAGAACTGATTTTGTCATTGGTAGATCGTTGTTTTTTTTATTTAAAAGATTCACCACATTCAGCATGCTGTCTCAAATAGACTTTGAATTTTTTCAAATTGTTAAAAGACTTAGGTTTATTAATTCTTGAGCCAGGCTACTATTGGACTCTTACCTCTCCACTCGGCAGCATATATGGAATTTTTCTTCTAAGGAAAACTTCTTGCTCTTCCATATTCTTATTATAATACTAAACAGAAATATGAATTCAACGCTAAGACTGGGAAGTGACAGTTAATTATGGAAAATGGCAGATACCTATATACTTTTTAAATATTATTTTGCATTATATTTTTAGTTAATTCATGTGGCTAAGGTGGTGCAATTCATTAGCTGGCAAGCACTCATTCGTCAGTTTTTTTTTTTTTATTTTGTCCTCGCCTTTTAAACTATACGGAGTTTTCCCGGGCCAGGAGGTGAGGGCAGGGAAATAATGCCGAAGTTAAAAGTTCTCCGGGCACCAGGACATGAATTTTTATCTAGTTTATCTTTACGCCTTTTATTCGTCATAGTTGGTGTCATATGGATAGTTATTACGCTGTTCATAGTAATAAAGAAACTAGATTAATATTAGGATCCTCTATAGTTCACTTCTTTTTATAATAAAGAAAATTAGAGCTTTATATGTCAAATATCAACTACTTCCACTCAGTTTGTTAAAATAAAAAATACCTTCCTCTAAAACATTATATTAGTTATTTAAAAGACTGATTTTTTTTTTTTTTTTACTCAAATCATTTTGTAGTCAATTTTCTATCATTTATAATAAATAAATTTAGTTATAAATTAAACATTTTTAATATTTATGTCTCAAAACATATTGTTCAGGGAAATCTTATCATTAAATAGAGAAATGTCAGGAAATTTTACTTTAATTGTCTGGTATGCATGCTGAAGAAAGTCTCAATAATTTTGGAAAAAGGGTACAAGAGGTTTCCTAAGAGATAGAAGAAGGTAATAGAGCAGAAGGTTCATATATGATACAGTAAATCAACTTACACAACAAATAAGGAAGAAGGAACAAACTTACGGGACAACCTAATATATTCTAAAATATTAAATTACAATTTCAAATTACATTATGATCCATTAAAAATATAAAAAACACAACCTAGAATAAGTGTTGAGTTTATTTAGAAACTTATCCCTAGTAGTAATTATAATAGATAGAACAAAACTATTAATCAAAAGTAAATAAACATGGAGCATAGTGATGAACAGTTTTTGCTTAGGTGGATGTAGAATTACACGAATAATTAATAAATGGTGAGTACATATTATGTATTTTCAATTCTTCATGACTGAGAAATATTAATTAGTCAATGAATATTCATCAGTCAATGAATGATTATAGAAGGAAATGGCGGGGACACAATTTTTGACTTCAGGACAATGTTTGGACCTAGTAAGAAGGTAAACATACTAGATTTCCCTACTCCTAGATGGTGAGCCAGATGTGAGAGGGGCAATTTTTTAGGATTTTTTGCTTATATCGGGAAAACTATCCATTGCATCAACAATGACGTTCTATACAAAATTAAAGCTAATAAAATTTGCAGTATGATTTATTATATATCTTTTTTCGCTATCTCACTTAGTTTTCGAGATATCCGTCTGGATTTGGAAAAACAATTTTTTAACTCGTGTTTTTTACACTGTATTTGACTAGCTAACTGTTGATTGCTTCGTTCTACGATTAAGTCATTGGGAAGAAAGTTTTTAGTAATTAAGTTTCTTTCAAAAATTTGTATAATTTTAGTAGTTGATCTTCAACTTTTCAAAAGTTAGATCAATTATAACTTTGTTGAATATTTAATAGTTGACCATTGCATAATATCCATTATAAAAGAAGGAGATGGTCCGGGTTGGTGGTCATAAATAGTGGCAAAACTATTTAGCCTATTTATGACCACCAACCCGGACCATCTCGTTCAATTATAACTTTTTATATGTCAATTCCTAGTATAATATTCGTAAATAATTTGTATAATATTCTTTATTATATTGCTGTTATTCTCTATACATCTAAACACTATATATATTTATACATACATTTTATAATGTATATTATCTCAATATTTTGTTATGCAAATTCTTAGAATTGACACATAAAGTTATAATTGATCTAATTTTTGAACCGTTTGAGATAAACTAGTATAATATTTTTTTGGAAAATTTAATTATTAAAAACTTTCTTCCCCCATGACTTAATCGTAGAACGAAGATGTGGTAGAAAAATTTATTTTTCCAAATTATCGATAGTTGAGGACAGATATCTCCGAAACTAAGTGAGATAGCAAAAAAAGTATATAATTGAACATATTAAAAATTTTATCAGCTTTTATTTTGAATAGTACATCTTTGTCCATTCGATGGATAGTTTTCCTAATATAAGTGGAAACCTGAAAAACTGCAATAAACAAGGCAATTTTTTTTTTTTTTTTTTTTTTCCAAAATTAGGTGATTACAGATATTTCGGAAACTAAGCAAAAGGTACATAGTCAATCATATTGCAAATTTTATCAGCTTTAATTGTGTTTAGAATGTCTTTGTTGATGCGATGGATAGTTTTTTGGATATAAAAAAACTAGCAAGGAGTGGGGACTTTTAGTATGTTTACTTTCTCACTAATCCAAACAATGTCCCAAAGTCAAAAATTGTGTCCCCACCATTTCCTTCTATACCCCTTTTAGCATTAATTTGCTGTTTGCTGAACTAAATAACACCTTTAGGGTTATATCCATTGGATCTATTGATGCCAATTGTGGATGAACCAATGAGCCATCAGTGATTTATTCGATGAATAATGAGACAGCCTTATTGCCATCGATGTACTAAGCACTGACTTTAGTAACTTTTCCATTGACATTCGCTTTTTATATATTCTTATCTAGAAAGAATATTTTGGGTTTGTTGAATTAAAATCAGTATTACAGATGATGTTTTACTTTTTAGTCTACTGTAACTGTCATCTGTCATCAAAGGGTTAATTATAAAAATAAAATTATTGCTTAATGAATAAATTTTTCACTGCATTTTTATTTCAGTTGATCAATAATTATAAAGTTAATCTATTACAATTATTTTATTTCATAAATATTTGATTTGATTTCTATTTTTTATCAATTTCATTTATAACTTTTTAGGGTTGCAAAATTGAGTGGAATAAAAATATGAATGTTACTGTGAAAACAATAAAGAAAAGACAGCGACATAAATCACGTGGAGCTGTTAGAACAATACTTAAGACAGTTCAAAATGATTCCTTCTTTAATTTCTTTAATCCTCCTCAAGGTTTGTTATTTATTTTTTTACTTTATTAGTTGTGATTTTAAATCACAGTTTCTTTCTGCTGCATTAACAAAACTAATATTGATAGTATCATTTCTGTTAATAAATATTCATTTTTGTATTAGTATTTATATTATTGGGCTAGCATAATTCATTGTTCTTTGGATTGTCTCCAAATAGTTAGAGCCTAAGTTCATCAGGTGATCTGCTTCTTCCTCACCCCAACCAGAAGCTCCACAACGGCAACTCTGTTAGATCGCTGTAATTTTATTCAGATACCCTATTTATATTGAGTAGAAAATTACTTCTTCTGGAGTATACGCCATCGATGAACAGTCTTGATTTCCTGTTAATACCAGTATTGTTTGGCTTTGGCACCATAGATTTCACTGATTCTACTTTTGGTAAAGCTCAAACTTGTACTAAAAACTGGTTTAAGGCGTAATGGGAATGGTTTTAGAGCCTTTTCTGATTAGTTCATTATCTTTATCGTTACCTGGGACTGGGATACCAACCAGAGTGTCTTGGTGCTTATTCAACATTTACAGTTTTGAATATGAATAACATAAAGTTTAAGGTTGTAAAAGATTGCAATGCAATCCTAAAATCTTTTATAACTGGTAATCTCAAAGAGAAGTTGCAAAGTATTCCTATAGCTACCTGGCTGTTGGTGTTAGTTGTGATTCTTTCCTTTCAGTCCATTATGTAGTAAATTTGGATTCAAATGACAAATTATCATCTCTTTAAACTGAAATACTAAAGCACTTTTATCTAGATTTATTGGTAAGCCCTCATGAATTCTATATTTTCTCCAGATGTTGCCTCCTGAGATATTGTTATTACTACTAGGTTTCTTCGCTTTTCTATTCGCCATCGTGGGATGACTTGGGAGGTCACCAATTGTCGTGGTATGGTAAGCATTTGGTAGAGGGTGCCTGAACTTTGTGAAGGCTAGGTTCGCTATAATATTATATGATTTGAGTTCATGGCAAGCATCTCATCATCTTCTATCCTCATCTATCACCACCTATTTTGTGGAGAAATTTCTTTGGGGAAGAGGATAACTTTACTGTAAGGAACATCCCTAACCCCAATCAGGCCTTGGGATTAGAGAGGTGCTCAGCATTATTTCCATGGTAGCTGCTGTAGTGGTTTTCATAACAGCTTTAATCTTTGAAGTTTATTCAGTAATACTCTGTTGCCACCTACCCTTGTTTTGTGTTACATTCCACAGAGATTTGTTAGTTATATTAGTCACATGATTATTCCATTTCATGTGAGAACACAATGTCCAATCCTTAATCTGCAAAGAGCTGTTTCTTCTTTCCTGAAGGGTAAGTTTCGCAATTTTCCATTTAAAACAATTGATTTTTATTTCCTTTATTCAGACTTTTCTTTTTTTTTTGTCTCTTCCTCGCCTTTTAGGCTATACAGGAGTTTTCCTGGGCCAGGGGGTAAGGGCAGGCTTAAAAGCTCCCCCGGCTCCAGGGCATGAACTTGTAATTGTTTTATCCTCTAAACTTTGGTTAAATATTTTGAATCATTAAGACCTATTCTAATTTATTTCTCTATTAAAAATAAGTATATTTAAAGCACAATATCACTGATGAAGTATATTAGAGGTACTTTTCATTGTTAATTATCCACATAAATTAAAATCACCTGCAAAAATGGTAATTCAAAATGTTTTATTTTAATGCAAGCTTTTGTTTATAATAAAAAAGTAAAGTATAATATAATTTTAATTTTCAATTTCAGTTCCTGAAAATGGTGAAGCAGATGATGAAACTCAAAATGTTTTATTTTAATGCAAGCTTGTTGTTTATAATAAAAAAGTAAAGTATAATTTCATTTTAATTTTCAATTTCAGTTCCTGAAAATGGTGAAGTAGATGATGAAACTCAAGCTCTTTTAACAAGTGACTTTGAAATTGGGCATTACATAAGAGAAAAAATTATTCCTCATGCTGTTCTTTATTTCACAGGTTTGATTTTAAATAGATATTTGTATTGGTTTTGTTTTAGTTATGTTTTTATTTATGATGCATCCATGGGAGTTTAATTGAATGCTATTATCTTAGCAATTTAAATTTTAAAACCTTCACTGCAGTTCCATTTAAATTAACTAGATTTATAAGACTTTACCAAGATGCTTAATGTTACAGAATAAAAATGATTCCCAATTACATATATTCAGACAGGAATAATAATAAATAATCACATTGCGCAATTTCGAATCACGTTTTCCTAACTTTTCGGATTTAATTGTTATTAGGGTCGACTGTAATGTTTTCGGAGGCGCTTTTAATACACTTCAAGGCATAATTAGATATAAATTATATCTAAACTTTATATGAAAATAATGTCGGATTTCACATTGCTCAATTGCGAATCACGTTTTCCTAAGTTTTCAGAGTTAATTGATATTGGGGTCGACTGGGTGTAATAGTCCTGCAATTTATCTCCCTTAAACCTCTACCATACTAGAGTTGGGCAAAAGTTATCTATAGCAAACAGCTAAATTAACTATTAGCCGGCAGATGATTCTGTAGCTGAATTAGCTATTAGCGGGAACAGGCCGCTAATTTTTAACTATAGCTAATTATTTGCTTTCCTTATAGCTAACAGCTAATTAGCTTTATCTATAACTACAACTAAAACCTAATAGATAATCACATATAAAAAAAAAATTGTCATACAATGTCGTATTTGGGATTGCACCATTGCGCATCATGTTTTTATAACTTTCAGATTTCATCGATATCTGATTCCACTATGATGTTGTCGGGTGCGTTTTTTATGAAAATAATATCGAATTTCAGATTGCGCAGCATGTTTTCCTAACATTTCAGATTTAATTGATACAAGGGCTGACTATAATGTTTTCAGGGGCACTATTTATAAAAATAATGTCGAATTTAATTGATATTATGGCCTACTATATTGTTTTTATGGGCACTTATTATAAAAGTAATGTCGAATTTCAGATTGCGCGTCACGTTAGCCTAACTTTTCAGATTTAATTGATATTAGGGTCAACTATAATGTTATTATATAACTCACTAGCAATGGGTAGGTCACTAATGCTCGATCGTTCCACAAAGAGTGGGGAAGATTCCCGCACCCATCTCCCTCTCTAGACTTCCCGTTACCCTACCCATTTGCGTACCCTAATTGATATTTTATTTTTTATTTTTTTTTATAAAGTTTCATGAATGAACCACGGCCATGAAGGCCTATTGTACGCCTTTGTTAAAGTCACTCATATTTTTTTTAGAGTGTAATTCCTGCAGTCTCAATGAACTGGAGTAAGCTTGTTGGTTTGATGAGCTCGTTTGCCTTAGGATCAATCACCCTACCAATGCTGAATAGTCAGAATCTCAGTCCAGCAAACCTGTCGCACCAACAAGTGATATGATAAGCTGTTTCATCTACTAAGAGATGAATCCTTTTTAATGTGCGCCAATATGCAACCTCGACAACACTATAGTTGACCCAAATATAAATTAAATCCGTCATTCAATTCAACTTTCCAAGCTTAACGAATATATACATTTTTAGGATTAACGAAATGGATTACCTGGAAACCGGAAAAAAAAAAAAAAAAAAAAAATTTCACTCGACCCGCCACAATATTCAGAACAAGTTCTAATTTTACACGGATGTAGGTGACTCAATGTCCAATGTTATTTTGGTTTTTTTGCCAGCGATAAACTCAGCAGAGTTTAAAGAAGTGGAGAGACTACAACTCTTTTTGATTATTTCAATTGACTACACAATCTCCTTCATCATAAATGAAAATTAAACACTTAAAAAATGTTAATGGATCGGTGGTAGTCTGTTTAGTTGTGTGGCACCTAAAAAAATAGCCGAATGACAAAGTTTTTATTATGAGAATTGCGAAACCTTGACTTCCATAAGCCTCCCCATAAAAAAATTCAAAACCCCCCTCCCACTATCCAATTTTATTAAATTAAATTTGGTATCTCCCACCCCATATTACAAAATCCATCTCAAAAAAAGATTTTTAAATTTTAAATATATACCCGTCAACGACGGGTACATCAGCTAGTTCTAGAATATAAGAATATTCTATATTTTTTCTGTTTGCATTACAGACCATGTAGATCTTTTACCGCCTTGACAAGCCTGATCCATTCCTGCTTATCTTGGGCTATTTCTTTTCATTTATCTGTACACAACTCTATTGTTCCTATCTATCCATCTGCTTTTTGGCCTTCCATGTGGTCTTTTGCCTTATATTAAGGCATTCATTGCTACGTAGAGGCTTCCAGATGGATTGTTAATAGCTATATGCCCTGCCCATCTTAACCTCCGTGCCTTCATATCATGGGATATTGATTGACCAGTTTCTGTAAGCAGTTCTTTATTGGTCTTTCTTCTCCATGTGTTATTACTCTAATACCAGATCGCTTCGGTTATCGTGCTGAGGATTTTTCTCTAAAATCTTTCAACACTTTTTTCACACGTAAATATAATATTTCATACTTACTCGCATAATTTTTATTAAGAAAAAATATTACCTATAGAATTAAATTCAAGATAAAATTAAAATTAATATTTTATTTCGCTTTTAACGCATGAATCTTGTCTTCCAAATAGTTTGAATTCAAATTCAATACCCTCTAAAACAAACAAAATTTTAGCATTATACTGCAATGTAAGTTAGAGCCAATGTCCAAGAAACCTTACGTTTGCCTGATGTTTTGACTGCCCTAGAGTAGACATAAAAGTCTAGTTTGGGGACTTGAATGCACAGATTGCCTCGGAGCAATTGTACAGACCAACAATCTAAAGATGGTATAACAAACCAAATTAACCATGTGATGATTAGTGCTTGACATGTATCAAGCTTAATGGATGTAAGGGTGTACAGAGGAGTGAATATAAATTCTGGCCATTGCCTCACTGTGGGGCCCTCTTAAGATTGGGAATATCATGTGAAAGAAATCCTTATGGAGATCGCCTGACTAAATATAATGTCTCTAAACTAAAAGATTCTGACATAAGAAAACAGTTTTCAACTCAAATGGATGTTAACGCAAGAGCAATAGATCAGGACTGTGACCTCAACCAGAGATGGACAGCAATCAAGGAGGCCATGGCAACCACAAGTAATCAAGTGCTAGGGCAGTTAGAAAGGAATAAGAGATTGGTTTCATGATAAATGTCGAGAGATTACCAATTCAGCTTTTATATAACAAATACTACTTATGAACGCCAACCAATCAATATATAGAACACTGTTACAGTTGACTAGCATATGACAGCAAATGTCTTACTTTCCCACTGTTTTCATTTTTACCTAATACTTACCCACAGTTTTCATGGACCAGTTTTTGGGAACAATTTTAAATAATAAAAAAATTCAATTTTGCCTGTTTATATGTTCTTAACTAACAGTGATGATATATACAGAATAAGATGGAAAAGTTAAGTATATAAAAATATCAGTTTATAATGGAACTAGTTCAACATTCCTCTATACCGCCACTGTGCCACAACCAGACGCTCACCATTTCAAGATCAATTATACTTTTTGAACATAACATTTGTAAAAATTTATTTTTTTATTTAAATATTTATATCTATAATGTATATTATTTGTATACAATAAAGTTTAAGTTATATAAAATTAACTAATCAAAAAACACAAACAGTCAGTCTATTCGAGTATGACTCTCGTTACCCGTTTTTTACATGAAACAATGATTCTCCCAGCTTTGTTTACTGGAATCCGGTTCAGATACACTACCTCATTAGTTGATTGATCAGTATATTTTATGTATAAGGTTTTGGTTCTACATCAATCTGACTATTATTTCATTTCATGCTCCTTTAACCCTATCTCCTTCCCTGTTTCCATACGAGGTCTGAATGCTCATCTTTCCCTTGTACTCCTATATACTAAGTCTCGAGGCTCATTCTTCTTGTAGTATTTCTTCGTTCCACGAAGTCTGGAGACTCATCTCTCCGTTTGTGGTGTGCATCCTGCAATGTCTTAAGGCTCATCTCTGAGCTCACAAACCGTGGATGATTTGGTCACTCATCCATCTGACAATTATCCTCTTCCTCATCCACTAAATCCCCTTGCCTCGAGTGAATACGCTCTGTCGAGGCCTTCTGTTCACTCTATTTACCTACCTCGACAAGTTCATATCTTAATTTTTTTCGAAATGTAATTATGTGTTTCTTATCACCAAACGTGTCCTTTTTGTGCTACACCGAACCTTAATCTTCATAACTTTTTAAACAAAAGTGGTTAAATATGCAATGATATGCTTTCGTAGAAGGAATTTATGCTTCAAAAGAACCTCTTTCGACAGTTTAGGCCATTCCAAAAGCTTAATATTCTTAAGTAACTGCCAATGGGTACTAAAAACTGGGGAGGGGAGGTTAACTCAAGTTTCTTATAATTCAATGAAACAAAATTAAGAAAAACCTAAAATATTATTTTTTATACTAAAAATTATTAACAGATGTTGGCTGCAATAAATACTCCATATTAATTAATTTATTGTTTTCACTATTCTTATGCTTGGTTATTTTGAACTAAAATTTTATGTATACTTGAATAAAAAAATGTAATAATTATTGAATATAACAATTTTGAATCAGGTGAAGCTCTTGATGATGAAGATTTTGATTCTAATTCTTCAATGGGTGATGGTAGTGAAAGTGATGAATTGGATGGTGAGAATGTTGAGGAAGATGATGATGATGACGATGACGACGACGATGATGATGATGAAGATGGTGAAGACGATTTAGAAGAGATAGTTGATTCAGGGAATGCTAATCGAGTTGAAGGCAACAGAGAAGGTTCTAAAAATTCTGTATCTAAAAAAAAATTTAAACAGCCTCAAGAATGTGCACAACAATAGTAAGTTTTTCATATTTTTTTAATTTTTAGTTTTAAGAGTGTGAATCAATTAATTAAGATTATATATAAACTACAAGAGAATTATGCATGTACTAGTTTTCTTTTTATATTGAGTTTATATTTACTTGAGTCCTGCTTAATCTCTTTCTAGGAGTATGTTTATGTAGGGATTATGATATCTAATATAGAATTCAATTAAACGAATTCTTATAAAATGTAATTATATTTAGTCAAATTTTTAAAAAAAGTATATACATACATATATAATGTTGTGATTTTATTGAACTTAAATTTCCCACAAGTGGTAATATGTTAAAACCATATATATGGTGGTGGTGACTCATGTCACAAGGCTCGGTTCTTGCCCAGACTCCAGGCGGTACAGTTTATTCAGTTCCCACTCAGCTTGAGATCAGCGGTTGTTGGCTTCCAGAAACTGTTGTGTGGCCCTTAGTATTCATCTTAAAATTATCACAAGTTTTACAATTTTCGAAAGAAAAACTTTAATTCAGAGCAAAATTTATTTCACTTTTTAATTCTCTGAAAATTCCTATTTAGGACTTTTTTGTGTGCGAAAAGTGGATATCAACTTTATTTCTCTAATTAAAAATATTTACCTCCACATTACTACATTGCATAGTGGGCTGTATTTTTAATCTATCAGGACAAAAGTCAATATAAATTAATTAATTTGTACTTATAAATAATCAATTTCTTTGCTATTGAAATATGAATTTACAACATATAATTTGTGGATTATATAAAAAAAAAAAAAATCAAGAAAACAAAGAAAACTTACATTTGGTTCAAATAAATATTACTTATTAATTAGGTATTGATTGTTAATTAATATTTTATTATCCTAACAATAAATTAAAATGTTTACTACTAAATTATAATACTACTAAATTATAATGACATATTTATTTAATATGTCTAAGTCGCTGCTTTTACTTGTAATGTTGCTATTATCTTGGATCTTCATAATTTCTCTCTAAATGTGGACCTGAAGGTTGAATTTATTTTGTACATAATCCTAGATGATATTCTTACTTTGCTAAATCAATATAGTAATTACTTTTTGGTTCTTTAAGTGAATATAGGGCTAACATCTTTTATTTACATGTTTCGTTACTTAAATGAAAAATATATAAATGCTTAATATGTAAAATATTTGACTGGTATAAACAGAAAATGCCTATATTCTAATGTGATCAGATGTTCCGGGAAAGTTATAGCTTTTTGAAATTAGTTTGCAAGATCTTAATCTTAAAATTATGCTCAATTCCAAAACTTATTTATAAATCAGCGAGGATATTTTATGAATGCAGTTAAAACATTTTTAAAAGACTTACCTCTAGGGATCAAATCCATATTTAAAAAAAAATTCATAATTCTAAGGTTTGAAATTGATTACTCGTTCACTGGCAATCAAAACATCAGTACAGTTCGTTATTAAATATTGGCTCTCAACTTTCAATGTTTACTGTCACTTTTACTCATATTGTTTGTATACAATTTCTTGTGACCGGGCCCTACTAGGAAAAACTTAGTCTGTTCCCAACATAGCCTAAATTTGTTACCCACAATTGTCTTAATATGCCTTTTACCAAAGCCAAGGCTTATCCCACAGTTGGGTTCTGGTGCAACCGGCACTTGTGCAGAGCCTTTCCTAGCAAGGCAATTTACTTTCTCATTTCCTGGTATGCCTGAGTGCCCAGGCACCCATTCTACCCTCAACTTGTTGGCACTGCAGAGAAGGTCTAGATTGTTATCAATCTATTCATAATGCCCTCTCTTATAAGTGATTAAGTATAGAAACCTAGAATCCCGGCTTAAAAGATGGACGTATATCTACCTAGAGATATGAATATTCCCTCATTAGGTTGATCCTTTTTCCAGACACCAGCCCCTGATCCTTGCTCCATCAAGGATCCGTCGGTATAACAGTTAACTCCATTGCACAGTCTATGTGAATTATCCCTGCCTATCATCAAATTATACAGTATATCTCTATAATTATCAGCTTGAAGGTCACAGTTCGTTACTATCAATCCTATCAAACACGATCTCATTACCCTGAAACATCAGGCAGTTCTAAGAGCATGTGCTTCCACCATTAAATGCAATGGTGTCAGATTCAAGAGAACTTCCATTGCAGTAGTGGGAGTAGTGCTCATAACTCCAGTCGTCATAACGCATGTGAACATTTGAAGTTTGCCAAGCAGCATGAATGGCTTGCTTGCAGTTGCCCCATGCCACTACACAACAGTCACATAGAGGATTAAGGGTCTAATCGCAGTTCTGTATAACCATCTGGCCGTACTGGGTTTTAGTTCCCAGGATTTGTCAACAACTGTTCTGCATGCCCATAAACAGCCTATAACCTTAGCACTAATCTTTTCAATATGACTTAGCCAATTTAACTTACTATCTAGAGTAATCCCAAGATGTTTTACTTCACTACATATAGTTAATGATGATGATGTTAATGCTACAGAGGACGTTTAAGAAGGCGTCTAAAAAAATTCTCAATTTAAATACAAAACCCATTTGATATAAAGGACTCCTTTATATATATATATATATATATATATATATATGTTTTAGGGGTTCTAAAATTAATATAAAATACACCTCTCCCCCTCCCTCCTGATGTCTTTCAATAAAGTACAACAGTCCATTATTTTCAGGAATAATAGTTATAAAAAGGGTATTTTGGGAGGAACCTCTGAAGGGAACATCTTGAATTACTGAGAATGTACTGTATCCCATTGGCATTTATCTTGTGTAGACCAGTACTCAAAGATGCATTTTATAAAATAAAATAAAAAGTGTAACAGGATTATAGGTTGCTATAAGAGCTTACATTGCACTATAGGCAGCTGTACTCATTTTATAAATTTGCAATTACTTAATTCATCATTATTACACATAATAATAATAAAAAGGCTTAGCGAACCCGAAGGTTCGATGCCGACACCACCAATCGCTTATTGCACACCTCCCTCCATCGTTCGCCGTCCAAACCCAGTCCCTTCAGATCGGCTTTAATGCAATCTTCCCACCTTCGCTTCGGTCTACCCCATGGACGCTTACCATTCGGCACAGCAAATATTAGCCTTTTAGGAATTCTCTCGTTACTAAGTCCAACAACTTTACAAGCCCATTTGATTCGCCGCGATGAAATTATCTCAATTATATTACTCGGATAAAGTTCACGGAATTCAGCGTTGTGTAACCGTCTGAACTCTCCAGTTAACTCATCCTTCAATATTCTACGCAATACTTTATTTTCAAAAACCTTAAGACACTGCTCATCCCTTAATGTAAGCGGCCAAGTTTCGCACCCATAAAGAACTGTAGGCAAGATCATTGTTTTATAGATTCTAATTTTTAAGTTTCGCGACAAGAGGCGCGAACTAAGTAGTTTTGTCACAGAAAAATAACAAGCATTTCCCGCCTTCAGTCTAACCTTAATTTCTTCTTCAATTTCGTTTTTTCTAGTTATCGTAGAACCTAGATACCTAAACTTATCTACCTGTTCAAACATATTACCATCTATATCGATATTACCAGCAGTATTGCCATTTTTGCAGCTAACCATATATTTTGTTTTATCCACGTTTATTTCGAGTCCTTGTTCTTTACCGGCTTTCATTAACGTTGTCGTATTTAGTTTTATAGTTTCAAGGTCTTCTCTTAACAGTACCAGATCATCCGCATAGCCCAGCACGGATGTTGTCCCACCCAGATCCAACCCTTTCTCGGTACGCATTAGCTCCCTAATGGCATGTTCTAATGCCAAATTGAACAGGACAGGGGAAAAGGAATCACCCTGTTTTAAACCCGAACGAACCTCAAATTTTTTGGACAGATTATTACCGATTCTAACTTTATTGAGTGTCTCTGTCAAGCACATCCTGACTAGATTTACTAATTTTTTAGGAATCCCCTCTCGATTAGAATATTATACAGTTTCTGGCGGTCAATAGAATCGTAAGCCTTTTTAAAATCTATATACAGCTGGTGAACAATACCGTTGTACTCCAACTTTTTCTCTAATATTTGCTGTAAAGAAAATATTTGATCAATAGTCGAACGCTTCCGTCTAAATCCGCATTGGTAGTCTCCGATAATTTCCTCCGCGTATTCCGTGATTCGACTGGTTAAGATTAAAGTAAATATTTTATAACATACCGGAAGGAGTGAAATTCCTCGATAGTTATTACAATCCGTCCTCGGACCCTTTTTGTGAATCGGAATAAGAATAGATTCTTTCCATTCTTCAGGTAATTTCTCATATACTCAGATCTTTTTAACCAACCGATGTATTTTAGAAACTCCAGCTTCCCCGCATGCCTTAATTAGTTCAGTGGGAATATTGTCGGTTCCCGCTGCTTTATAAAATTTTAATTTTCCGATAGCTAATTCAACTTCCTCTTTACTCGGTCCTTCTATCAACGGTTCAGCACTCTGGTACTCAGAAGGAGGACACAGATCATAATTTCCCGTATTTAAAATATTGTCAAAGTGGTCCTTAAATTTATTCAATATGTCAACCGGATCGGTCAGAATATTGTTATTATCATCCCTAATTCCAGATGTTACGGACCCTACACATTTACATGATCTGTTTATACCTTTGTACATGTCTCTTACGTTATTTTCGATTCTATTAGTTTCTATTTAAATTATTTTATTTTTAAGATACTCCCTTTTTTTATTTTTGAGCAATTTTGTCGTTTCATTGTTTGAGGTTCGGAAGTATTCCAGATTGTCTTCACTAGGATTATTTAGAGCTTTTAATTTAGCGGCTTTTCGTTTTTCGCACATGTTTAAGCAATCTTCATCAAACCACGGTTTGTTATTCTTATTTTCCTTTTTTCCTAGACACGAGTTACCGACCGCTTTAATATTATCCCTGATCTCTACCCATAACTTGTCAATATCCTCGTGGTCCTCGTCAGGAAGCTCTAAAGCTTCAAACCTATTCTTAACATCTAGCTCGAATTGGGTTCTAATTGATGGATTTTTTAATTTGTCCAAATTAAAATTCTCAAAATCGAAACGGTTTTCTTTTCTCTTTTTTATATTAAGTTTTGTCGAAGTTTCGCGATTACTAATTCATGATCCGACCCACATTCTGCTCCGTGATAAGACTGTACATTAATTATACTGCTTTGCCAGCTATGTTGTATCAAGACATGGTCGATTTGATTTCGTGTTTGCGAATCCGGTGATGTCCAAGTATATTTATGAATATCCTTATGTTTAAACGTCGTACTTTTAATTATCAGGTTTTTCGAGATGGCAAAGTTTATCAGACGGATCCCATTATCATTACTATATTCGTGCAAGCTTTCTTTACCAATCGTGGGAATATAAACTTCTTCCCTTCCTACCTTTGCGTTCGCGTCATCTATAATTATTTTCATGTAGTTTCGCGGTAGTTTATCATAAACCCATTCGAATTTATCGTAAAATTCACTTTTGACTTCATCGTCACTGTCTTCGGTCGAACAATGTATGTTTATTAATGCGATTTTAAACCAACGTCCCTGAAATGTAGCTACCGAAATTCTATCACTAAAGAATTGTACGTCCCTCAAAGCGGATAGTAATCTACTCCTAATTAGAAACCCGGTACCCAAACAATGATTCCCGCTGTGTACTTTAATAAATAGTGTAGTTTAATAAGTCCGAAATAGTGTACTTTCCTTCCCTCATCGAGCCCTCCCCTGGCCAGCGAACCTCTTGCAGAGCCACGACATCCAAATTGTACCCATTCACCTCATTCGGGACCGATTTTAGCCCCCCTGCTGTGTTTAAACTCCTTACGTTCCACGTACCAATATTTAAATCCCTATATTTCAACTTGCGCCATGAATCCCCTAAAGCAGTCCCCACCCGGAGACCCGAACGGGGGACTAGTTTACTTCCGGATAATGAGCATTTTACCTTAGGGAGATCCATGACTATTTGTGGTGTTTGGTGAACTAAAGATATGTGAGTAGGGCGTTCAATCCTACGTCACACCCTCCAGCAAGTCTGGAGGGCCCCTCTCATTGTTGGTCAGCGAGTCCATCGGACTTAGCCGGGAGGAACTTCCAAGGAATTTCCACCGACCATCCCCACATCCGCCACCCGTGGGACACTCCCCATACTCGGTAATGAGCCCGCGCGACGCATTATTACACGTAACAGCATTTATTAATATTTTTTATTTGAAACATATATGTATGTGAAAAAAAAAAAATGGAATAGCTCTGTGGTTAACATAAAAAAAATTCTCACTAATGAAAATGATTTTGCCAAACACTTCGATAAAATTACAAAATATATTCTCTCCTCAAACATGCCTCGCAGATCAAGATAAACTTTTTACTTTCACTTTCCTATATATGCAATATATAGTAAGGGTAAGAAAAGATCGAATAAATCCATAAAACTTATAAGTCGAAACGCAGCGGCGTTATCTTAAAATGGACGTCATTTTCAAAATCTATGGCTCCGGAAACGTAAAAGTAGACCCACCCTTATATCAAATAAATTTGAGAAACTTAAATAAGTCGAAACACGGTGGCGTAATCTTAAAATAAAGGTAATTTTCAAAATCTACGTCTCCTGAAACATAAGAATACACCCTTATATCGAATGAACCCGAAAAACTTAATAAAGAAGTCGAAACGCAGTGGCGTAATCTTAAAATGGAGGTCATTTTCAAAATCTACGGCTCTGGAAACATAATAACACACCCTTATAACAGATAAATCCAAAAAACTTAAATAAATCGAAACGTAGTGGCATAATTTTCAAAATCTACAGCTCCTGAAACATAAGAATACACTGTTATATGGAATACATTAGAAAAATTTAAATAAGTTGAAACGCAGCAGCGTATCTTAAAATGGAGGTCATTTTCAAAAACTACACATACGATAACTGACCCATGCATCAAAAAATTACAAATAATTAAATAAATAAAAAAAGGTTGAATTTGATTTGGAAAAAGTTTAATTTGACTTGGAAAAGGTTGAATTTGATTTGGAAAAAGTTTAATTTGACTTGGAAAAGGTTGAAATTGACTTGGAAATGCTATAAAAAAAAAAAAAAAATTCTCGTCTTCTAAGCCTGATGGGAATGAAAGCTCGGATTAGTGTCCAATATTTTTTTATTGCACAAGCACCATGATGGCATCAAAAGATGTCATATACTAAATTAAATATATGCAATATCCGAAGCAAATATTCAAAATAAAAAAACAAATTCATTAAAAAATCACAGTGTAACAAAATTAGGTTCTGACCTTTCTCAAATTCTGAATTTGTTTTATATATTTTTGTTCATATACGAGAAAACTACCTTCCTTTAATTTAAATAAAAAATGTAGATGCAAATTCTTGATTAGGAGTGCAAAACACATTGAATATGTAGATTAAAAATAATTACTTGTTATCCATAATCTAATTTATTCCATTATTTTCAATTGAATAAACCTCGGTAGAGAGATTAGCGGTGTTATTATTTTCTCTATGTTTAAAATAATATTGTCTCAAAATGTTTATTTATGCTAGAATGAATTTTTTTTCAGGGAAAATGGTATTGCCGTTGAGAAGACAAATGAGAATGAAGTTTAACAATTCATTCAGGATTATTCTGGAGCCTATTATTATTATTTTGTTATACATATTTTCTAAACAAAATACAAAACATGAAATATTTGTAAATCGAAATTCGATAAATGTTAACTATGTAAACATTAATAATGTAATTCAACAAATAAACATCTATAATTATATTTTTATTCGTTATTACTTCCTTATAAACCTGTTTTATTTTAGCAGTACCTTAATTTGTCCATATTAGATACTGTCATAATATAGATCAATTTAAGTTAAATAAAGATTAAATCATTCAAGATATTAAACAGTAATCTCATGAATACTATATAAGTTATATACTTATGTAAACTCCTTTATAATATCAGTCTCCAGGTAGCTGCAGCTAGAGTGAGTTTAGAAGTTAATGAATCAAAAACCAAATATATGCATACAGGCCCACAACTGGATGTGCACGAATCATCCCATTTTATGGCAGGAAGCTTTTCATTTGAAAGGGTGAAAGAGTTTGTCTATCTTGGTTCACAAGCAAAGTAGACAGATTCTAATACCTCTACTCCACAATAACCTCAATAAATGACCAACTAACAGATATAGACCAGCGAATAACAAGTTCGATAACAGATCTTTCTTCTCTCTTTTGAAGGTACTGAAATAAAAAAAAATCTCCAGTAATTTTAAATAAGGGTGTATTCCACGGGCAGATCTACGGGGGGGGGCTTTCGGGCTGAAGCCCCCCCCCCAAAATGGGAAAATATAACCATGTTTTATCGAAAAAAACATTAAAAAATTATCTCTCAAAGTACTATTGTTCGTGTGATTACATTCAAAAGGGCTTTAGGAATCACTTAAACACCATTTCATATAGGTAGTTAGTTTCTTTCTTTTTTTCTGAAGTAATTATCGTTATTTTTATGAAAAAAAAATCTTTCGGGCTCAAGCCCCCCCCCCCCAAAAATTAAATCCTGGATCCGCTAGTGGTGTATACCGCCGTGATTAAGCCAGTTCTGCTGTACAGTTGTGAAAACTGGGCTCTAACTGGCACACTAGAAGCCAGAATTGAGAGATTCAAAAGAAAAGTTCTGCGTAGGATAACTGGATAACTGCGTAGGATAACAGGACCTCTATGGGACCAGAACCTTGACTCATGGAGGAGAAGGAACAATAAAGAACTGATGAAAGAAACGGGTCAGTCAATATCTCATGACATGAAGGCAAGGAGGTTAAGATGGGCAGGGCATGTAGCTCATAGCAATCCATCAGGATGCCTTTACATGACAATGAATGCAAGAGACCACCTGGAAGGCCAAAAACCAGATGGATAGATAAGATAAACAAAGATATGGCTGAGCTTCATGCTGCAAACTGGAAAGCAGTAGCCCAAGATAGGAAGAGCTGGAGAAGGCTGGTTCAGGCCGCCAAAGATCTACAAGGTCTGTAGAGCCAACCGAAAAAAAAAAATATATATATATTCAAGTTTAAATTTTTTTCTTATTCTCGCTTTCAAAGTAATTGTTCTTTCTTTATCTTATTATTATATATATATATATTT
The DNA here is from genome assembly GCA_928085145.1 of Nezara viridula. Taxonomy (NCBI): domain Eukaryota; kingdom Metazoa; phylum Arthropoda; class Insecta; order Hemiptera; family Pentatomidae; genus Nezara; species Nezara viridula. Next base: position 47,312,217 of record OV725078.1, read on the forward strand.
GTTCTAGTTTAAAGTTATTTTCGTGTGTTATTTATATTTATAGTGTTTTTCTTATTATCATTTTCAAAGTAATTTTTCATTATTTTCTTATTATTATATATATTTATACTATTTTAAAGTTATTTTTGTTTGTTCTTTATATCTATAGTGTTTTTCTAATTATCGTTTTTAAAGTTATTATTCATTATTTTTCTTATTGTTATATACATTTGTTCAAGTATAGTAAAATAGTAGTTCATGAGTGTGAAATGATTTGTAGTAAGTGTGGACAGGTGTTTACATGAAATGATAACATGTTAAGGCATGAAATCACATGCAAAGTAGTTTTTAAGAGATCCTGCCTTTTCTGCGAAACAAATATTACAAACGTTTACAATTATTTTAGGCATGAGCAATAATTTATTAATAAACCTCCAAGGAAAAAGCCTAGACAAGAACCACAATGGCAGGACATCAAACCCAATGCTGTAGGTTTTTCAGAGTATGAGATGGCTTTAAAAGGGAGGTTGAGGTCTTATTTTATTAGATGCGAAGATAATTATAACCTATCTAAATTTTTTAACAGCATTAGAAACAATGTTTTTATTAGAACAAATGCTTCCCTCCGAGAACATGATTCAATTAAAATAAATATTGGGCTGATTGCGTAATGATAAATCAGTTAAGGGAGAGTATCAGACATCTTTTAAGACCCCTAATAAGGCAATTTTTAAAGATACTGACAGAAAAAATAATAGAGTGGGTTTCATAAAATCATTAATGGAATGGAAAATATGCAAATTAAGAAGTCGGGGTGGAAACTGTACTATACTTTCTCCCTGTATTTTTACATAACATGACCGGGTATGATAGCCATTTGTTCGTGAGAGAATTGGGCTATGACGAGAAAAGAATCGATATGATTCCTAATTCAGAGGAAAAATACATCACTTTTTCAAAATATGTTAGTAACAATTTGAAAATCAGATTCATGGATTCATATCGGTTGTAATCCGACAGCCTTGATTCTCTCGCGAAAATCGTTCCAGATATACCCACTATTAAATCTTTGTTTAGAAGGGAGGAGGTTGAGGTTTTAAAAAGAAATAGGGTTTTTCCTTATGAATATATGACAACCCCTGAAAAATATTCAGAAACGAAATTACCCTCTAAAGAAGTATTTTTTAATAACCTTTCGCAGGAGCATATATCAGACGAAGACTATAGACATGCTCAAAAGGTATGGGATACGTTTAAATGTAAGACGCTGGGTGATCACAATGATATATATATATACATATGTGTGTACATGAAATCAGATACTCTATTACTCACTGATATTTTTTAATCTTTCCGGCAAATAATAATAAAGTCACATAAATTAGATCCAGCGCATTTCTTTACCGTTCCTGCGATGGCGTGGGATGCTATGTTAAAATTCACGAAAGTAAAATTAGAACTATTAAATGATTACAACATTATTTTAATGTTTGAAAGGGGGTCTAAGAGGGGGTCTCTGTCAGGTTTCGATTCGCCAAAGCCAACAATAAATATTTAACTGATTTTGAACCCAATAAAGATTCAACTTATATTTTTTATGAAGATTGGAATAATTTATATGGCTCAGCAATGTGTTAACCCCTCCCCATTGGAGAATTCGAATGGGTAGACCCATCTCACGTCATCATCGACGAATTGAGTGAAAATGATGAATTCGGTTTTATTTTAGACGTCGATTTGACATATCCAACCCAATTACATGATGCACACAACGACCTACCATTTTTACCGGAGAATACAAATTTTAATGAAAAAAAGTTTTAAAAAACTAATAGCTCATTTTAAAGAAAAAAACAATTATATAGTTCATTACATGACATTAAAACAGGCCATAGGCCATGGTATAATTTTAAAAATATTAATAGAGTTTTAAAATTTAGACAAAGTTGTTGGCTTAGAGATTATATAATATATAATACGGAATTAAGAAAAAAAACAACAAACGAGTTCGAAACAGATCAAATTAAATTATATATATATAAATGCTATATTTGGTAAGACAATGGAAAACATAAGAAAAAGAATATACATCAAATTAGTATCAAACGTCAACACTTTGGAAAAATTAATTAAAAAACTAAATTTTAAAGATAGGACAATTTTTAATGACAATTTAGCAGCTGTTCACATGGAAAAGATGAAACTTAAATTTGACAAACCGATATATGTAGGCAAGGCCATATTAGATTTATCAAAAAATATTATGTACCATCATTACGACGAAATGATGATTGAATATGGCCATGTCAATTTAAAATTGATGTAAATGAATACCGATTCTTTTATTTATTCTATTAAAACCGATAACTTATATAACGATATTTTAACAATGAAAGATAGAATGGATACATCCAATTATCCAACGCATTACCCCTGTTTCTCAATAAACAACAAAAAGTAATAGGAAAATTTAAAGACGAAACGAAAGGACAGCCTATTTTAACTATCTTCTTATTTTTCTTTTTTATTAAGCCTATTTTAACTTTTAGAGGGCTTAGGCCAAAAATGTATTTTATAGATATCGGGGAAAAAGTAATAAAAAAAAATTAAAAGGATAAAAAACATGTCGTAAAAAAAGGAATAACTATTGAAGATTACAAGAGCTGCCTGAGAGAGCATAAAACATTTAGGCATAAAATGCAACTAATTAGATCTCATCATCATGAAATATCGACAATAGAAATCAATAAAATATCTTTATCATCGTACGATAAGAGAGCAATATTGGAAGATGTGGAGAGTACTCTGGCTTTTGGGCATTATAAGTTAGAAGAATAGTTGTTATCATTGGCTTGCGGATGCTAAAACATCCGTAAGCCATAGAATGAATGGACCGCTGGCGGAGTCGAAAGACTCGGTAAGTCGTGTAATTGAGCCTCTGGAGCAGTCGAAAGACTCGTAAGCTATATGTATGGACATCTGGCGTAGTCGAAAGACTCGTAAGTCGCGTGTGTATGTGAGGTGACATCTATTTTTCCAGCCTATAATACCCAAAACATTTCATCTCCTCATTTGTAGAATCATGTTTTTAATTTCTCCAATGCTCTTTCAGGTAGGTATTTTATTTTAGCTTAATTTTAACAATTTTTTTATATTTTATTTATTTTATTGAGGTGTCCGTTGCTACAATATTTTATTTATAGTTTTATTTTTAATTTATACTTGACTTTTATTTCTACTTTATAACTGTATCCATTACTTTAATATTTTATTTCATAATTTTAATTATTTATTTTACTCTTGTATTTTATGATTTTAGCGTTTTAAATAGTAATTTTTATATGTTTCGGGATCATATGATCGCTTGAAAATTAATTATCATAAAAATTTAATTCTATATTTGAATTGAAATATCTTAAGTTCAAACAATCTTTTAGAAGAAAAATCGTATAGGCAGAAGTATAGAAAGGCACAAATTATAATTATGGAAACTTATTCCCAAAAAAAACTAGTACCTCTCCAAAAACAAAAGTTGGAAGGTGAAATGTCAGGGACTAAGGAACCGAAACCTCCCGATATCTTTTCCATGTGCTCAAAGCGGCCTCATGGGTAAGAAAATATATCGAAGTCTCTATTTCAGATGAAGATAAGATTTTCCTAAACACTAGCCCATTCAAAGTTTGCAAGTTTATTCAAAGTTTTGCTCCGCAAACAAAAATTAAGTTTTTGCGTGTGGCAAAGTACTACTAGAAGTGGTCAATGAATAGGATTTTTTTGATCTACAAAATATTAAGAAATATGAAAACTCAGCTTTGAATTTCACTTTCCACCCTTCTTAGAATTACCTAACTTTCGAGAAGCCCGTGTTTCCGGAATACCTTAAACTCAACTTTCTACGGGAGAGGGGGGAGCTTTCGGGCTGAAGTCCCCCCCCCCTCCAAATGGTAAAATATAGCCATGTTTTATGAAAAAAAAATTTTAAAAATACCTCTTAAAGTATTATTGTTCATGTAATTACATTTAAAAGTACTTAAGGAATCACCTAAACACCTTTTCATATAAGTAGTTAGTTTCTTTCTGTTGTTCCAAAGTAATTATCGTTATTTTTATGAAAAGAAAATCTTTCGGGCTGAAGCTTCCCCCAAAATTACATCCTGGATCCGCTAGTGCAACTTTCTAAACATAAAATTAAGACCTTATAACCCAAATCCTATAAGATGTTTTAATTGCTTCTCATTCAACCACTTATCGGCTAAATGCCAACGTAAAGTCTGTGACATATGTGGGCTTACTCAACATGACGAACAGTGCAGCCACCCATTGAATGTGTTAATTGTTCTGATCCACATCCAGCGTGGTCTCAAAACTGTCCTGCATTCCTAAAAGAAAAGGAAATTCAAAAAGTAAGAGTAACCGATAGGGTACCCTATCCGGTGGCTAGATAGTTGATAATAAAACACCTACAGTTCTTCCTCTGGACAGCTTTTCTAAGATTGTGTCCACTCCAGCACCAAGTACCGAAATAATCCAAAAAATATGAAAACTTTCTCCAATTATTGAAGGTATAGTTCAGAAAATTAAGTTTTAGAGGAGAGGTTAAGTAATAGAGACAATACATCAACGAATCCAATTACTTCAACAAGTCTTTCTTCTAACCTAAATCCACTCATAATAAAAGAACACAAAAATACAATCAGTCACTATGATCCCAATTAACAGGAAAAAGTTAAAAAAGGTAACTTGTAGATAAATGGAGGCCTACAAAACATAACAGATAACAAAAATACCTCTAACATCCAATTTACCACGGAAACTAAAACCTCCGATATTTAAATTAACACGAAAAATGAAACTCTGACCGAATCATTACTACCTTTGAAGAAACTTGTAGAATCACCTGACAAAAGCTATCCTCTTACCTTCATTCCATTACACACATTTTTAGAAACTACCGTAATCACAAAAGACCCGGTATCGGCAGCACTGGAAATAACCAATGACCTTGATTTCATCATAACTATGTTTTCAGATCTATACTCAGCTCTTCCAACAAAAAGCTTAAAGAGCAGATTTACTTAAGTCATAAAAAGCCTGAAAAATCACATCAGAAACATTTCTGTTAGTGAAAACACCCACATTTAATTTTTCTAGTACCCCAAAACCAGATTATACCTTATAACATTAAAACATATGATCATATTAAATTGGAACTGTGATGGTGTATATCGTCACTGTAATGACCTACAGTTGTTGATTTCTAATTATAGCCCTTCACTTTTATCTCTTAAAGAGACCCATCTAAAAGAAAATCAAACAATTTTAAAATCTTTATATAATTGTATTTACAAAACAGTCCGTCGTACTCCTCATGCTAGCGAGGGAGTCTCTCTTGCCATTAAGAAAGGCATCAGTTATACTGCTATTAATTTATCCTCCACATTAGAAACAGTAGCCGTTGTCGTTCATCTTCCAGTTCAGTTTACGATATGTTCTATTTATTTTTCGAGACCTATTACTCCCATTAGAAATTCCTTTTAATGGGAGATTTAAACGCTCACAGTCCGACTTCGGGTATCAATCATCGGTCTGATGCAAGGGGTAAGATAATAGACTCTCTTATAGATGAATTTTCGCTCATACTCTGCAACCCCTATGCGCAGTATTTCTATAACCGAGCCCACCAAACCTGGACTTCTATTGACCTCTGCTTTCTATTGTTCAAATTGCTAACCTCTCAGTCCCTAAAACCAAACCATCTAAATATTTAAGAACGGTTTCTTGGTAGACACCCGAATGTTGTACTGCTTTGAAGAAACGATATAGAGATTTAAAAAGTTGTCCATCATTAAGTAATCATATCAATTACCATAAAGCCGGGGCAGAAGCGCGGTGGATTATCAACCAGGCAAAAAGAAATTGCTGGACAAAATTTATTTCTTCCATCTCAACAAGAATTTCAACTAAAATAGTATGGAATAAATTAAAAGCTATAAAAGGCAGACAAATTAACAATATTCCGCGCTCGATAGCTTACAATGATAGCTTTAATTTGGTTTGTCGAAAAAAACGCTTCCTTTTTGAGATATAGGCCGAAAACTGAAAAAAAGTGCCAAAATTCGGTCAAGAAGTGCCCAAAAAACAAAATTCCGGACAAAACTTTTGCCAGCAAACTTCAAATTAGTGTTCAGCGACCTAAAAAACATTCCTTTACTCCTAATTGCAATAGCTTCTATATTGGTGAAACCAAAAACTATCTCAAAACCCCCATTTCCCAACATAAAACGTCCATAACTTCCCGGAATCCTTCCGCCTCCAAACTATCAGAACATGCTTTAATACTCAACCACTCATTTGATTTTGAAAAAACCTCTATCCTTTCCACGGTCCCTAACCATGAAAAAAGACTCATTTCCGAATCTATCCACATTCACATGGAACACAATCCCATTAATCACAAAGTAGACAAATACTGTATTTCTCTTACGTATAGACACATTTTAAGTCTTATAAGGGAAAAATAACTTAAATATTCTATTCTATTATTTTCATCTACTCTCAATTTTATTTAATTAATTCATTTAATTGTTCATTATTCTATGTATTCCTTCTTTGTATGATCTCTCTGTTATTTTATTCTAAATTTACATTTACACTCTACATCAATGTATGATCATCCTTTTTCCACTTTGTATTCATTTTACTTATTAACCATGTCTCATTATCTAATATTCAAATGCAATTTTCTTACATATGTACAACCAAATATAATTATAAGTATTAATTTTTTTCCCTCTCTATACTTTTAAGTTAGCTCTGCAATGTATGTATGTTAATGAAGTTATTTCTATATTTATATTTTACTTTTGCCAATTTTGGGTTTATTCACATTGTACTCTGATCTAGAATCATGAAATACCTCTCACATCTCTCAACTCTATTTTATATGTATATTTATATATTTATAATTTAATATTTCATAGATATAGTATTTTTCCATTGTATCCATCCATATCTTCAAAAATTCCTAGATACTGTAATTTCCTGGGTTTTTCAATGTTTACTTAGTTAACACATGTTAACTTCCCCTATACCTGCAATCCTTACCGCTGCCTCTCCAGTTCTAAGTGAAACTCCTAGATGAACACACCTGTAAGTCTCTAATTTTATTTCTCTCCTGTAGATTTTGTAGAATTATACTCACATTTTCATTTATTATATATTACACTACAACAATTGTTAGCATCTATTTACTTTAGTTTAGGATCTTGTTACTCAGCTTACTTAGTCCATATTTTATTGTACTTACTGTTTATAATTTTAATAAGCTTATTCACATTGTTTATAAATTATGTCTAAATATTATGTAATTGCCACAATTCTCTATCTTTTTGTATCTTGTCCGTTCTAGCCCTGATGAAGACCTGCAAAGTCGGGTCGAAACGTTGGCTTTCAATAAAATAGTTTTACCACTATTTAGCCTTTTTATGACCGCAACCCCCTGACCATCTCCTTCCTTTAAAAAACATAAAGGGTGAGAAAATCAAAACTATAGCAAAACTTGATTCTGAGCCCCCATTTTTTCGCTAATATGCCTAGCCTACTTCTAAAACTGGAGCATAAGATCAACATTATCAATCAATACGTGTTCCCGGGGCTTACCTGCCCTCTCCAGACGGCGCACCTCACAAAGATACGTCCTGTGATATTGGAAGGAATTGATACAAATATTCGCAGAAGTATCAAGGCCATTATCGGATTTCCCGCTAATACATCAAGGGCAAAGTAGTATGCACCGAGGAGGTATCGAGGATTGGGATTGATCTGCTGTCAGTGGAAGGGTCCTTTACAGCATTGGTCCATTGCCTAGCGACTGTCCAATGTACCGGATGTTCTGTTCCAGTCCACATTTGATTATAATCCGGAAATCATAGAATTTGTGGAAAGACTGGGAGTGTATCAGGGCCACCGAAATGTGAGAGCTCTACGACAGTCACTAAGAGAAACTTCTTTTGAAGAATGGGCCAACAGCAGGTGGAAAGGTGTTGGAGTTCGGCATTTTAAAGAAACCCTGAAAGCTAATAAATACACATGCCAAAAGCAAATGCTTTCGGGTTCAGAATGGTCTAATGCCTTAAAACTCAACATCAATTATGCACCTTTGCATGGAGTCCCAGGAGCCAGTGGACAGTCGAGGGAAGTGGGTCCCACTGTCATAAGTGAGGCAGAGAGTCTGAAACACCATCTCATATGGTAGGAAAATGTCCCAACTACTCCCTCCTCATAACACGGCAACACCATAGAGTCAAGTTTGAATTGATGAGACTCCTTAGAGAAAAGAAATACGCCTGCTTCGATGAGGTCTATTGCACCGACAGTGAAGGCTCAACTAGGTGTACGGATATTGTTTCATTTTCCAAGACAGCTCTGATATTGAATTAAATTGTCCACTTTGAGAGCAATCACCTCGATCAGGTGGGTGAAGTGGAAAGGGAAAAGAAATATATATATATATATATATATATATATATATATACATATATTTGATAAATGTATCTCTTGCCTCAAAGAAAAGTTCCATGAGTCCTTCAGAGAGAGTTCACCTCTGGTTTGGGTCATGCTGAACGATCCTAAAAAAGAACAAGGAGCTTCTTTGATGAACTAGGTGTTGATGTTGGGAAGCTTGCGATATTGGCCGAGAATATTATACTGGATTCTCTGGAGATCATCCACTATCACTTGTATAGTAATTGACTGTGAACTTAGAATGTATTTTGTCATTTATCTATAAATTTATTCAATTTTAATTTTTAGCTTTGTCTTATCCTTTTATGTAAATTCATTGAATTGCATTGATATATGTGTGTGTGGGACTTATTTTGTATTTCTAGCATTCGAATACTTTTTTTTTTATAAAATAATACTATAATGTAAGAGCTATGTCCATATGGATTGATCAGTATACTGTGGATAAAGCAATCCTATGTAGTAGGGCCGCATTACTTTCAATAAAATATTTCTCCCTCTATCATAATAATCAACAATTATACAATATTTACCATCTCCCTCCCCATTTACTGATCTACTTTTTGAGCATGAATATCTTAGCCAGGAAATATTGAAAAGGTTAGACATTCTACTCAATCAACTTTATCAAGTAATAAAATAAAGTATAACAAGGTTAAATAAGTATCATAAACATGTTTTGATGAGGATTCATCTGCATTTTTTATTTGATACAACATAATTTTTAAAATAAAATATGAACTGGCATAAAAACAACTTTAATAACATTCTTTATTAATTGTAAACATGATTGAAAATTAAACTTAAGCGCGTAATATCACACAGGAATGTTACAACCTTGGCCAATTAATATGCCAAATATGCTCTACAAGAACATTTATTACTACAAGAAGAAAAATAAAATTTTGAAAACATAATAATCAGAAATTCCAAGTGTGCTTCAATGTATGTAGTTTACTAAAATATATATAATATGACAGTTTATAAACGTTTTTATTGAATTAGAAAAATAATCAATGAATGTATAAAAGTTATTAATTTAAAGCATTAATGTATTGTTACATTATGCCATTATAATCTGATTGCAAATTATTCAGAAGCATTCAACATTAGCAGCACAGTTGGGGAGCTGTACCATGATTTAGTATATATGTATGAATTTTTAAATGCACTTAAAAATAAGAGCATCAATGATAAATACAAAAATATTTTACAGCTATACTTTTCTTAACATGGTAATAAGCTATCTTTTTTAGTTTATTCATTTTTTCCACATTGTAAAGTTGACAGCATTTCCATTAAAATTAATAATGGAATATGAATACATCCTGCAATTTGAAGGGAAGGTTTTTTAAATAAACACCTTTTTTCTAATTCAGTTCTTTAAATAAATAGTAAAAACTAAGAGATTATTTTTTTAAAATTGTGAAACAATTTAAATATGGAACCATTTGTAAAATACACTTTACATATTCAAACACACACACACACACACACATACAAAAAAAAGCACTACCACACACTTATTTTGTTTCTTCTATGCATCAGTCTTTCATTATCAGTATCCTCACGATTCCCTGCCCCAATACAATTTCACAATCAATACACTTATAACAGTTCTTGTTTCAGAATAAGAATATTCAGAGAAATACAAAATAAATATATTAATTGCTTAGATGTATGAATGGGGGATAAATTAATGAAAGGTAGTTTATTTTACAAATGAATATAATGAGTAAAGATTTACTAATCTTAAGTTCAAATATAACCACATATTTTACATAAATATTACATATTCTAACATATATACAATAGAGCAAGGGAGAGATGAAGTAAAATAAAATAGAAATTAAGAAAAAGATGAATGTGTTGTAAGGTATTCATTGTTTCTTTCTTTTTTTTATTTATAATTTTTTTCCCCTCTGTTTTTTTTCCTTGTTATTGTTCTAAGTTATTGGTGTGTGCTTGCGTGTGTGTGAGAGAGAGAGCATGGACAAAGGTACTTATACACCACAGAAGTTTTGATTCCAATACTTATAAATATATATAAACTTAGGAATGATATACACTTGATAAAATAAATGAGTCTTCAAAGTGATTTTTTTAATTGATGTAACAATTCAATTTTAAGACTGCATCAAAACGGAATCCCACTAATGCGAGACGGATAGAGCTGTGCCTCGAAGAGAAGAAGTTAATATTAACTGTTAAATGTTAAATGAATTTTATAAAATTTTAAATTAATGTATTTTATATTTATACATCTGCAGAGGAAGAAAGTGAGGAGGGGAATGCATTTATATTTAAAGATTGTACGGCCTTTCAGCCAAGTCCTTAATTTTTTATCTGCATTCTGTATTTACAGTTGTGTATTAATACTATATAATTAGATACAAATTTTAATGGTAAAACTTAGGAACAATATACAGTTGAAAAAATAAAGGAGCCTTGAGTGTGATTTTTTAAATTGATATTAGAAATAAAAAGATTTATGTTTATATATATATATATATATATATATATATATATATATATATATATATATATATATTACTGTATGTGTATATATGTACTCAGATCCATTCACAAATGAGATATTTACTTTTTTAATAAATGAATAATAATAAAAATAAAAGTGCATAAAATTTTTTCAAGATTTTTCATTGCGAGTGTGTGAGTGTGTGTATGCATGCTAAAGTTGATGTGATGTGTGTCTTCTGTTGGTATGTTTTAAGGTGACTTTATGGTATTTGTTTTCATACCTGTGTGTACTAAAGCAACATACTTATCACAATAAAAAAATCTCAATACATACTAACAGGCACAAATCTCATCCATATCTGTACAATATAAAAATCACAGAAGTATAGAAGACTTGAAAATGCCTCTATCTTCAGCAAAATTTCTTCACCCATCAGTAATCACACATATACACACATAATAATGACAATAATAATAATAATAATAATAATAATCAGATAATAATAATATATAATACATAACAATAAATATAATTAATTATCTTTGGCCACAACAGATACAGGAATAATGGTAATACAAATTTCATCTTACAAGTTTATTAACATTGCTTTTACATTTCAGCACACATCACATTTCAATAATTTACTCTTCCTATTTTAATTCAAATGAGATCTATACAATTTTAAGTGCAATGTGCAAAATTATTTATAAAATATCTTTTTCCGCTCTGAGTATACTTAATAAGACTGACAAACTAACACTGTCAACCAGGAAACTAAAGTGAAAATCTAATGTTTCAGAGAAAGAAAAAATAAAAATATTTTACTAATTTCAAATAGATAATTTATTAGCACTAAAATCATAACATATTCACATTAACTATAAATTAAATGATTAAATGTGGCTTACTAATCAATTTTGTTTTGAATTTTAATGCAGTTAAATTATCTTTACTTCAAAACAATTAAAACCTGATTTAGACCTAAATAAACCATATTAAATTAAGTTATTTCTTAACTTAAACAAATTAAGGTAACATTCACATCCCAAACAGCCTACAAAATAGGAAGAGTTTATTGAATTACTTAATTCATACAAATTAATGTTTTAGTGGAAGTATAAAACCATTCTTTACAAATTTATATATTACATAAAGACATTATTCACCACTATGTGTGAATATATATTAAATTGTGTAATAAAACAAAAAATACTTTATATATACAAATACATATATATACATACAGATATATATATATATATATATATATATATATATATATATATATATATATATATATATATATATATATATGTACACACACACACACACACACACACACACACACACACACACACACACACACACACACACACACACACATGTATACCAACCTATGTTTTTTGTTTATTAATGACTAGTCAAAAAGCTTCTACCAAACCATTAGTAAACTTAAAACCAATTACTTTTAGATTAGAAATACATAATGCAGGATAGAAATGGCTAAGTTGATGATGGTATATACTGATATCCTGATGTAGTGATTTAGAGAAACTTTGAACAATACTTATCTTCATTAATAACTAAATAAGTAATACAATTAAAATTGTATTTTATGTATTTATGAAACTGATTTTGCTATAAATGAGTGTGGGGGAATAAAATAAAATAAATAATGATCAACATGCTGTGCACATCTTATGTAACTTTACATTTTAAGCTGGATTTTGATACAATGATATTAAAGAGTTTTTTTTTTTTTAATTCAATATTTTTTCTAATATATGCATATATGTAAGTATGTACATATGCAGAATATATGTACTTTTTATTTTATTTATTTACTTTTTGGAATGCATAACCATAAATACTAAATTGAATGAACATAATTTGAATATAAAAATAATTATAAAAAATAATGGACAAACATTATATAGGTGTTGATTTTTTATTAGTGAACAGATTTTATACTTTCACAAAAACTAAAACATTAAATTTTAGGAGGGAAAAATAAATGACTATGGTGTAAAATATTGAACTTTGTCTTTCTTTTCTTCAGATGATGTTTCCCATTCTTTTATTATTAAGTCCCATTCTGAAAAAAACACAAAATTTAAAATTAAAATAACATTTTGTAATACTAATCTTAAAACAGTTCTTATCAATAAATAATGCTTTCATCAATAACATAGCATGGAATACATATCACAATTAGTCAACTTTGAAAGCCTTAATATTGTTAATACAGACTCATTAACGCACTACTATACTTTCAGTAGGAATTAATTTTTTTTTTAAACTTAAATTTTAGATAATTAATATAAATTATGACGATTGTGTGCACTATGTAAAATATTTACATGGAATATATTTTCGATGGAATTCCATTTAGTTTCTATAAAAATATTTATTTCTATTTCAATAATATAAAAGTAGACATTATTAACTAAAACAATTGAAATTCACTAGTTATTCAACATTCTACCCATCAAATTTGACAACCTTATGTGTTAGATATCCATTTTTATAAAATCTATATCTTTCCAACAGTATATCATACATCTATTTTACTACTAGTATTTCTGGAAATTTCTTTTCAACCTGCAAAAACATTTCTCTCATTACCTCCTTTAGTTAATTATCAAATTATTTCATGGTTTATATTTATCTATTTAGTATTACTACTAACAAAGAGAGGCCTTTAGCAATGTCTATTAAACAAAATATTAAAGGTACTTTACAGGAAGAAATTTTGAACACTCAGCATTTGAGTCCTGACTATTTCAATAAGAATTTTACATTGATATACAAAGTTAAGCCGACATCATTAGTAGTTTTCAACAATATTATAAGAATGTGTAAAATCAATAATATATCACCAGTTTGTCAATTTTGGCAAAAAATTTGCTATAATATCCTAGGCATATATATATATATACACCTTAAATAAGTAATTTCAGTTTCATACAAGTTCTCAGTTTTTCATTTATTTTATTTTTTAGGTAGATGTTCATACATCTTTTGCAAGATATGATTATTTGATATGAGGGGAGATAAACTTTTACAACTTTTCTATAATAAAATTAATAGTAATCATATTTTATAAAGGAATTTGAGTCCCCATCTCCTGGTATAGCAATAATTTTTAGTAGATTGCAATTTAATAATTTCAATTGTAATTCAATTTTGGTTCACTGAACTGTCTGCGGACCTTGAACAACCATAATACAGTCTTATTGAAGGAAGCTAGTCGACTGTTCTACATATCATGGGTGATAAATATTCAGGAAGCAGTCATTATAAAAATTGTTTATTATTTGTGCCGACATTTCAACCCAAACATGTGGGTCATCATCAGGGCGCAGAAGGTTTTCAAGTACTCAAAACTGAAGGCTTCACCATCTCAAACTCAAATCTTTAGTTTTGAGTACTTGAATTAGGAGATCAAGGGGCCATCTTCTTTTCAGATGCCTTGGAGGATTATCAGGAATTGAAGAGGAAGCTAGGTTAGAAACGAGAGGGTTGGGATGATTCTGAAGTTTATTATGAAAGGATGAGTATCTAGATTGGGCCAGATCTGAAACATAAGAAACATTAAGGTCATTATGGATGGTTTTATTTGTAACAAAGTAGGGAGCATTGAGGATTTTATGAAGAATTTTGAATTGTAAGGATTGGATACAAGAGGAATTCGATGGTTTAGTGGAGCCTCATAGCTCATTTCAGTCTGGTATAAGGATTCCAAGTTAGACGTTTGTCCAGGTGGAGTCCTATGTAGCGGGTTTGTTCAACAGGGATAAGTGGAGTATTGGTAAAGGAAACTGTAGGATAGGAAGTCATAGGTTTACGACGAAGGGTAAAGGTAATTTGGTGAGATTTATTGAAATTTACTTTAATTCTTCAGTTTTCACACCATTCTTCAAGGTTTATGATGTGTGATTGAAGCATTTGGGATGCAATTGATGGGTCATTATTTACTGATAGGATATATATGTCATCAGCATACATGGTGATGACAGTGTTGGGATGTCAGCAATATAAACTGTATAAAGGATAGGACCTAGGATACTACCTTGAGGAACACCAGTGGACTGGGTAAAGAGGGATGAGTAAGCGTTTTTGTGATTTACTTTAAAGTATCAGTAAGGTAGGAATGGATAATGAGAAAGTGTGTAGATGGTAGGAATTTTTGGAGTTTGTACAGCAGTCCCGGGTGCCAAACTCTATCAAACGCCTGTTCAACGTCGAGAAAGACTCCCATACAGTACATTCCGCGCTCCAATGCTGAGGAGACTAAGTCTACCACACGATGACATTGCTGTATAGTGGAATGGGAAACAGGCGTTTTAAGATGAGTTTTTCTAGGATTTTGCCCATGATGGGTAAAAGAGAGACAGGGTGGTAAGAGGATGGGTATTCTGGTGTTTTTTTGGGTTTGTCATTTTAACAATAGGTCGTTTTCAAGGATCAGGAAAATATGTGGAACTGAGTACAGTATTATATATGTAAGTAAGGAGTAGGATGGCTTTTCGAGGAAGAAGTTTTAAAATCTGGGATGTAATTAGGTCATGTCTAGGAGCTTTAGAGAGTAATTTTTGAATGATGTTGGATATTTCTTTGGGATGAAATGCTTTGGTTGGAAGGGACAATTGGAGAGGAATATCCAGTTCTGCTTCAATACAATCAATGTGAGTTGAATTAAGGATATCGGGATGTGAGTTAAAAGTTTGGAAGAGATGTTGACCAAATATTTAGGCTTTTTCTTCGTCGGATTTGGACCAGGTTTGGGAATCACTAAGTAGTGGCTGATTAAAATCTTGAAACTTGAGAAATTTTTTGGTGGTCATCCATAGTGATTTGTCAGTGGTTGTAAGTTTTTCAGTTAGGTTAAGTAATTTTTGAGTTTTAAATTTTTTAATTTTTGCTTTTAGTTTGTAAGTCAATTCAGTATAGTATGTTTTATCTGAAGGATATTTAGTCCTGTGTCACTTCGACCTTGCTCTGCGTTTTTCCTTTAATAAGATTCGAATATGTTGAGACAAATTAATATGTCGTGAGTTATTGCTTTTATTGATGGAAGTGTTATCATTTATAGTGGTTGTTATTGATGTGGTAAGTTTTTCTATGGCTTTGTCAATATCTTGTTTTGTCTTAAGCAGAATTTTTAAGTCCAAGTTAGGAGGTGAAGGTTTAGGAGCAAGGTTTCAATGCAGTAAAAGCAGAACCGGACTATGATCTGAAGAAAGGCCATCCAGGGATTTGATAATGATTTGGGAGGAGGAACTCAGGGAGGTGATAAATATGTCCAGGATATCGGGACGTTTTTTGAGGGATGTTGGCCAATAAGTAGGATTCATGGGCTAGAGGATGGAATAATTGTTAGAAGAAGAAACTCATGAGAGTATTACCACGGGAGTTGGATGTTCAACAACCCCATCGTTGGTGTTTAGCATTGTAGTCCCCTCCAGCAATAAAGCGTGATCCGAGGGATTGTTATAAGGATTCAAGTAGATTATATGAGAGGGAATTACCAGGAGAACAATATACAGTTGAAAGTGTTAGATGGAGAAGACGAGTTGAAAGTGTTACAGAAGGTTACTAAATGGCATCTGTTGGAATGGAAGGAATAAGGGAATAGGGTAAAGACTTATGTATAAGGATGCAAGAACCGGCGTGGGCAGTGTTGTCTGGGTGGTCAGATCTATAGGTGATGTAGTCAGGTATGTAGAAATGTGTCAGTTGGGTGAAGTGAGTTTCTGTTAGGAGGGCAATGTCAATATAATTGTCATGAAGAAATATTTCTAGTTCATCATGGTGGTTTTGTAGTCCATTAGAATTCCATAAGAGATAATTTGTGTTCATTGAGGGAAGTTAAGCAGGATTTCGGAGTCTGGTGAGAAGAATTATGAGCGGTTTGCTAGTCTGTTGAAGATCTATCAGAAATTATGATATGATAGTGTTGATGTCAGATGGTGTTTGACTGGGAAGTGGATTTGGGTCAGGAGGTTGTGATGGGTAATTTATGCGACTAGGATTGTTGGGTGGGAGGATGGGCCCGATTTGGGGTACGAGGAGATGAATCTAAATTCTGTTGGACTTGTGGTGGGGGGTTCATCTTGGGAGTAAGAACGAGTGGAACAAGGTGTGACTGCTCTGGCGGGAGTTTGACTCTTAAGGGTAGATGATGAGGAAGGATTTGCTGACGAGGAGGTTGAGGCTGAGGATTAGAGGTTTTGGGCTTGGATTGGGAGGACTGAGGCGCCTGACCTTGAGGCTGCTTCTTACTGATGGAAGCTATATCTTACTGAAATTAGATATATCTAGAGGTTTTGAAAACGCTTGGGTGCCCAACATAACCTGAACCTGAGGAAGTACAAATTTTTAAGGAATATATATATTTATCGGTGGCACTCTTGTCGGACTAAAAATGTTTCGTGACACTTAATATTTAATACACTTAATATATATTTTAATTAAATAAATAATTGGAATACAGTCGTAAAAGCAAATGGTTAGTGTCAAACAAAATAAATATAATACATTAGATGGCTATGAAAAACATATAGTAATTAATTGCTTTAAATAATGTTTAATAATAAATAATACTGTCTATAATTGTTACTTGCACTTCCCTTTGTATGAAAATAACTATTTCTGCTAAAATATGAGCGTACTGCACCTGATTTGTTTTTATAAAGGTAATTTTTTTGCAAAAATAATTTTTTTCCCAAATAATCCCTCTACGAAATTGCTCCCAGCCCTAAATGGTCCAAGTACGCCACCGAATGTTGGATCTTCTTGGAGAGTTAAAGTTTTAAAAATTTTTAATCAATAATATGTATACCTGGACTCAAGAAAGAGTGTGAAAATTCTATAACAGTAACTTTATAGTGGTTGCAGGTAGGAGGATATACTTCTTATTATTTTCTAATTTTCTAAACACAATTATGAATCATAAATAAACTGAGAGCATAATAATGAAGAGTGAATATTATAATACTAGAAGGGATCGCATTAGGAATGAAAGCATTAGAGAGCAGCTAGGAGTTGCCGAACTTAAAACTACTCTAGAAAGACGGCAACTCCAGTGGTTTGGAAACGTCTGCCGCATGAATGAGAATTTGAATCCTATAAGGATATTAGAGGCTCAACCCACAGGAAGGAGACCACGCGGACGCCCCAGAATCACGTTCCAGGAGTACATTCAAAGGATTGGATGTAAAAGAGGCAAAACCCTTAATGAGATGAAGCGGCTAAGCAGGGACCGGGAAGAGTGGTTGCACTGGTTGAGGCTCCTCGACGCTAACTAATGGCATAAGAGGAAGACAAAGAAGAAGAAGAAGAATATTATAATACGGCTCTACGACCCACACATAGAGTCTTGACTTACTCCAGCGTTGACGGGCAGTCATTTCTGTTTTGTGATGCTACCTTCCACTGATGAATGCCAAGTATCGATAATGCATCGGTAGCAACAAAGTCTTTCCATCGGAGCCAGGGCATCCAACATTCCATGCTCTAAATAGTTTTATGCTTTGATACAAATACTCAGATAGGAATCTGCTCTGGAATCATCCAAGTGACGTAGCCTGCCCATCGCAATCGAGAAAATTTAATAACATCGACTACATCTAAGTCCTTGTATAGACTTCTCAACCAGATAGACAAGTTCCTTGGTCTTTGAATCCAGCAATCTATCATTACCTAATAGACAGAATCTTAACTCGGTCTGAACTTGTCGCACCAACATGTAATATGATAAGTTGTTTCATCATCCTGGCCACTGAATCTACAAAGAGGTGATTCTACTAATCCGAGTTTTAACATATGATAATTCATATGTTTACAGTTTACAGAGTTATAAATCGCTTTAATTTTCATAAGAGAATCTTTGCTCAAGTTAACTAACAGACTAGCTCTCTTTGTACAGATCCCACCCAGAAATAGTTTAAAATGAGTCTGTTTTTTAGAACCCCAGTATTTCTTAGCTTCTACACCATCAATCTTCCCGATTCTTCTTTTAATTAGACACATGCTAATTCCACATATTGGTTCGGGTGTTATGGGAGTGGTTTGTAAGCCTTTCCTGGCTAATTTGTCCGCCTTCTCATTACCGGTAATACTAGAATGACCTGGTACCCATTCAATTGTTCCTTATTGAGCTATTGCTAAATTGCTAAGGATTGCTGCACAATCCTTAACAGCTTTAGATCTAGTTGTATAATTGCTCAGTGCTCGTATTGCTGCCATCTTGCCTGTCAGTAAAAATATAAATCTTCTGCCCCACCAACCCAACAAGCAACAGGTTTGATGCACAGTGAGATATCGCCAGTATTTTACATTGGAATACTGTTGCATATTTGCTGAGTGATATAAATATGCCCTCCACTGGTTCGTCCTTCCACCTGCATCAGAGCCAAGGGTCATTAGCGAGCCATTAGTGTAACAATTAATTCTATTAATAGGTTTATGTTTCTCTGAAGTATCAATATTGACATCGTAGCTTCTTACCAGAAATTCTTTGACCTGAGTGTCAGAATGCATTATAAGCAGCCTATCTTCCTCAACTCTTTGAAATATTTTCCAGTGTCCTTCATAGGTATACACCCCCAAACATAATTTTAATTTTGCTAGCCTATAAAAAGTTTTCAAGGCCTGTAATTCTATCTCCAGCTGCATGGGATGAAAACCCAGCATTACCTCCATAGCAGCAGTCAGAGTAGTTATTGTTCTTCTTCTCCAGCCTCCGTTAACCTATGCAGCTCCATAAATTCTCAGAATTTTTTGTTCAAACCTATACAGTTCCAGTTCCTGAGGAGTCCTTGTAAGTGTCCAGGTTTAGAAGCCATATGTTAAAACAGGTTGAATTAAAGTTTTGTATATTCTGACTTTTGAGGATTTCGACAAATTGCTAGACTTGTTGCTTTTGAAGTGAAAAGGAACAACGATTAGCAACCAGAATACGTCTGTCTACCTCTTCCCCATTGCCATTCAGGGAGATTATTTGGAAGCCTGAGTAGACAAATCCTTATACCACTTCTATACTGTTAGAAGTGTTTCTGTGGTCTGGATACTAGAGTTTCTCAAAGATGTATCAAGAGCCAAGTTAAATACAAGACAGACCAAACCATCATCCTGACCTACTTCTGTCCTAGTGTTGAAGCTTGTTGATAGGACCTCGAACATTCGCACGCAGCACAGGTTACCCTCCTTTGTCATGCGTGTGAATTTTACCAGTTTTGGAGATATCTACATATTGATCATAGGTTTGTAGACTTCATTTCCGTTTACAGAATTATGTACTTGCTGGAAATCTACAAACACATAGCATGCTTTAATTCCATACTCTCTAGTTTTCTCCAGAAGCAGATGAGGAGTAAAGATTTAGTCCGTCATCGATCTGCCTGATTTGAAACCACTCTGGTATTTTCACATTTCATGTTTCGAAAAAAGGAGTAGCCTCTTAAATAAGACCACCTTACTTTATAAGCACAGAGAAGGAGACATATTCCCCCATAGTTCTTGCATTCTACGGCATCACCCTTCTTGGGAATAGGGAATATCTTCCATTCCAAAGCCAGTCTTTCCTCATTGCAGAGGTCCAGAAATAGATGCTTTAAAAATATGGTAAGCTCATGGCCACCATGCTTCAGAATTTCAAGTGCTATATCGTCTATTCCTGGGGCCTTGTTATTCTTGAGCTTTGACAGAGCTTCCTAGATCTCCTCTTCATAAGAAATGTGATCTCCACTCAGTACTTTGTTCTCCAGGTATTCCTAGGGGGTACTCACTTGATGTCCCTCTGTTTACCAGAGCACTGAAGTAATCAGCCCATCTATCTAGAATGGCTGCCTCCCTATCATTTATAAGAGAACCATCCTCTATCTTGAAGGCATGTACTTGGGATTTAAAGGGCTTCCATTCCTCATTAACAAGAACTGGAAGAACTGAGGGTTATTCTTATCATTAAACACTATCTTTATCTCATCGAATGTCTTGCTTCCCCATGCTCTCTTCTTTCCCCTCCTCAGATGTGGTTCTTCTGTATGGAGGTGTTTATACTCCTGTGTAGACGTTCTTTTATGCTTGCGTGATAGCATTTTTCTGTAAGCTTTGTCTTTTCTTTCATTTTACATACCTCGTCAAACCAAGAGTTATGTATCACTTTTGTTGCCAATCCTAGTACCTCCACTGCTGAATCCATGATGGCTTCCTTACAGCATTGCCATCTAGCATCAATACTCTCTTCAGTTATCATTTAATGATTCGTGCAGGCTGTGGCTTCCAATTATAGATCAGTATGCAGCTTCTCACCCAAACTATGCGTTATAGTCATTAACGACAAGCTTAAGGTCATACTTAGGACATTATAGAATTTGTCTTTTTCTTCTTTCTCTCAGACTTCTGTAGGAGTATGAGGGCATATGACGGAGTAGTTGCGATATTTAAATTCTAATCATACATGGGATGGGTTAATTGATTTGAACTCTACCACTAGGTCAGGTTTGAGAATCTTTTACAAACGATGAATCCTGTCCCAAATCTGTGGAGTCCTTTATCACAACTGCAGTATATTGTATAGTGCTCTTTTTTAAAACTACCTTGTCCCATACACCTAAAGAGTGAATACTTAAAATGAAATAAATTTTTGGAATTCCCAAGAACTTGACTCAACTTTAGACAGACAAAATGGTATGGCTCCTGAGGCTTTCAATTTTAAGTACTATCTGCATCAGCTATTATTTAATTTTTATTTTATCAGATGATCTCCTTAATTCCATTCAGAAGTCCCATAACAATGATTATGGTCCTGATAACATCCAGATTGATTCAAGCCGCTCTGCCATCCATTCTTCCGATCCTTTACCATATCTATAATTATTCACTACACAATGCTTACTTCCCTACATTCTGTAAAACAGCCCTAGTTCGCCCCTTGAAAAAGACCTCCAACCCATCAACTCTTAATGATTTCTGTCCAGTTTCCCTTCTATCAAACCTCTCCAAACCTTTAGAGCGACTAGTCCAATCTCAGTTATCCCACTTCTTAGAAAAGAATAACCTCCAGTCCACTTTCTGGTCAGGCTATTCCACTCAGTCTGCCCTCATTAAAATTTCCCAAGACCTTCATACAGCCATAGATCAGCAGAAACTAACTATCCTTATTCTCCATGACTTCTCCAAAGCCTTGGATTCAGTTGACCACAATATCCTCCTTTCCAAGCTACACGATCTGTTCATATCATCTGGTGCCCTATGGTGGTTCCATTCCTTCCTCACCGGTTGTGCCCAATACGTCATTATACCAAATAATACTCCCTCTGGTTCTCCAAGGCATACCTCAGGGTTCTTCCTTGTCCCCATCTTCATTAATGACCTCCCACTCTCCATTCAGCATTCCCAAAATCATCTATATACCAATAATGTTCAAGTTAATCTTTCCTTTGACCCTGCTGATTCCTCTAATGCAATCATAAAACTACAGGAAGACATTAACGGAATAAGTGCCTGGGCATCTTGCAATTAGTTCACACTGAATGCCGAGAAGACCAAAGCCATCATGATTGGTTCCTCTTCCCTAGCCAAATCCTTCCCAAGAGAGCCTTGCCTTATCCTGAACAACACTCCTATCTCATTCCACACCTCAGTTAAAAACCTTAGAGACACCTTTAACCAAACTCTCTCTTGGAAAGAACATATCTCCCAAATTCCCTGTCAGACTGTATCAATATCCAAACAATTCAATCACCTACATTACATTCCACTTTGATTACGGCTGTTTGATGTACGGTGGACTCTCTGGTGATTTTGAAGCAAGATTTAAACGACTTATGAATTGCTTGGTTAAATTTGTCTTCAGGGTCGCCAGAGATACGTGAATAGCCCAGTATTATGTCGAGCTAAACTGGCTCTATCCTTCTTACAGGTCTCAGTTTTTCATTACATCCTTCCTATACAAGGTAATCACATCTCGGCGCCCATCCTACATATTACAGAACCTGTAATTTAAATCATCCATCAAATCCCGTCCCACCGATCTCATCCTTCTGACTTCTACCCTCCTTCTCACCGAACTGGAGCATTTGACAAATTCCCTCCTTACTTTCCTTGTCTAAAGCTCTCCTCTTCAATCACATTTTCCTTTCCCAGTCTAATTAATATTTCGCTATGTTAAACTCACTTTTCCGAATATTGAATGCTCCCCAGAGTTCATTTCAGTGCTATATATCCACTTACTGATTACCGTTGTGATTACCATTATTCTATTCTCTTTATATAATTTAGTTCCAATGAGTCAGGCCACATTCCCCTGGTCAGTATATAGAACTCTGTATATTTCATTCTTAAGGGACTTTGTCTCATAAAAATAAAGAATTTTTTCATTTCATTTAATTTCAAAAGATTTCATTTAGAAATCATATTTTGTCTGTTTAATGCAAAAAGGCATTAGGTGACATTTCATAATCTTAAATCAATAAGATGTTTAATAAATTGTCCCTTGAAATGAAAAAATTGAGAACTTGTGACTATTTTTGATATGATATCTTTTATTGTTAAATAAGGTCAAAACTCACATAAACGTTCTTAAAAGTTCAGCTCCATCACAAATATACTTAGTGACTTTTTGCAATAAACCAATGATTTATTCACCTAGAGAAAAACTATTCAACCAACCACAAAGTAAAAGAAGAGATGCTTCAATCAATATATTCAAACATCTTTTGCCTCCTAAAATTAAATCTTTATTTTTTAATCTTTTTAAGTTGGTTTCTATTGAATAATAGATCATTTTTTATCTTCTGTTCCACAATTTATATTAACTTTATTTTAAATCACATGCATTTAAATGTTACGGTGTTCAGTTATCATCAGCAATCTTTGAAAAAATATATATATTTATTGGCTTGAATCAACCTTTATACTAAACCAACAATGGGTATTCCAATCATTATCCTATACAATTAACTGATTATTTACTTTAGAACTTATATCCAAAAATCACCAATGATTTTCCCAATTTTTGTCATTTTTATTTCTCTAAGACAATTGTTAATTTTTTAAAAGCACAATTGATAAAAATAACTTAAATTGTTAGTGTGCAATTCTTTATAAGACTATATATTTTAACCATTTATTTAATTCTTAGGGTTCCACAAATTTTTCTTACAAAGGGAGGGCACGGACATGAGGTCAACGATTTCAATAAAACTTTTTTTTGGTGATAAGAGATTGAAAAATATTAGACCCACGTCCAAGGGTTCTTGTCAATGCATCCTAGGAGCCGAGAAAAAAATATTTTATACAATTTTAACATTTTTTAAATTTATTGTCTTGTGCTTTGCTCTGCACAAGTTTCTAGGTAATTATAAATCAATCTATTTGTTCTTTGTGTGAAATAAGAGAAAAATATTGCTGATTATATTAAACAAATTCAAATGTAGAATAAATTACAAAAAAACTAATGACGCTTTTCAAGTAAAGTAGGCCAAGCAAATTTTTATCATGGAAAAACAATTCAGATTCGTTTCTATTGTTCTTTAAAATTCTTAAATACTTATTTATTTTGAAATTTAAAAAAATATATTCATAGCTCCTCGGGATGTTCTCCTAATTCAATGTTAATACAACCATTAGAGAGATGAATTATTGCTCTTCCAATAAACTTTAAATTGTACTGCATTATAAGGAATAAATAAAGAAAAACTTCAAGGTTTTTATTTTATATATCCACTTCTGTTTAGTTTACAAGGGTCTGGTTTGTGTCATTTTGTGAAGTTTACACAGACACAATTTCCTTTTAATTTTCATGTGGATAGATGAAGTTATGTTGAACAAAATTTTATTTTTGATTGCTATGAAATTTCATATTTAAGGACTTTTCGAGGTGCCAAAAATGAATGAAAATTTTGTGTTCAATGTTTCACCTTCTATTAATAACTCTCAGATTTGTCTGTGTTAAAACAATATAAATAGCTTTATTGTACCAGTTAAACACTGCAAAATATTGAGTAACATATCTTTATTTTTCGACTGCATTGAAAATTTTTTCAATATTTCTGTACTTAACATGTTTAACAAAGTTATAAGAACAGTTGGATCTCATAAGAACAGTACTTCTATTGATAAAAAGAAGGCAAGATTTTTCATTTTTTAATTGCAATGAAAATCCTTATTTAAGGGTTTTCCGAGGTGCAAAAAACCAATATCAACTTTGTTTATCCATAAAAAATATTAAATTTTAAAACTATGAAACACAAACTCGATCTTTTTTTTTTAAATACATTTAATATCTTTAATACATTGGTGATTATAAAAACCCTTAAAAATTTTATCATTATTCTTTCCTTACAGAAAAAAAGTTGCATTTTTCTTTACCATAACATAATGTGACATATTCAGTATCTAGAAGACCACAAACACATGAAAAAAAAAAATCATTTTAAAAATCTGTCAAGCAAATGGACTCTCTAATAAACAAAAATAAAACTAATGTAATTCTTTTTTAATTACGAAATTGGACTCTCAAATACCCAGTGTTGCCTCCCCTTGCATGAATAACGGCTTTTACTCTCGTTAGCATATTGCGAATAAGGTTAGATCCCGATCTTGAATCTGATCCAATTCATGTACTTGGAGGTCACATGGAGGATCCTGTTGAACCTCGTCTACCAGACGTTCCTTACAACATTTTCGATGTAGGACCAAGCATAATGCTGCATAAAAAGGAAACAAAGGGCGATAAACAGGCCAAAAGATAACACATATTCCACGAGGATGTCGGAAATGAACATGTGTGCAATGAGCATCGGCCTTTGGAACACATGGAGGTCTGTACTTGACTCTAAACATATTATACCCCAAACCATCACCGACCATCCTCCAAACTGCACTCTTCTCACTATACTGCACTGACCTTATTGCTTACTTGGTCTTCTCTACACTTAAACTCATCCGTCTGTACCATAAAGGCTATACCTGGACTCGTCAGAAAACAAAACAGAGGCCAAATCATCTTCTGTCTAGACAGTATGATTGCGACAAAAGTGAAGGTGGGCTTCTCGGTGTGCTGCGGTGCGGTGTGTAGAGAGCCAATAGCTGGAACCCTATTGTGCAAGTTAAGTTCAGCAAATCTTGTCCTTACTGCGTGTGTGCTAACATCTGCACCCCGAGCAATACAAAATCAACTGAAGTCTGGTAGCAGTTTCTCAGGGTCTGCATGGCAATGAAGTGGTTATCAGCTGGAACTTTTGCTCTTGGATGGCCTGATCAGGGCCTCCCAGCGTAGCTTACTACCTCCTGGTTTCTCAGGACTGCCCGCCGAACCGTTGTTTTAAGCAGCCTGTGGACTCAGGCTGTGTATCTCTGGCATCGGCCGTTTACAACTAACACAGTAATCTGTGTGACTGCAACGGGATTCAAAACCATTTAACACTTCTTCTTCTGCGTTCTTCCTTATATGACTAGGTCTGGAACTAAAATGAAGAATTCGGAAGTCCTCTTCAGGTCTTCCAGGCTTCCATATAGTTTCCTTTCCAATTCAGTCGGAGAGGGCCAGATCACCTTCCTTTGCTGGGAGTAGGCCATGCATGTTTGTAGGGTATGTTCCACATTCTGTACACCCTCACATCACTCGCAGAGGGGACTAGAGCCAATTTCGAACTTACTGAATAGATGCCACACCTGCAACACCTGATCTTGTCGAGTTAGTCCATAGATCGCATCTCAGGTGTTCGTGAAGTGGATGATTTCTGAGCCAACGTTGGTTAATAATCGCTTTATTGATTGTTTTTACCTCATCTAGGCTGATCTTACAATCAAATTGCGGACTCAAGGCCCCTTCCTTTGCCAGCTAGTCTGCCCTTTCGTTTTCATAGATGCCACAGTGTCCAGGGATCCATTTCAGAACAACTTTCTTGTGAAGGGACATCAAGTCTTCAAGAACTTTGGCAAGTTTTATCAGGCTTTTGCTCCACTTTGACCTGAGTGATTGTAATACTGACGCTGCATCAGTAAGGAATACAATTTTACACTCATAAAAATGTTTGATAGAAATGAAATATTGTTTTAAGAAAAATAAAATAAAACCAGTGCGTTTTAACAGGCAAATAGAGACAAACTGATAGGAAGTTTACATTTTATTTTAATACTTTTATTCGTTAATTCTAGAAAGAATTATAGAATTTTCTTGAAAGGATTAATGCATAATAATCCTCTTTGACCTGTCATATGTCTTATTTTTTTAAACATGGCTAGAACCACTGCAAACATGAAGGCCTATTGTGCGCGTTAATTAATGTTGCTCTTGATCAGAGCATTATTCTAGCAATCTCTGAAAATTGAAGAAGGCTTGTCAGATTTGCAAGCTTTTCGCTCTTTGGGTCCAGCAATCTATCATTGCCAAATAGACGGATTCTTAATCTGGCGAACTTGTCGCACCAACAAGCAATATGATATGCTGTTTCATCATACCAGCACAGAACCTACAGAGAGATGACTCCACTACAGTGGCCCATATAAATCGCTATAATTTTCTTAAGAGAACTCCTCCTGCTCAAGTTAATTAGCAGATTAGCTCTCTTTGTACAGATCCTATCCAGAAACAACCTAAAATTAGTCTTTTTTTTAATATTCCAGTATTTCTTGGTTTTTGCATCATAAATCTCCCCGATTATTTTTTTGATTAAACACATGCTAATACTACAGATTGGTTCGGGTGTTATGGCTGTTGTTTCTGAGCTTCTTCTGGCTAATTCATCTGCCATCTTATTGCCAGCAATGCCAGACATTTGGGAAGTACCCAATCGATAGTTACCTTATTGATCCTAGATAAATTGTTAAGGTTTGTGCAGCAATTCTTAACAGCCTTAGATTTAGTTGTATAGTTGTCCTTCGCTCATATTGCCGCCTGACTGTCAGTAGAGATGAAAATCTTCCACTCTACCTACTCATTGAACAACAGCTTTGGTGCACAGCGAGATATCGATAGTATTTCAGATGGGAATAATAATAATAAGGCTTAGCGAACCCGAAGGTTCGATGCCGACACCACCAATCGCTTGTTACACACCTCCCTCCACCGTTCGCCGTCCAAACCCAGTCCCTTCAGATCGGCTTTAATGCAATCTTCCCACCTTCGCTTCGGTCTACCCCTCGGACGCTTACCATTCGGCACAGCAAATATTAGCCTTTTAGGAATTCTCTCGTTACTAAGCCCCACAACTTTACAAGCCCATTTGATTCGCCGCGATGAAATTACCTCAATTATATTACCCGGATACAGCTCACGCCATTCGGCGTTGTGTAACCGTCTGAACTCTCCGGTTAACTTATCCTTCTTCGGTCCGAATATTCTACGCAATACTTTATTTTCAAAAACCTTAAGACGCTGCTCATCCCTTAATGTAAGCGGCCAAGTTTCGCATCCATAAAGAACTGTAGGCAAGATAATTGTTTTATAGATTCTAATTTTTAAGTTTCGAGACAAGAGGCGCGAACTAAGTAGTTTTGTCACAGAAAAATAACAAGCATTAACCGCCTTCAGTCTAACCTTAATCTCTTCTTCAATTTCGTTTTTTCTAGTTATCGTAGTACCTAGATACCTAAATTTCTCTACCTGTTGAAACATATTACCATCTATATCGATATCACCAGTAGTATTGCCATTTTTGCAGCTAACCATATATTTTGTTTTATCCACGTTTATTACGAGTCCTAGTTCTTTACACCATATATTTTGTTTTATCCACGTTTATTACGAGTCCTAGTTCTTTACAGATGGGAATACAATTGCATATTTGTCAAGTGATATAAACATGCCATGTTCTGGTTTATTCTTCCTCCACATGCCTGCACCAGAGCCACAGGTCATATACAGGGTGTCCCGTAAGTAGAAAGAAATTTGTATAGGAGAGATAGCAGACCTCAAGAGATAAAATGGAGTTCATGTAAACAATGAGCCAATTTTCAGCTTTTTTAGGAGTAGGAAAGCAAAGTTTAGAATTTTTTTAAAGTATGCTATGTCTTTTGTAGTACAGGAAATGATAACTGAAGCAATATTTAATTTAAATAATTAATAACTACTTCACTATAAACTAAACAAAATTTATAAGTTCTTAAATACGAAATTTCATAGCAATAAAAACATTGAAATGTTTTCAACATGACTTAACTTATCCACATGAAAATCGGCAGGGAATTAGGGCTGTATAAATTTCACAAAATGACACAAACCAGACTCTTGTAAACAAAACAGAAGTGGAGATATAAAATAAAAACCTTGCAGAGATTTTTCTTTATTTATTCTTTATAATAGCCGACAACTTAAAAATTCTTGGAATAATAATAATGGCCTAATTTATGTAAAAAATAAAACCTCAAGACACCAATTTTAGGAAAAATGAACAGAAGAAATAATAATTAAGCTTTAAGATAACGGTTGTATTAGCATTGAATTAAGAGAAAATCCTAAGGAGCAATGAATGCTTAAGTAAACAGTATGGAAAAAAAATCCACCCATAAAATCATGTCTAAAAATTTATACTTTTTTAAATTTCAAAACAAATAAGTATTTAAGAGTTTTAAAAACACTTTAAACGAATCTGAATTGTTTTTTAAGGAAGAAAATTTGCTTGACTTATAATATATATAAATTTATATTGAACAAACAAAATATAAAAGAATTTTTCAAAATGAAATATTAAAAACTGTTACCTCATTAATTTCCTTGGTTACATTATTATTTATAGGCATTAAAAGTATCAATAAAATAAAATAGTTATATAAATTAATTAAATTATAAAAAACATACCTTTGGAAATATACTCCACAATTTCAACAAAATTTTCTTGATTAATCTGATTAGAATCATCATCTCTTATTACTGTATTCATACCATTTGAAGAGTCACTAAAAGTTTGGTCCACTGATAATTTTTTTTCACAAATTCGGTTGTCAACATTATTATTACAAACTATATCACTACTTTTCATTAATTCTGTATTTGAACTGCATAAAAGTTGTTCATTAACTTCAAAACCAAACACTAAGTCATTTACATCATTAGAGTCATTAGCATTACTATTCATTAAAATCACAGGTGGGCGCTTTGTAGGTAATTTATTATCTAAAGCTAAATTTAAGCCTTCCAGAGCAGGTGCATCACTTTTTAGTGAAGGCATATCAATTAACACAGTCTCTTCTACATTTACACAATTAGATTCAGGAATAGAAGAGCTCCTTTTAGGAACTACCACTGTATACTCTACAAACATGTCCTTACATGAATAAGCTTTGTCACACATTTCGGCAAAAAGAGGAGGATATTCATCTTTTAAGTTATGTACACTACCTCCCAAATGTTTTTTAGCTGGTAACTGAACTACAACTGTAGGTATAGCATCAGATAGAGACAACTGTTGAAAGTTTTCATCACTTACCAAAGAAGAATCCACAAATATTTTGTTTTTAGATTCATTAATAATCGGTTCATTATAGGTTCTCAATGGTGATGGCACAGATCGTGCCATATCTGCATAAGATATCTGAGGAGTTGAACCCACAGAAGCAGATACATTGTTTTTTATAGCTCTCCCCTTATTTGATGATACAGGAAAAGAATGAACACTATCCATGTCAGATGTATCACCTGATTTATCTGATGATGGAACAGAAGATATAGATTTTCTCCTTTGGAACTCTCTGGTAGATACAGTAAAACTTTCTAAATCTTGAGATTTTCCTATGTAAGAACCTAGTATTTTTTCACCTCGAAAGCCTACATTGATTTTGCTAATTTTATTTCTAATATGATTTTCACATACATTTTTTTTCTTTCTGGACTTTTTAGTTACAGGTAAGAAATCAGCATCAAACACTTCTGATTCAAGCCTATCTTGCTGAAAAGGAACTTCTTTTTTTGGTGACTTAATGTCAAAACTAGTGGTAATTTCTTGAGATAAATAACTGAACGCTTTGATATCACTTCGATGTTGAACATCTTTAGAAGATTCTGCTGATTTCTTATTCAATGTAAGATCTTCAAATTTAGAAATAGAAACTTCTTCTAAGCTACTACTTTTTTGTAGCTTATTTTCCTTATGCTTCTGTATTTTACCAGAAAATGTGTCACTACTTTTATCTCTAATCTGTCCAATTTTATGAGAAACACGATTACTATGTTTACTGAAGCTCATGACATTTCTAGGCCTGGATTTGGAACCATCAATGTTAGGTGATTCAATATATTTCATCAAAGCATCTATGTCTTGGGCTATATCACTACGATGGCCTTCAATATGTTGTGA
This sequence comes from Nezara viridula, assembly GCA_928085145.1. Classification (NCBI taxonomy): domain Eukaryota; kingdom Metazoa; phylum Arthropoda; class Insecta; order Hemiptera; family Pentatomidae; genus Nezara; species Nezara viridula. The sequence continues at coordinate 47,343,504 of OV725078.1, forward strand.
CAGAATGGTATTTTTGTCATTTTTAGCCTGGAACAAAATTTAAAATATATCATCTAAATGTTAGAGTAAAATAAATAAATATAATAAATATCTAAAAAGACAAGCCAATAAAATCATTAAAATTTACAATTAGAGACAAAACAAATTAAATTATATAAGATAGTAAGTATGAATTGAAAAAAATAGTCAGCTGTCACAGATGTTTCATGTAGTCCTCATTTTTCATTATATTCATTAGTTCATTATTTCCATATTATATGTCCAACCGAATCAAAGGATTATTTGTTATTTGAGTTATTGAAGTTATTTTTGACTTATCACCTCAACCATCCTTCTCTTCTAATAATAATATTATTATTAGAAGAGAAGAATGGTTGGGATGATCAGTTAAAATAACTCTAAATAACTTAATAACTCTGCTTGTGTCTTTCCACGATCCTTCGATTGACCAGCACAGATAAAGGCCTGAACTTCAGCAAATATAATTATTTATTTTTACTATTTTTGAATGATTACCCCAACCATCCTTCTCTTCAATTATTCACTACAGTCAATCATCAATCCACAATCATGTAATTATTAATTTGTTTTTCTCAGGCTTATGGTACTCACCAGTAATTTAGGACAGTAAATAAATGTATCTTCATAAGGGTTTCATTACTATGTTGGGAAGTGTTCAATGGGTGACAGATGTGGGGATGTAGGATTTTTCAAGTTTGAAAATTTTAATATTTTTTAAGGACTTGCTGAAGCTTAACAATAACATGAGCAGAAGGCGAGTGGGCTTCTTAAGCCTCTTTTCCATGATAACAGTTACCATGAGAATTGTAAACATGGCAGCAATTGCTGCAGTCACTTCCATCATGCAAATTGTGGAACAGCATCATCATGATGTTTACTGTCATGGTAATGCTGCAACACTATCAGCTTGATAGTTGGAAAAGTACCTATCATGATAGCTACAGCTATTGTCAATTTAACTATTAGGTGTAGCTGCCTACTATTGAACTGTTACATTTCACCTAACCAACTAAAATTTGATCGTGCAGAAAAATATTGTTCTCAAATAATGTTATTTCAATTATAGTCCATGGAAAATGTAGATTTTTCCAGGAAAAAGGTTGCATAAAATATGTATCTTTGTCTAACATACAAAGGTTGTAGTTTTGTCAAATATACCTATTGAGAACAGCATAATAAAACCAAGTTTTCCACAAAATTTCTTTCGGCTCTAAAACTTCAAAATTTTTAAACTTTTTGAATTATATTTAAAATATCTTGGTCACCGTTATTCATAGAATAATGCTTGTTCCCTTCATTCATAGAAGGAAGAAAATCCTCTAAAGCCTTCATCTCCATAACTTTTTTATATATGCAATAGCAGATAAAGTAGATCATTTCAAAAATAAGATAGTTAATCCAACTTTCCTATAAGTTGCGAAAAATGTTTTTTACTAATTTTTCCAAATTTCTTGACACTATTATACCCAACATAATTTTAAATATTGAATTTATCCTGCAGTAAAATTATGTTGAGGTCAGTAATTATTTTGACTGAAAACACTGGAGGTTTGAGGATAGATGATGCTTTCACATCACATTATTTTTTTACATAACTGAAGGTGAATTTAAGCTGATACTCTAACAAACCTCAACATAATTATTATGGAGTAAAAGCTCATTTTCTTAGGTTACAATTTTTTTTTTTTTTTATATTTTATACAAAAGAGCTTTAATAATTCATTATTTTATAATATTGTAAGGAGAATAATTTAATGATTTTACTAATGTTACATGAATTTCTTCTCAATCAAAACATTTGACAATATTTCACTTTTTCTATCTTCAAGTAAGTTTTCTAAAAAATATTTATAGTACATACAATTTTTTATATTTTTTATATACCTATTATTTTATAAAGTCATATACATATAGTATCAACAACATATATTAAACCAAAATCTCTTTAAATAAATACAAAAACTTAAGAACAGACCAAAAATCAATCCATTAAAAAGATATCATATTTTATCATTATTACCTAATGATTTAAACAAAATTTTGTAATAGACCATATTATTTATCTTTTATAAGATTCTTGCTGTTAATATTTTATTTTGAGAACATATCACAAAAATATTAACCCAAATTAAAACAAAAACAGTTTTGGCCAATTGTTTCCACTGTCAAAAAATGATAATATATAATTACATACCTGAAATATAGCCACTTTGAAAATGTAATGTGATAAACGCTGTTATTACTAAGGATTTCCCATATCCCCCTCTTATATCAGCTAGTGAAAAAACATAATAATATTACAAAACTTTTTTGATAGAACGTAAGTTTATTAAGACAAAGAAATTAAAAATAAGCAATTAGATAAACTAAATCACTTTTTAGTGCTTGAAAATGGGAAGATATGGTGGGGAGTATTTCTAAAAGGGAGGTCATTGACATTTATTTAAATAAATTGAAAAACCAACACAGATTCCAACAGATACCAGAAAGATCCCTTTTAGTTTACCCATGAGATAACAAAAACACATTCCAGGTTCTACTCATAATTATCGAAAAACTGGAAATACCAACAAAAATACAGTATTTCTACCTAAACCTCCATTTTCTTCAATTTCAAGATTCAAGATTCAGAACATGCCATATCCTTGAAGCATCCCTTTGATTTTGAAAATCGTTCTTAAATTACAAATCATTTAAAATAAAATGACTCCTCATTAAATTTAAGCAAAAAATGAAAAAATATATATATATAACAATAAAAGGTTTCTACAGAAGGGAGAGGCACTAACTTGTGCACTGGTCACACCAAAGTGGCTGTAACAGTCCTCAATTTTACCTCCATAACTACACCGTCAGGACATCTTACTGGGCCTTGTACTGGTAGCTGGTACAGATTAAATTTTATTGTTCAGATCTTATCTGATCTGCCCCCACCAGTCGCCTTAACCAGAGAATTTGGCACTATCTTTGCACAAACATATTCCCCACCATGAAATATCTTATTTCACAAAAAAAACAAAAAAAAACTCAGAGATTGGTGATTACCAGGCAAGGCACAAATGAGAGGAAAATTGCTTGGGTCAGGCCCTGGAAGTGTCTCAATTATCCTAGCAAGCTGCCAATCCTACAGTGAAACATCTTTTTCATGTAGAATAACAACGATTCCCTCTTTTAAATTTTCCCTGTCTGTTGCGAGGCACCAGATTGTGGAGGTACTCATTATATCACCTCTTCCAAAAATTACAAAGTCTTGGAAATCATCTAACGACTTGTCAAAGGAAACACGGGTGCATCTTCTTGTTCTGGTCTGGCTAGGAGAGGTTGACCTATAAGAAAGTGTCCTAGGGTGAGGTAATTCAGGTTATCCGAAGGTTGACTGCTAATAATACAGACAGGACGGGAATTAAGAACGGCTTCAACTTGTAACAGAAGAGTATAAAATTCCTCATATGTTAACGTACGATCCTGGGGAACGGCAAGAAGATGTTTCTTAGCGGATTTAATAGCTGCCTCCCAAATACCATCGAAATGAGGAGATGCTGGAGGAGTAAAGGTTCACTATATACCCATCCAACTTAAATGGATAGAAATGGATTCATTATGGCCCTTAACAAATTTAAAAAGCTCCTTCATATAAATGTGCGAAGGCAAACCACGTCTGGCAATAAATATGTCTAATGAGGCAATAAATGAAGGAGTGGATAGGAACAACACAAGTTCTAAATGGATAGCCTTGGTAGACATGTACACAAAGAGAGCTAACCAACATTTTCATTTAGGAGCATTACTGGAAATCTTCATAATGAAGGGGCCACCATAGTCTATTCCAACTCACATAAAAAGATCGACCTTCCGTCATCCCTTTTTATTTTGTTACATAAGTCACTTATGTAACGCATTTATAAATCCGTCTTCTAACGAGTCTTCTCAGAGAAGGAATCCAAAATTAGTGATGAATGAGCGACTGCACAAAGAGGGGCCCACCATGGAAAGAATACCTTAGGTTAATGGGTACACAAAAGGACTGCTAAATGTGAATCTTTAGGTATCAGTAGCGGGTACTTGCTTTTTTCTTCAATTGTGGAATACTTCAATCTACCTCCCACCCTGAGAGCCCCGTACTTATCCAAAAATGGTGTGAGCCTGTTTAAGGAACCCTTATATGGTTCGCCACCATTAAGGCAATCAATTAATTCAGTGAAGAATTTTCTCCGAACGAGTCTGACATAAATCATCAAAGAATCCTTAAGATCGTCAGCAGTCAAGGCTCCAGAAGCCAAAACAACTAACGAATCGTTAGGTTTTTCAGCGGCTAACAGAGCTATTGTTTTTACTTCAGACAGAACGGATAGAGGTTCAATATGGTAAATAGGCCAGTCATAAGGAGGTAACGAAATAAATGACGGGCCGTTCCAATAAAGCTTAGGGGAAAGTATCTGGTGTGGTGTGAGGTCTCTCGATAAACAATCGGCTGGATTCTGTTTTGTAGGAATATAGTGCCAACAACTGGGTTCTGTTACTTCTAAAATCTGTACTAGGGGAGTGGCACCATAAACCTTCAGTTCATATAACGGTGTCTATAACAAATAGAGTACATAACGAGAATCCGAAAAACAATATACTTCCTAAATTCGCAAATGACCTTTAAGTTTACCAGTACACGCAATTACTCTGGAGGCAAAAAGAGCAGCATTTAATTCCAAATGAGGCACCGATTGAACCTTAAGAGAAGCCACCTTACTTTTTGCCCTTAACAAATGAATTTTGGTAGCTTTTCCTGGGCACCCATCTCTCAGGTAGATCACACACCCATAACCTTTCTCGGAAGCGTCTGAAAAGGCGATTGGCTGCATGGATGATGCATTCTGACTGACAATGCAACGAGGCTGAGTAGAGCTATATCTCTCTAGTGGAATCAAGGCTAATCTGCTGGTTAAATCGGAACGGAACCGAAACAACAAATCTACCCTGGAGATCACGAGTGCATGTATTTATAAAGTGATCTTTACAAAATGCATCTTCAGGATTAGGTGAAATTGAAATTGTGACTTCTTTGGTCTCCCAAAATCGCTTTAATTTCTTCTGTAAGGAAAGGCAGGTATGCATGAAAAGAGTACATATTGAAGGTATAGGGCTTTGGCTTTCCGAGAGTGTCCCTAAATATTAACCATCTTAATGAGAAATAGCTTTCGGTTGACCCTTCAGTAATAAAACAGGGTCACTTAAAACCTCACCGTACATCTCAGCAACCAGAAGCAGATCAACTTTTCCCGGCGTATGGAATTGAGGGTTCACAAGTTCAATCGAAGCAAATCTACTCTGTACTTCTTGGGATACGGCTAACTTCTACTGATGCAGGGCAATACTCTCACTGAAAACTCATATATATTGTTATTTATCTTCGAATCAAACTTCGCTTTAACATCAGCTGAAGATGAAGATATGGAGGTATTACCTACTCCAGACACCAGAAGAGGACTAACCCAGGAACGAAGGCATAACCTTTTCATTAGATCAGTGGTAATTAAATTAATTTGGGAACCTGGATCTATCACCATTCTGCATGAATATCACTGACCTGAACTTGAACAAATTCTACTAAAGGTAGTACACAGAAGTACCTGTAAGTTGGTGGTAGCATGGCATGAAACTGCACGAGAATTGTTTGTTACTTGAGACTGGGAGGGCTAAGTGTTAGCAGCCTTATGTAACATCGTATGGTGACTCTTTTTGCTACAAACTTGGCAACAGCCTTTACTTTGGCATTTAGGCAAGCGATGAGATCCCGTACAAAAAAAGCTCAAAACAGACTTCTTTAGTAGACCATAGCGACCATCAACATCGCCATCTAGAAACTGATAATTTTATGGCTTGATTTACAGACTGGGCATTCTAACTTAAATTTCTGATTATCTGATCTATTGCTGGTTAAAAATGTTTTTCGCTGAACTTTGGACAGTGAAATTTTGGATGTAGAAGGCTTGGAACACATCTCTGCGACTCTATTGTCTCTTCGCTGACACTATTCTCAAACATTCTTGTTTCATTAGGGTCCACAACGTTCAGTCCGAGATGCAGCAAAACAAAATCAGCGAGGTATTGAGTTTAAGATTTTTCAAGGCATTATAATTATCTTCAGAAAGCTTCTAAAGTTGAAAGAATTATCAATAGAAAATGATTTAAACAGTATAATTTTGTTAAGATGGTAAGCCCCAATGATCCTTTTATTACTATAAAGCTTTACTAATTTATCATAGGCCAAGCTGTAATTTTCTGCGTTAAATTCAATTGAAGAAATGAACTGTAAAGCAGGATGAACTAAAAGTGACTTGAGATAAGAAAATTTGACCATATCCATGTAATTTCAATGATGAATTAAGGCATCAAATAATGATTTAAACAAAGGAAATTGTTCGTACTGTCTAGAAAATTGAAGAATTTGTATATCTGGCAATTTAGATGTATTACTGGTTCAGACATCTTGGGTTGAGAAGCGGGAACTATGTGCTCAGGTTTAATTAATCTCTCATATGCAACTTTTATCTCATAATAAAGTTCACCCGCTGCTAAAGAAGGTGTTTATTTCAATCCTATGTTCCTCCTCTAACGATTCATTTAGCACCAAAATTTTATTCAACACTGCTTCAAATTCCTCTAGTTGTGTTTTAATTTAAAAATTACCTCTCTAGCAGAAAGACTCTTAATCCTATCGAAAGTGGATTGAATTTCAAGAAGCAGCCTTTCCTTGATATCATTTATAGCTTTAATAAATGATATAGAAGAAGAATAACGAGAAAGATCACAGGACATGAGGCAATCGCTCAGAACATATATGTCAGAAAGAGAAAGGGCACGCGAGAACGCAGGGACGGGGGAAAGAGAGGAATCCCAACAAGAGGGGAGCTTGATCGAAGAGAGATCAAATGACATGGAGGAACTCGAAGAAATCGTCAATGATAAACAATGCCAGGTGATTTGGAAAACGATACTTCTGGGAGCAAATGAAAAAGATTATAGCAAAAATCATAGGAGCATGTGAAGTCTCCGCATGCACTAAATACGCCAGATGTCCCCCACAAGCAAAAATCCCACCAGAGTTACACCACTGAAGGACGTACATATCGACACTCACGTGGAGTGGATTTAAATGGGTAACGATGATCGACCTCTTCAGTAAAATTGCAATGGTACATCAAGTGCAGGACAGATCTGCGAAGGCTGTTGTGAGGGCTCTTCAAACTTGGGCTCAGTTGTATGGAGTGACAGATAGCATAACATCAGAAGGAGGGAGAGAGTTTGACAGTGCTACTATAAGGGAAGAAGCAAAAAGGCTGGACATGTGGTATTTCAATAAACCAGGGCATCCAAAGGGTCGAGGTGGTATTGAGAGACTACACAGCACCTTAAGTGATCATCTGCGTGTGTATCAAGGAGAAGAAGGGTTAGAAGCAAATGTATCTAAGAGGAAGGCAATGGCAGCCTACAACCATTCCATACATTCGATCATAGGATTGTCGCCGGTTGAAGTGTTTTTTGGAGTAAACATGAGAGAGAGACAGATGAGACTGGAGAGAGACAGGAACAAATGAAAAACGGACACAAGAAATAATCAATAACAGTGTGGAAATAAGAAAAGTCTGGGGAAAAGTAAAGGGGAAGATAGAGAGGGAGCAATGGAAAAGGGTAGAAAAGAAGAAAATCAAGGATAGGTTGGGAGAAATCAAAATAGGGACGATAGTAATTTGGAGAATATGATCCAATAGAGGGAAAGAGTTATTGCTTCATGATGGCCTATTCAAGATGATTGTAATTCGAGAACATAATATTCTCACAATTCAAAGTTTGAATGAACCCAGGAAAAGGAGGACTGTTAAAATTACCAATGCCAGAGTCAAGGTTGCTGGAGTAAAGTGTAGTATCTCCTCTTTTCTGACTTCCAAGAGAATTGTATTATGTAATATAGAGTGTTAAGCAGGTATATAGAACATGAAGATATCAAATTATTTATTTTTTGTTTTCCGGAACGAGATATCAAGTTAATTTTTTTTAGTATTGTATATTTTATTATAGGGACTAAGATGTTAAGACTGTGTTTGTAGTAAACTTTTCAGTTCTTTATTTTTTGTATCGATTATTGTTGTTTTACTCTTGTGTTAGTTTATGAAGGACGTTTATAAACTGGTGGGACGGGGAGGAGGAGGGGGGACGGGGTTTACGATTAGTGGTAAACCTAAATTTTGTATAATCTTATTTAGATAATGCAATTAAAACAGATGATTTTATATTTTTTTAGGCTATAACCATTATTAAATAATAAAGTAAGGTTTTGTAAGCAGCTTCTTTTCGTAGCTTAAGAGTATTCTTTTGCACCCCTTTCTCCTTTTTATCATTATATATTGTCAGAACGTTCTGAAGTTTTTTTACATACATGTATATATTAATTCACTTCTTGGAAGATTTCAAAATTATTTTGAAAATTGGCATTTCAGACAAATGCAAGATGGGTAAAGGAGATGTTTTCAGTATCGTAATATATATTTTTGCTAATATTTGGGCTATAGGGAAATTTCATGACTCAAACAATGAAAACCTATGTATCCCTTCTACTACACATTATATATATATATATATATATATATATATATATATATATATATATATAATATATATATATATATATATATATATATATATATATATATATATATATATATATATTATATATATATATATATATATATATATATATATATATATATATATTTTAACCAAAACTAAAATAATAAACAATGATCGTTTGTTGTGAAATAAAAACTAATCATTTGGGGCCTCAAACATTTTAAAAACTAAATGTTTTTTCTTCTTAAATCATTTTTCATGATTAACTTGTCAGTCATGCTGCCAAGTACGAGCTTCCTGTGAGGATGAAATATAGCTACTTAATTCAGCCTATCTTGGTTTATAGTGGTACAAAGGAATATTTTTAATCTTTTAAGTGCTGAAAATGCCTTTTATGCAGTGCAAATTGACATTAAATATTGTCATGAAAATTTTGACATGAGTGCAAAGCTCTGGGAGAGTGTTTTAAAGATGGAATTATGCTTATACTATTATTACCTTCATCAAATCTTCGAGACTTTCTATGGTGAGGTACTAACTTGCAAAAATTAGCAATAGGAGACTTCTTTCCACCAGAATTTGTTTAGTGTCAATATCTGTAACAAAGAACTCGAGGATCTTATGTTTGTGTTCAGCACTTTCACGCAACAATTACTCAACTTCTACAAGAAAGTCTAATGCTATTGACACAAATCTCGCTGTAGTAAAAGGATCTATATTATATTCTGCAGAATCGTTCAACTTTTTGCTTTCAAACTAAAACTGGTAAGTCAACTTCAAGTTTTTGTGATTCCCATAATCTCTTATTGAGTTTTAATAAGTCACTTTCAAAGAAGAAAACATTTGTTGGGCTTGTTCTAGCCTAAAATCTGATTTTAGGAGCCTAATGTTGATGGTGTAAAAAAAAAGTTAAATAAGAATATGAAAACAAATCAAACAACTTCATCACCTCAAATGGGTTGATTTCTGATATTTGAGAATAAAAAGTCCTGAATCTGAGCATAATGGACTGAAGAAAGTGTAATAAACAGTCCATTTCATTGGGAATAAATGTTGTAAATTTTAGGACTCTTTCAGTTAAAGATACTTGATCTTTTAGAAGAATCTCTCACAAAAATAATGATCAGATCCTTTACTATGTTTATCTATTACTCGGTACAAAGTTTCTGTCCTGAGCAACCAATGGTTCAAAAAATGGACCAGGCAATGCACAAAAATTGCTTTAGGCTCTTCTTTGGCAACAAGAGTTTCCACTCAGTTAAATTCATCTGCCATGTTTGCAGCTCCATTATTGGCCTTACCTTAGCAGTTCTTAAATCATAGGTCGAACTCTAATAAAATGTCACAAATTATTTTAAATAAATGTACCTAAGTTGTATTTTTCACTCCATGAAATCCAAGTTGTCCATAATGATTGATAAGTATGCTGTGTTTTTAGCAACCCAATATAATTGGGCAGCACCCTTTTATGAAAATAAAGTGATTCTCCCACTTCTCCATCTCCTTTTTGACTACAATCCAAGTCGTTACTATTTCTAATCAGTCTTCATCTGCCTCATTTACTATGTGCCCTTAGGATTAGTTCATGGTTCAAGCATGTCCTCTTTTCTTTTCAATTCCTACATTAATGATTTTCCTAAATCAATCTACAATTGTTCCCGTCACCTGTATGCCAAATACTACACAATCTATTAATTTTTTCCATCCTCTGATTCATCCATAGCATTAATAAAGATAAATAAACATTTAGATTGAATCAGGGCCTCGATAAACTTAAGCAAATGAAGCAAAATCTTATAACCCAAGGGCTAAAGCTGGGGAGCTAGTGTCAAAAAAGGATACTCGTTTCAGGAGAAGTCTGAAAGTGAATTATGAAAGTTTATTTATACCAGTCTAAGAAAAATAAGTCTTCTTCCTTTTCAGCCATTCCAAAGCTGCTGCTTTTCAAATGGTGGCAATATAAAGAGGTCCAAATTTTACTAAAATGATCCTCATCGCAGGATAGATGAAACTTTAAAACGTGAATCTTTCTACTAAAAGGTGTCATTTTAGAGCAGTCAGTTGTTTCTGTGCTGCTGCTCTTCTTGGGCAGAAAAACTTAAAAACATTTTGGCATTGATAAAGTAAATTCATCAACCTTAGGAAACCGATGCAATTGTGGGAATGAATGCCTCAGAGATATGCACATATGAAGGAGTGCATACACACAGCAGCTGCGGAAACCTTTATTTTAGAGGAGATGGCTAAGGTGCACTAGTGGTTGGAAGAGGTAGCATAACTTGTGGGACAGAAATATCTTTCCACAAGAACTAATGAGGAACGGATTGCCTATAAAATAAAGAAGTAAATAGCCTTGTGGTGAGTAAAAGAAGTACCTTGTGGGATAGGTGCTAATAGTAATAGGCTTGATAGTAAACTAGTATACAACAGGGTCAGAGAATTCTGGAATGTTTTAAATAAGTTCCATGCACCCAGATAGAGAAATATTCTCTCAATGATTAGTGACACAGCTCGGAAGATGCACTTTGGAGATCTTCTTTGGAAGAGTTGACCTCAGTTTGTAGTGGAAAAGAGAAGGAGCAGAACACCGGCTATTGGGTTTACAGTGACTATGGAGGAATTGTCTCAAGCTCTGAAAGATTCTAAAAACGGAAGAGCGGGATATCAGTGGAGCTGCTGAAGTCTGAAGGCAATAAAATGATGAGCATTTTTCTTGAAATAATTAATCTGGTACTGGGAGAGGACAGGGGGATACATCTCTACAGAGACGACACTTATATGGTGAAGCCAGGAAGCCGGCTGTCGGAGCATTTATCTGGTTCTTAAGGTTTGAGATAGGGCTGTAATATGGCACCAATCCTTTTCAAGATCTACCTTTATGTTTCTGTCAAGAAATTGATTCCAGGGACGGTCATCGTCTCGAACCCTGCGGTTTGAGTTGTGTCCCTCATCGACTGCGGAGGTGCAGGCATCCTCCTGTACATCAGCAATCTATGTAAAGCCGTAGCGATCGTAAGATTGCGGAGCCTGAGACCAATCGTGCTCTGAGGTCAGGGAAGCAGTGCTTCCCAATAAAATTGGTACTACGTGGCGTCGCCGGAGCCCTGGTGGCGCTTTGGGTGGACGGCGAGAGTGCTTGCACTGTTCGGCCGTGGTGGTCGTTGTGTTTACGACTACTCGCTGCACAACACCAGTGTCCAGCTAGTCTTGACGTTGTTCAGGCTGGTCATGTGGTACAGTGTGCAGACGAGTGGACGGAAGTTATGGTAGTAGGATGCAGTCCGTTCCGTGGGCACCTGTTGTGTGCCAGCATTCTCTTGGTCTTACCGAGGCTGAGGAGCTAGGTTGGAGGCTAGTTAAGGCTAACACTAGGAACGCTTCCAACCGATGCTCCTCAGCACATAGAGTAGGCATAAACACCTTGTCAAGAAATTGACTTTCAGATATGTACAAAGATGGACATTTTTAAAAATCTGGGATCTAACCTTGATTCCTCTGGATCCTCATAAAATGACATGCACAGAGAAGTGGAGAGAGCTTGAAAAGCCACACACATGCTCCATCCTAATTAGTAGAACAACACGATTCTAAAGGAAAACCGGTGAAAAATATACTACACTATGGCAAGACCCCTCATAATATATGTAGCTGAAACTTGGAATAAATCATCCCAATATTCAATGGTTCAAGCTGTGTAAATTATAATCCCTGGATATGGATTTTTGGAGAAAACGCCTATATGTGATAAAGGATGGATAGAGTTTGGAATGAGGTCGTTAGGGAAAGGATGGAGGCCCTGTAAGAGGAATATCTACCAAGTGATGGGTGAACTAAATTCTTAACTGGCAGCCACCAAGAAGAACGAAAGTGAGGACGACCCAGATGAAGGTACTAATAGGAAGTGGAAGATGAGATGACTGGACGGGGTCTTCAGGAGGGAGATTGGCTTGACGACTTCTGGAGCGCAGTCCTGACATGGGAGTTCTGCGCGTGCGCTAGTCTATTACAAAACACCTGTTACTTCGTCTCTCACAAATTATTAAAATACCAGTGAATTAGTGAACTGAAGTGATTATAAACAGTGTTATTTAAACAATTAACAATTCACTCATCAAATGAACACAACAAAGTGAGTAATCGCTTATTTATCAAGTTTAGTGAACATTGGTAACAACAATAGATTTAGGTCGAGAGGTTAACTATTATATTGTTATCTATAAGTAGTCTCCCCTCCTCACTCAGCAGCCGGAAGGCTGCCGGAGAGGCAGGAGGGTCACATCACTTGCCGCTCCACCGTTCTACATAATTGTTTTTACATCGAGTTATTTTACTTTTTCAGCCAGATTATTTAAATGAGATATTATCACATGATAATGTCTACGAAAAGTAAAAGATCGAGAAGTTTAGGCAATAACAGCTCTCAAAGCTCTCCTGTTAAGAAAAGGCCAAGGCGTTCCAATAGGAAAACACCACCATCAACACCTGACAGACTTACTGAAACCATTAATGATCCACAACCTGGTTCTTTAACACAAATTACAGACGAATCTCCGTTTTTCACCACCAACCCATACCAGATATTATCTTCAGAAGATACAATGGAAACAGCACCAATCCCTAGAGAGCCAAAAACACCTCCAATATTTGTTCAAAACATTAAAAATTTCCCTTTATTCTGTTAGCATCTCAATAAAATAATTGACAACGGTAAATACTTATGCCATAGTAGAACAAATGACACCAAACTAATGCCAGACTCTCCGAATACATACAGAAAAATTGTGAAATACTTAACAGAATCAAAGGCTGAATATCACACATATCAGTTATATGAAGAGAGAGCACTGAGAGTAGTGATTAGAGGACTCCACCCTTCAACTCCACCTGATGAAATCAAAAAAGAATTGATGGCTTTAGGCTACAATATCCGCCAAATCACCAACGTTTATAAAGAAAATAAAGAGCTACCGGGAGTAAACAACAAAATAGCACTACCATTATTTTTCGTGGACCTAGAGCGCACTCCAGGGGTCGAAAAACCATACAATAAAAGGGAGATAGTACAATGTCATAATTGTCAAACCTATGGCCATACAAGAAGCTACTGCCATCGCAAACCTCGATGTGTGAAGTGCGGACAACAGCACAGGTCTGAGGACTGCACCAAGTCTAGGCAAACTCCTGCTGTGTGCGCACTATGCCACCAAAACCACCCAGCAAACTACAAGGGATGCCAAATGTATAAAATACTGAAATCAAGAACACAGACAACACTCAGACAGGAAGAGACCTCCAGGACTCCCAGACCACCAAGGCAACCCTTCAGACATGTGAACAAAGAGGTTTCTTTTGCTAAAATACTAGGAGAAACTGAACAGACAAATCAACCTCAGTCCCTGCCGCAAACTCATCAACAATCTCATGATCCACCACCCCAATATAATAAAACCCAAAAGTCCAGTCCTCATCAAATCTCTTATGTTCCTCCTCCTAACAATTTGAATGACCTCACCAGTCTCCTTACATCATTTCTCTCAGAGTTCAGATCTCTCATCACTCCGCTCATCTCCTTACTTACAAATGTCATATCCAATCTTATCCCACTGCCAAGAATTCCTTAAATGTCCACAATAAAACACATCTCTATTCTCCTCTGGTGTTCTAACTTTTTTTCTACAGGACAATAACATTGACATAGCCCTAATTACTGAGACCCGACTAACTAACAAACGACAGTTCAACATACCTGGATACAAGATTTATCGAACTGACCACCCTGATGGAACAGCGCATGGAGGCACTGCAGCCATCATCCATCAATCCCTCTCCCATCACTTGTACCCTTTACCAGTTCATAATTTCCTACAAACCTCGGCAATAACAATCCAAACCTCACTTTTTCTTGTTACAGTTGTCGCAGCATACTCTCCACCTAATATAGTAATACCTGAACCTAACTTCATTTCCTTTCTCAATTCCTTAGGACACCATTTCCTTATAGGTGCAGATCTTAATGCCAAACATCAGCAATGGGGAGCCAGAACCATGAATTCCCGCAGGCGAACATTGCTGTCTGCTCTTAATTCCCATAATAGCAACATCCTTTCTCCTGATACTCCTACATACTGGCCAACAGATCCTAACCATAATCCTGACCTCCTTGACTTCTTCATTCACAAACGCCTAGGGCCGCTAAATTTCTAAATTTCACGGCTCGACGACCTTTCCTCAGACCATAGTTTGCTAAACTTAACCCTATCCGCATCTCCTATCCCCAAATTATCTCCTCCCTCATTCATCAGAGGCCCAGTCAACTGGAACCTTTTCCGCCAAACAATAACAGATGCAATAGACCTCAGAGTACCCCTAAAGAACCCTCAAGACCTAGATATTGCAGTCAGTTCCTTCACCACCTTGATCCAACAAGCAGTCTGGACTGCATCCTCACCACTCCCCTCCAAAAAATCCCTTAAAAAGAATCCCTTGCCCCAAAATCTTACTGACCTTATTAAATCCAAACGCCAATCTAGGACCCTCTGGCAAAGAACCAGGCATCCTGATGATCAGAAATTATATAATTACTATTCCAAACAGGTTAAAAAAGAACTGGCTACCTTTAGATCCCAATCCTACAATTCCTACCTTTCTTCCCTCTCTACCGATGACAACTCCCTCTGGAAAGCGACCAAACAAATCAAAGTAAATACCAAATACAAGTCTTAAATGCCAATCTATTTCCCCACCCACTTCGACGAGATGATGGAACCTGGGCTTCGTCAGATGAGACTAGAGCTGAAGAATTTGCCAAACATCTATCCAAAACATTCACTCCCCACACCGAACTCCATCCCACCCACACTGCTGAAGTTAAAGAACTCCTCTCTTCTCCGATTCCTCTCTCCTTGCCTCCTAAAGCTGTCAACCCCTCTGAGGTCAAATTCCTTATAAACAACTTGAAACCTCGAAAATCCCCTGGACATGATCTCCTTACTTCCCAGATCCTTAGACAACTTCCCAAAAAAGCAATGATATTCCTCACATACCTGTATAACTGTACCCTCCGCACAACTCACTTTCCTCTGATATGGAAACACTCCATTATTATCCTCTTCCCTAAACCAGGTAAACCTGTTAATAATACCTCATCCTATAGACCAATAAGCTTACTTCCGATCCTCTCAAAAATCTTTGAAAAATCCTTCTCAAACGTATCCTACCCATTCTCGAAACCCACAATATCCCCTCCCATCAGTTTGGATTCCGCTCAAGACATTCCACTGTTCAACAAGGCCTCCGCGTTGTTGACCATACATCCTCTGCGCTTGAAACAAGCAATATTGCACTAGTGCCTTTCTGGACGTAGCGCAAGCTTTTGACCGGGTGATGGCTCTCAGCCGCATCCCAGTGATGCGGCTGAGAGAGAAGCGCTGGGATCTCTTGGAATCTTGCCTTGACCTCCACAAGTGGGGGGAAAAGGCCCGACTCAGAGCTCCCTCGGCTGACTGTAAATATTGTAAATAAGTATGAATGTGTTTTTATTTATTTATTTTTTTATTTAATATCATGATCGATGTTGTATCATGATCGATTTATTCTGTTACTCCAAGTTTTATTTTATTTTGTTATAATCTTGTTTTTCTTTTACTGTATATATGGTATGTTTGTATTTCATTCATCCTAAATACTCAATGCCCTTAATTGAGGCAAAATGTATTTTTTCTAAATAGAAAAAAAAAAGTCCTGACATGAGAAGGCAACCCTTGTTGGAAAGCCTACATAATATATTAATATTGGCATTGGTAAACATGAGTTTAAAGTTCTGGTTACATGGTGATAGACTTGTCGAGATGATGAGACAGCTGCAGTGCCATTGTTCACAACGCTGTAGATATAGTACAGCTGATGTCATGTTTACTTTAGCAAAGACAACAAGTTTAAATAAGAAAAAATGAACCTAGAAACTTAATTTCATTAACATATTTAATATAAATTAAATTAATGAAAATAATTCTAAATATCAAATTAAATAAATTTATAATAAATACTAAAAAAAATTAAAATGTATAGGTAATCTATACAATTTTTTAAAGTTATTTATTGTAACTAGTTTGTTAGAATGTTTATTAATAGTGAATTAACCATAGATTAAAACAACACCACTTGCGAACGCCAAGAGAAAACAAATAAAATTATAAAATCCTTAATTTACAGTATAAAATTCATATTGTAACGTTTCTACTTTTCACATATGGCTATTTTCAAACAAATTCTATAGTTGTATATGATAAAATAATAGTTAATGACAAATTTTATTGAATTATACAATAAAATTCACATTGTCATGTTTCTGCCTTTCTAATCTTGCTATTCTTAAACAAATTCTATGTATGTGCACCACACTATAAAAGATAATGACAAATTTTATTAAATGATACTATAAAATTCACATTGTAACATGTATACCTGTATAAATATATACCTCTGAATCAATTTCAGAAGTAATAAAAAAAACAACAATATATAAGAAAAATTTTTCCCACACAATCACCATCAGTTTGTAAGGTTATAGGGTGAGGTTTCATTATGGGAGAAAAGTTCCATGGTAGTCATTTATTACCTGAAAATTAATTTGACAATAGCTGTAATTTTGTGACAAGTATTGTTGGCTATCAAGTAAAACCCGATAGTGCGATAGTACCATGTATAAAAACAAATATACTGTTTGTCACACAGTTTAAACAATCGAAGTAGCTGAAGAAGTTTAGTTGCCCAGGCTCCAAATGTCTTGGTAACTGCCATTGTGGAAACAAACTTTTAATTTGAATAATATGCAATTAGATTTTGGACTCTTGATTTTTTATTTATAGCCTGATTCTCATATTTTCTATGATACATTATTTCTTCGATATTGTGTTTGAATTTTTTTTGTTGTGTATTGTCTTTGGTAAATCAAATTTACCGTCTTATGTCTTATGTCTCGTTTGTTTGAAATGTGTGGTGAGATGACTTAGTCTGGTTTATTAGGGCTTCTTGTGATATAAAACTATATTTTTGTTGGTATAATTTTCATTGTTATGAAGTTATAAAATAAGAATTTTCTAAAGTTCTTTTCAAAAGGTATATTACATATTATATTTGAATATTTATTTGTCTAATTTATTTGTGTCTTTGGTTTTATTCAATCATCTAATTAAAATATAATATTTTTGAATGTAAACTATATATTAAATGGTAGAAGTCAGTTGGGAGTGTGGTCAGAGATGAAATTAAATTACAAACAAATAAGAAGTTTTATTTTATTGTGTCTAAGTTTTATGTCTTCATCAGGGCTAAGTATAAAACAAGATAACAACCACTAAGAAAAAAAGTACAAAAATAATATAATCAGATAAAAAATATAAAATAAAACAGTATGAAAATGTTTATGTTAAACTAAATATCAATGTCATTAAATTCATAATTTTTTATTCATATTTCATTAATGAATGAAATATTATGGAACAATAAAATAAATTAATATATACTGGATATGTAATATATAAAGAGGTGATTAAATAGTCGACTGATCAATTATGAGGATGAAAGAAAATTGTCAAGAATTCCATTCACGATAATATTTACTGGGTTAGCCGACGTTTTGACCCAAACATGTGGGTTCAGTTCTTGTCTCAATATCCAAACTATAGCCCTGATGATGACCCACATGTTTGGGTCGAAACATCAGCTAACCCAAAAATGTTATCATGACTGAAATTCCTGACGAATATAAATATTGTTAGTTATGTAGGATTTATTTTTCCTAGAATTTTTCTTCTCTCAGTTGCTAAAAGTTAAGAAGCAACGATTGTGGTCAAAAACCCTTCTCTGCAGTGCATCCAATATGTGCTCAATGGAATTGAGATCTGGAGACAATAAAGGAAGGAGCATATGTGAAAAATCCAGATTTTCAAGACAATGATGAACAATTTTTTCCCTATGAGGTCGCATATTGTCCTCAAGAAAATGGAAATCTGTGCCAATAATGGCCCTGGTTAGAGGAATGCACTCCTCAATAATTTTTTTAATATAACGAACTGCAATGAGATTACTTTTCACAATATAGAGTAGAGTCCGTTGTCCGTCCTCTTTAGTAGATACCAGCTAATACCATCACATTCCCACCTATAGATTGCACCTTGGCAGAAAATTAGACACTTCATTTAGGATCTGTCAGGCACTAT
The DNA here is from genome assembly GCA_928085145.1 of Nezara viridula. Taxonomy (NCBI): domain Eukaryota; kingdom Metazoa; phylum Arthropoda; class Insecta; order Hemiptera; family Pentatomidae; genus Nezara; species Nezara viridula. The sequence goes on from OV725078.1 coordinate 47,362,364, forward strand.
GAAAAGGATTTCTTCTTGCAATAATAAAAATATTTCTGTAATCTCTTGGTGTCGTAATGCACTGAGATTCACTAACTGGTCTCCTATTGGTACTTCCAGTTTCTCTAAATCTGGTTTCTATTGGTACTTCCAGTTTCTCTAAATCTGGTTAAAGTCCGGAAGACCACAATTTAGGAAAAACCAACGGCATCAATGATATCCACTTGTCGGTGCCCTTGACAGCTCGTTCTCACGATAATATACTTCTAGTTTGAAATGTAGTCTTTGGGGAGGTACGTTGTATTCCTATGTCATGAATTCAGTACTAAAATAAAAAATAAATCTTGTCTTTCCATTGTTAAACAGAATATTACTAGATTAAAATTGAGAAAAGTTTGAAAACAACTGTTGATTAACAGAATGATTATTCTATAGTTAATAATTTATCAAAAATAAAGAATATCTTTTGTTTACTTTTTATGTTTACCAACATAAGAGAGAATCCTTAAGGAGAAAACAAAGAAATAAAACTTGTATTTTAATTTAAAATGAATCAAATAGAAATATCCTATACATTTTTTGTTTTAGGTGAAATTATGTTTAATAATATAAAGTAAAGGCTGTATTTATTTCACTATGTTCATATTCCTTTTTCTACATACTGCATTTCAGTTATGACGCCACTTTCATGACATCTGTAAGACCTCATTATTTTCCTACAAAACTACATTAACATGATATGATAGCGATGCTAGTCATCTCTTAAAAACCAAGATCGTATAAATTATAACTCTAATAGAGTTGATTTAATGTTAATTATGTTTTATATTCCTGCACCTTTTCTGCCTATGTACAGGTGTATTTTAGGAGTCATTTATCTGCTGACTAGCTAATTACTTCTTATAATTCTTCCTTGCTGATAAAATCGCCTTCTTCAGAATAAACCTTCTTCTTCCTCTGCGATTCTTTCCTCGCCCCATTAATGTATGTTTCCAATTTTCTGGTTCATATTCGCGTTTTTCCCCATTTTGAGACAAATGATTACCCAGACCTGTAATGATTTTAGGATATCTACAACATTTAGCTTTATCTCTTTCCATTTTTTATGCAAAAATAATAAAGCATTTATTATGAAAACCGTATAATTGCTTATGATATGGCTCAACCTCGAAACAAAATAAAGGAATTAAAAAAGATCCAAAAAAAGGTGATTAATTTTTTGATTATTTTTATATGATTTTTGCTTTCCAATTCGGTAACGAATTATTATATCTCATTCAGATTAAGTTTATAAAACTAAAATAAAATATAAAATAAATAATAATGATTCATTTCCAGAAAGTACATAAAATTGAAAGAATCTCTAAGAATCAATAAATACATAAAAATATCTTAAATTGCTTAGTGTCGCTGAATTAAATTTTATTTTAGTTGTCATATATTTTTTTTTTTGCGATAGAGGATATAAGAAGTAATAACAAAAAAAAAAAATTGGACAGTAAAATTATTGCATTAATATTTATAATATAACCAACAAAACCCTACACCATGACCGTAATATCCCATTTGTCCTAGACCTTATCCCGGCAGAATTCTCCAAATTTCACCAGAACCTTACTTATCATCCAAACCCCTTTGTACGATCCCTTCCCTATCCAGCACCACCCATCCCTATAATCCTCTAAGAAGGTTAAAACTGCAATGGCCCTGCGACCTTTTATAGTTTGTAAATATTGGAGTGTATGTGGCTAAAGCACTCTTGTTCAATCTCCACTGGGTTTAGGCCCAGTGACGCGGTTGGGAGAGAAGTGCAAGGATCTCCTGGAATCATGCTTTTCCTTCCACAGTTGGAGGGACATGTCTGGCTCGGAGTTCTCTCGTCAGATTGTAAATAGTGTATATAGGTATGTATGCGTTCTTTTTATTTATATATTTTTAGGTTATTTTATTCTTATTTATTGTATATATATTATTTTTCTGTATAATTTATTTTATTTATTGTACATAGAGTGTGAATGTGATTTCTGAACACTATTATAAATGTCCTTTGAGACAGATTGTAATATTTTTCAATAAATAAGTTAAATATCAAAATAAAAAATTTGTACTTTGTAGGACAATTAAAATAATATATCAAAAACGTTATTATAGCAATATAATTATGAGTATTGAATAATGTGGCAGAAAAAGGTAGGCGCTGACGGCAGTACCACTTTTCCGCTAATTAAGTGAATTTTCAAAGGAACCATTTAAAATATTTAAAAAACCTATCACTGATTTGAAAAGAGAAATGTATTGTCTAGATTTTTTATTTCAGGGCATTTTTCGTTATTGTTGACAGCTTAATTACAAACGACGCTTCATTTTTAACTTTAATTTGATCGACTTGAAAAAATTGACTTTACTGGTGTGTTTTATTGCCTAAAACAATTATTTTAATATGTGTTCACATTTTATTATTCTCTGACTATCCTTCTTTAATGAAAGGCCAATTATGACAAAAATGAGGCAAATGATGAATCTCAGTGACCGAAACACTAATTCAAGTCAAAATAATTAATTCCCCATGTTTGGCGCCATTTTGGGACAGTCAGTTCACTTTTTGTGGGAGCATTGGCTTTCTTTTAATAAACAGTTGCAAGGAACAGAATAATATGAAATTTATAGGAATGTGGGGAAGGGAGGAGGATAAGTATGCACGGTAGGGGGTCTGGCCCACCGTGTGTAAAAAATTCGTTAATAATCAATAAATATTTCCCAGTTCCCTAAATTCACAGATGATATCTAGTTTTTCAGGGGTTAGCTGCCCACTTATGATCAATCTTTCAAGGATTTTAAATATTTACATGAACTGGAAATAACTAATTTTGTTTATACCTTAAAAAAGTGAAGGCGAAAAATAAGAAAGAAAGATCATCAGAAAAATCAATCATTCCACAAACTTATTATTGTCTCGTGCATAAAGCAATCTAAATTAACATAAAAAAAAGTAAGCTTAAGAACTCAAGGGATCCATACCAGTTATGCTACATCTTAATATACAACTATGGTTTGATAAATCATAAATTTTAAAATACAGTCTATTAAAAGAAAAACATAATAAGAAAAAAAAAGAAATAATCATATACAACCTTTAATCTTCTAGCTTTTGCCTTCCTCTCTGCTAAACTGTCCATTCTAGATGTTCCCACTGAATTGCCATTTTCATCAATGGTTTTCTGGAAGAAGAAAAACATCTATGAAACACAGAAATATTATAAAATAACCAAACCAATTCTAAACATTCTTTGTGATGTTATAAAAAATAATCAGGAAAAATGTGGAAACTTTCCAGATTAATAAGAAAAATACTTAAATAACATTTTCATAACAGGAGAAGCAAAAAATCATCCATTGGTAGAATTGTCCATTGCAAGTATTCTGAATTTTAATACTGCAGCTTGAAATGATAACAATTCATTGACTGAATGGTACCTACTTACTGGCGGGTAATAAACTAATAATACCACTATTATATTTCTTCCCACCTATTTCTTCCGGGGGGTATATTTTTTGTCCTTTCTGATATTACGATCGAAATTTTAAAAAATCTCTTCAGAAAGACTTACCTAGAATGATGAACGAAATAGCAGAAAGTTAAAAATATGCTCGAAAGCTACAAAGTAAAAACCACATATACAATTAAATATATATAGTCATCACTAAAGGAGTAGGGTCTCTCATTTATTAAGGAATTGTCCTCTACTTTGTTTACTTACCATTAATGTAAATGGGAGTCTGGCTCTGATCGTGTAGTGTTAGATCGGGTTCGTGTCCACTTGTTTATTAAGTTTGTTAAGGTTAACCTCCTTTACAAGTGAGACTTTTAGTACAGTTAAGTAACTTGTATTAAAAAGTTTGGTGTGAAGAAATATGTTAAGTTCGTCACGGTGTTTACTATATGGACTAAATGTTTACAATATCCTCCAAAACATTCAAATGCTATAAGGTCATTCCATATCAAATCGACCTGCTTAAAAATAATTTTGAACCTATAGTTCTTGTATTTTGTTATTTTTTTGGTTATTTGTTGCATGCATTAATGTAAAGAAAAAAACAAAATCCGGTGTTTGAGTTATAATTTTTTATCAAAAATTCTTTATTGAGATATATTACAACCTGTCACATCTAAGGACAACAGTAATAGAGATACAATAATAGCTCATTCACACTGTGTACAACAAATACAAATAAATAAACAGCATAATAATAATATTAAAAATAAATGTATATAAACTAAATTTCTAAGATCCCGTGATTCTATTCCTCAAAAAAACAGACAGCTCCTTGTAACCTCTCTCGTTTTCCCCCACTTCGACTACGGTTGCTTGGTGTACGGAGGGCTGCCTGAAAGATTGGAGGTGAAATTAAAGAGACTTATGAACTGTTTTATAAGATTCATCTTTGGAATTCCCAGACAATCTCATGTTTACCACTGGTATAACCAAAATGAAGTGGCTTTATCCTACTTCCCGACGACAATTCCTTCTTGGTGTTTTCCTTTTCGAGGTCTTAAGAACCAAAAATCCTCCCTATATCATGGAACTCCTCATTCTACGTTCCTCTATCCACTCTATTAAGACCAGATCTCAACATATTGATTTATACATCCCTTTTCATAAAACTACATCCTTCAGCAAATCCTTCGTCATTCCTGCTACCACCTCCTTCTGAAATTCTTTACCCATCACCATACGACAATTCTCATCCTTAAATTCCTTCAAACAACTATTATTCCACCACCTACTTCATTTTCAAACTTCCGTATGTATGTAATATTTATTGGATTCCATAATTACAACTGCTCACTAACAATTGATCGACAAGTTTCATTTGATTTTATTTCATTTTTTTATTTACTCTTCTTTGTATATACGTAAACCATACAAAATGTACTAGTGTTAAAGTGTTGACTATTGTTATTTAGGTATGATTGTGATAACAATTGAAATTAACATTCAAATGACCTCTTTGTATTCTGTCAAACCAGCGAATGGACCAATGTTTGGTAAGATGTTATTATTATTCTTAGGGAACTTTGGTCCCAGAATAAAATTATTTTTTCATTAATTTCATAATAGGACACCGCTTGTTGATAGAGATGTTAAGATTACGGATGGACCGTTCCAGGCGGAAATGTTTATTAGACTTTGGATTTTTTTATTATTATTTTATTTTTAAGGTAAGTACCAATGGCAGAATGAAGAAGAAACAGACAGAACAAACATTCTCGTGAGTCGTATTGAAAATCTCTTAAACCGGTTCGAGGAAACCATTCCACCTCTGGAACAATTCGGAATGGTTCCACCTGGAAGGAACGGTCTTTAACGTTCCGAGTGGCCTTGAATTCCATCCCTGAAACGGTTCGGAATGGTTCCGACCGGAACGGTTTTTCTCATTACGAGGGACTTCGGAATTTCGTTTCATTGGAATATGAACGCTTTTAGGTTCCATTACATTCCATTTTCGATCCAATCTGAGATTTCATTCTATGGTCTGTTTGGAATAATTATGATACGGATTAATCTGTCTACGTGTGTTGTTACTTTAGCTTAAATTAGTAAGCCTTAAATTTAAAAATGTGTTTACAGTAAAAAAGACATAAAATAAAAAAAAATATAAAACAGAAATGGATTTTAATTCATTAATATTTTTTACTTTCACTTACCTATATATGAAATATATAGTAAGGGTAAGTATTTGAGTCAAAATAACCAAGTCTCGCAAAATGGTCTATGTGTGTGTGTGTGTTTACCACTGGTATAACTGAAATGAAGTGGCTTTATTCTACTTCCCGACGACAATTCCTTCTTGGTGTTTTCCTTTTCGAGGTCTTAAGAACCAAAAATCCTCCCTATATCATGGAACTCCTCATTCTACGTTCCTCTATCCACTCTATTAAGAACAGATCTCAACATATTGATTTATACATCCCTTTTCATAAAAAGGAAAAAAACTGCATGAGAAACTATAGCATTAAAGAGCAGTTAGAAGTGCCTCCATTGAAGACTATCTTGGAAAACATACAGTTAATATGTATTGGACATGTTTGTCAGATGGATGAAGTGAGAGAACCCAGATCGACACTGGAAGCTAGACCTACGGGTAGTAGATCACGTAGCCGGACAAGAATCTGCTATCAACAATATATTGAGAGCATTGGGGGTAACAGAGACAAAAACCCTCGCAGAAATGAAGCAACTGAGCAGCGACCGAGAAACCTGGCAATGCTGGATCTGAGGCCCCTCTACACGAATAAGGCTCTAAGAGGAAGAAACTGAAGAATATCAAAATAAAGTGCATACAAAAATGAAAAAGGTGAAACCTGTTCCAGCTTTCTAGCTCAAATAGTTTTTGAGAAATGGCCTCAAAACTATTTTAAAAATTCACCATTTTTTTTTTCATTTTAAAAATTTAACTCAAAAACCAAAAAATCTAAAATTCTGTATTTTCTTTACATAAATGCGTGCAACAAACCACCAAACGATCATTAAATTTCAAGTCCTTGTGGGTTAGGTCCCTGGTTGATTTTATATAGAATGACTTTATAATAACCAAATTATCGTTTTTGTTAACCTTGGTTATTTCTACTCACGCGGGCTCATTAACGTGAACGTTGCTGCAGGGAGGGGACTTCCAGACTTGCTGGAGGCAGGGGCCCGCCAGGTGGGTGTGACGTAGGATTGAACGCCCTACTCATATATCTCTAGTTCACCATACACCACAAATAGTCATGGAACTACCTAAGGTAAAACGCTCATTTACGGGAGGTAAACTAGTCTCCCGTTCGGTTCTCCGGGTGGAGACTGCTTTAGGGGATTCATGGCGCAAGTAGAAAATAGAGATTTGAGTATTGGTACGTGGAATATAAGGTGACTAAACTCAGCAGGGGTTAAAATCGGTCACGAATGAGGTTAATGGGTACAATTTGGATATCGTGGCTCTGCAAGAGGTTCACTGGCCAGGGGAGGGCTCCATGAGGGAAGGAAAGTACACTATTTGGTACGGAGGAAGCGGGAATCATTGTTTGGGTACCGGGTTTCTAATTAGGAGTAGATTACTATCCGCTTTGAGGGACGTACAATTCTTTAGTGATAGAATTTCGGTGGCGATATTTCAGAGACGTTGGCTTAAAATCGCGTTCATAAACATACATTGTCCGACCGAAGACAGTGGCGATGCAGTCAAATAAGAATTTTACGATAAACTCGAATGGGTTTATGATAAACTACCGCAAAACTCCATGAAAATAATTGTAGGTGACACAAACGCAAAGGTGGGGAGGGAAGAAGTTTATGTTCCGACGATAGGTAAAGAAAGTTTGCACGACTATAGTAATGGTAATGGGATCCGTCTGATAAACTTTGCCATCTCGAAAAATCTGATAATTAAAAGTACTACGTTTAAACATAAGGATATTCATAAATATACCTGGACATCACCGGATTCACAAAAACGAAATCAAATCGATCATGTCTTGATACAACATAGCTGACAAAGCAGTATAATTAATGTACGGTCTTATTGCGAAGCAGAATGTGGATCGGATCATGAATTAGTAATCGAAAAACTTTGACAGTATTTTAAATTCGGGAAATTATGATCTCTGTCCTCCTTCTGAGTACCAGTGTGCGGAACCGTTAATAGAAGAACCGAGTAAAGAGGAAGTTGAAGTAGCTATCGAAAAATTAAAATCGTATAAAGGAGCGGGAACCCATAATATTCCTTGTGACCTAATTAAGGCATGCGGGGAAGCTGGAGTTTCTACAATACATCTGTTGGTTAAAAAGATCTGGGTGAATGAGAAATTACCTGAAGAATGGAAAGAATCTATTCTCATTCCGATTCACAAAAACGGTCCGAGAACGGATTGTAATAATTATCGGGGAATTTCATTCCTTCCAGTATGTTATAAAATATTTACTTAGATCTTAACAAGTCGAATCACAGAATACGCCGAGGAAATTATCGACAACTATGCGAATTTAGACGGAATGATCGACTATTGATTAAATATTTTCTTTAAGGCAAATATTGGAGGAAAAATTAGAGTACAACGATGTTGTTCACTAGTTGTATATCGATTTCAAAAAGGCTTACGACTCTATTAACCGCCAGAAACTGTATAATATTCTAATTGAGCAAGGGATTCCAAAAAAAATTAGTAAATCTTGTCAGGATGTGCTTGACGGAAACACTCAATAAAGTTAGAATCGGGAATAATTTATCCGAAAAGTTTGAGGTTCGTACGGGTTTAAAACAAGGTGATTCCCTTTCCCCTGTCCTGTTCAGTTTGTTATTAGAACCTGTCATTAGGAAGGTGATGAGTACCGAAAAAGGATTGGATCTGGATGGAACAACACCCGTGCTTTGCTATGTGGATGATGTGGTCCTGTTAAGCGAAGACACGGAAACTATAAAACTAAATACGACAACATTAATGAAAGCCGGTTAAGAACTAGGGCTCGAAATAAGCATGGATAAAACAAAATACATGGTTAGCTGCAAAAATGGCGATATTGATATAGAAGGGAACATGTTTGAACAGGTAGAGAACTGTAAGTATCTAGGGTCTATGATAACTAGCAAAAACGAAATTGGAAATGCTTATTTTTATGAGACAAAACTACTTAGCTCGTGCATCTTATCCCGGACTTTAAAGAATAGAACCTATAAAACCATTATCCTACCTACAATTCGCGGAGGATCAAATGGGCTTGTAAAATAGTTGGTATTAGTAACGAAAAAATTCCTAAAAGGTTGATATTTGCTGTGCCGAATGGTAAACGTCCGAGAGGTCGACCGAAGCGAAGGTGGGAAGACTGCGTTAAAGCCGATCTGAAGGGACTGGATTTGGACAGCGAACGGTGGAGTGAGGTGAGTAATGAGCGATTGGTGGTGTCGGCATCGAACCTCCAGGTTCGCTAGGCCTTTTATTATTATTATTGGTTATTTGTACTCAGGGAACCTAAAGAAGGTGTGTATTTCCATTTCCCCTTATTATACATTCCATACACAAGTGGTTGTGATAGTTGAGCATATTAAAGTGTTGCCTGTTTTAATGTTTTTCAATCAAGTAACATTGGTTCGAATCCAGTCTGGGCGGGTTGAAATTTATTTTGTGGTAGACCCATAGAATGAATCTCAAACTTCCCGATCGGGTTAGAATAGGTTTGATTATACCTCTAGAACAATCCGGTCCTGTGTGTCAAAATAGTGAGGTATGAAGTAATGAAAAAAACATATATATGTATGTATATATATATCGACAGTCTGGCCTGAGACGCCCTGGTGTGTACATCGGTGTAATTCGTTCATATAATAGACTCAGTTTACTTTAATTTAATTTTCAGTTCAGTTAAGTACAGTTTTTTTTTTCTTCTCTTTTTTAAAAAAACACTATTATTAATCACGCTATTAAGTGTCGGATCTTCACAATAATCGGAGTAAAGAAAACGCAGCGAGATTGATAGAGTTCTGGGAGCAACGAGCTGGCAGGCGTCTACTAATCCTAACAGCATTAGACCAGCATTAGACGTTGTTTACTACCGTCAACAGTCCTGGTATTTATTTATATTTTAATTGCGAAGTAATTCTCATTAATAAATTTAAAAAATGGTGCAGTGTAATATTTGCAACAACTCTATCGCACGCGAAGATAAGAACAATATACACTGCGTTAAGTGTAAAATAATTTTTCATGGTAGGTGCGTCAACCTTAATGATAAAGACACCGAAGCATTAAAAATAATTAAAAAAACATGGGTTTGCTCTAACTGCGAACAGGTGAAAAAACAAAATACCGAGCCGTCCCCTCAGAAATACTTGCGGCAGTAAATCGTTTAGACGCTACCGTGAACGAAGATATAAAAAACATGAAAACAGCACTAGATAAATACGGAGAGCTCAGTTTTGAACTAAACGAAAGACTGACGAAGATTGAAAAACATCTGGAAGGTCAAGCTAAAAAGTTTGAGGAGATACTATTAGAAAACAAAGCACTCAAATCCCGAGTGGGCGAATTAGAGGTTCGCTTGAATAACGCAGAGCAAGGACTATTGAGTAGATCACTGGAGATCCGCGGTATACCGGAGCGACCGGGCGAAACGCCCGCTGCTTTGGTGACCAGTATAGGAGCAAGCTTGGGGATCAGGCTTAGTGTGGAGGACCTGGACAACGTACATCGCCGCAGAAGCCGAAAAGATGACTCGCGACCACCGCCTGTTATCGCACGCTTTGTCAGGCAATCAATTAGAGATGATCTAATTACGAAAAGGAAAGTGAAGAGGGATTTCTCCACGCGGGATATCGGTTGGCAGGAAAATGACTGCCACCGAATTTATCTGGGTGAAGAGATGACTCGCACAAACAGACACCTCTATTGGCTAGCCCGGCAGAAGAGAGCGGCGGGAAAAATCAAATATACGTGGTTTGCTTCCGGAAAGGTGCGGTGTCGAAAAGAGGACGGACATAGAGTCATCCTGATAGAACAGGCCTCGGATCTAGATGTATTTGACTGACTACCTAGAAGCCGTCAACCCCTTAGCCTCATTAAAATAGTCTTACTTCTTCTCTTAGTGCTATCTCTACACCGTCACTCATCAATCTATTTATTTTCAAGTACATTCTCTTTATTTATTTTTAATGTTAATATTACTTTTTCTTCACTTAGTTTCATGTACGATAATCGCTTTTCTGTACTTTCTACTCGTTTTGTCTTCTCGCTACCAAACACTGACTGTTTCTCTCCAAATCCACTGTATGTCTAGTTCCCTAATCACATGTCAAGTTAACTCTCAATCACTTTCTGCCCATTATGACGAATTCCTGCAATACTTTACCCAAAACTTTTATCATATCATAGCAATATCCGAAACCTGGCTCAAACCTTATATTCCATCATCTTCAGTCTCCTTGCCTGATTACATCCTGCTCCGTCATGACCGGGTAAACCGGACTGGCGGTGGAGTAGCCATGTTTGTCCACAATAGCCTAAAGACCCGAATCCTCGATTGCTCCCCATCTTCCGATCATCCTCATGTAGAATACCTCTTAGTAGAAATTCTCAGTAATATTTCTCCTATCCTTTACGCCGTGGTATATCGCCCTCCTCTCGTGCCATTTGACCCGTCCTTCGAATCAACTCTATTCAACTTCGTTCCCCTCTATCCCAGAATAATTATCTCCGGTGACCTCAATACCAATTTCCTCTCAAACTCCAATGACAAATCCTATTTAGAAAATCTGTTTTTCTCACTTCACCTATTCATCGTTCCTTTTTCCTCCACCCACCACACCACCAGATCTGACACTTGGCTAGACTACTACATCATCGACTCAGCACAAAACCTCCTCTCCGCCTCTCAATTGCCAGTATCCTTTCTTTCATCTCATGATCTGATACAAATAACGTATAATATCCGCACTCCTCCAATCCATCCTCGAACTATCACTTTCCGCCAACTGGATACCCTTACTCGAGAAAAAATATTACCTGATCTAGTAACATTGGATTTGAATGGAATATATCATTGCTCCTCTGTCGACACCATGGTTGATATTCTCACCACCAATCTTCTCAATATACTCAATACCCACGCTCCTCTGAAAACCTCCACTTTCCGTCATCGTCCTGCTCCTTGGATGTGTCAGGAAATTAAGGATCTGCAGAAGAGACGCGACGCTGCACGCAGACGCTTCAGACGGACTAGGCTTGCAGATGATTATCAAATATTCAGAGTGCTTCGTAACACGACACAGACAAGGATCCGACAAGCGAAAGCGAACTACTTTCACGAAGCCCTTTCCTCAGCTCCTGATATCAAATCAAAATGGCTTCTACTTCGTAAGCTTTCCCTCTGTGAACCTTCTAGATCCCCTTCCTCAGTTTTCCCAATATCACCTGATGACCTAAACTCCCACTTTATATCGGTTTCCACCTCTTCTTTACCATCCCCTTCCGGCTTTTCTCCAGAGGTACCTTTTAACGACAATAATTTTTATTTTTCCGACATTTCTCCCACAGACCTTATTACCGTTATAATGAAATCCCGTTCCAATTCCGTAGGCCCAGATGGCATTCCTATCAAACTAATAAAATTATGTCTCCCTGAAATCCTCCCAGCACTCCTTTTCATCTACAATTTCTCCCTGCAGAATTCAATATTCCCGACCTCTTGGAAAAAAGCCATTGTCCTTCCTTTAAACAAAAAGCCTAATCCATCCTCTCCCGAAGATTTCCGCCCAATATCAATCCTTTCCAATCTTTCTAAACCCCTAGAAAAGTTAGTGCAATCCCAAGTTTCCAACTACCTTGAACAATCCAACCAACTCGATCCTCTCCAATCTGGCTTCCGTCCTGGCTACTCTACACAATCTGCTCTGATTAAAATTACTAGTGATATCCAGACTGCAATAGATGACAAAAAACTAACCATACTTATACTGCTTGATTTCTCCAAAGCTTTCGATTCCATTATCCATTCCATCCTTTTCAACAAACTAAAATCATTATCCTTCTCCAATAGTTCCATCTCTTGGTTCCAGTCTTTCCTCTCACAACGAACCCAAGCAGTTTCCATACCTAATCAACCTCTATCTGCCTACCTTCCTTTATCCTCAGGAGTTGCACAGGGTTCAAGCATGTCTCCTCTTCTTTTCAGTTCTTATATTAATGACCTAAATGATTCAATTATCCATTGTTCCCACCACCTTTATGCCGACGATTCTCAAATCTATTTATCCTTTTCTCCCGCTGAGTTATTGGTGGCATTTGCCAAAATTCAAGAAGATTTAGATCGAATTAGTGCCTGGGCCAACTTAAATGGATTAAGGCTAAATGCTGCCAAAACTCAGGCCATTCTCATTGGTTCCAAGCCCCTTCTTAGATCCCACACCAACTTTCCCTCACTCTATCTAAACAACCACCCCATCACCTTCTATCCCTTTGTTAAAAATTTAGGCTTTCTCATAGATCAAACCCTTTCCTGGAATCACCATATCTCTCATATATCCCGCCGTGCAATTTCTACCCTCAAACTATTCCATCACTTCCGCCATCTTCTACCCCAAAATACCCGTAGACTCATAGTTTCCTCTCTCATCTTTCCCCACTTTGACTACAGCTGTGTGGTGTACGATGGCCTCTCGGTGGAACTGCGTGATAGACTCAAAAGACTTATGAATTGCTTCGTAAGATTTGTAATTGGAACCCCGAGACGCTCCCGTGTCTCCCACCACTACACTGAGTTAGGGTGGCTCTTCCCCTCCTTAAGAAGACAATATTTCCTTGGCACTTTCCTTTATCAAATCATTACCGATCATCGTCCTTCTTATGCCTACAACCTTCTCCAATTTAAGTCCTCAATCCATTCACTCACTACAAGATCCCGACCCTCTGACCTATACATCCCTTCTCATAGATCTGCCTCATTCCAAAATTCCTTTATAGCCCGCTCTGTCAACTTTTGGAATTCCCTCCCGATCAAAATTCGACATGCCCCTTCCCTGTATACATTCAAAAACCTCCTATTCCAATTCCTGTTCCAAAAACAGTCTGATACCAGCTAACTATTGATATTATATATGTATTGTGTAGCAATCATATAATCATAACACTTGGTAAGAGATAGTACATGCATTTCCTACTATCGACGTAGGAATTTCAATACATACATTTTTTTTTTTATTCAATTATAAGTAACTGTTTATTTTTATATATATATTCAAGTAAAGTTTTTTTTTTTTTTATGAAATGAACTCATTGTATCTCTTTTTCGTTCTTCATTTCTCAAAGTGTATGTTTATGTTGTTCAACCCTTAAATATAATTTTGTTCATAGTTTTAATTGTTTTGTTCATAATTTTAAATGCTCTGTACATAGTTTTATCTGTTTGTATATAGCTTGTGCACCTAAGGTTTTCTTTACTTTTTATTTTATGTTATCAATTTTATTTATTGTTTCAACGTTCAGGCCAGTAATATTCTATTATTTTGTACATTATTGTTATTCTGAAGGGACTTAGTCCCAGAATAAAGTTTTTTTTTCTATCTATCTATATACATACACACACATATGATATATATACATATATATATATATATATATATATATATATATATATATATATATATATATATATATATGTGTGTGTGTGTGTGTGTAATATATAAATAAAATCAAATGAATTAAAATCATAATCATAGTAAAATGAAAAATGTATTACAATAAAAAAATAAATTCATTAACACAACATTAAAAAATAAATGCAATTGCGCAATATGGTTGTGATATCTTTAGTTTCAAAAACAAAAACAGTATCATTTTTACAAATATATTAAAATGTTCAACAGTATATTGCAACAAAAAGTAGCAAAATAAAAAAAAAATTGTTGTGATCTTATGCATTATTATCAAAATGGATATCATTGTTTTTGATACACATCATCGTCTTTCAGGTCCCACTTTCCTAACATGATATTTTTATCTTCTTCAGCAGTAAAAAGCACGTTTTTATCATCAGCAGCAGTGCTGCCACCCAGTTTTTGGACCTGAGCAGTTGCAATAACTATTCGGGATCCACATTATCTGAAATTATTTCGTTCAAGTCGTCTGCAATTTGCCCTACTGATTGAGGTGTTGTTTCCAAATCGTTTGTTAATTGCAAAGGTTTGTGTAAAACTCCAAATCAGTATTGTCTTGCCAAAAATGCTTAAAGAAAAGTGATTAAACGTCTTCCAGCTTTTCTTACTTCAAAAAGATTCCCATTTCCAGAGTTTTGATGGAATGGAAATACATGTTTTGAGGTTCCCTGAGTCCAAATAACCCAAGTCCCGGAAAATGATCTGTATGTGAACAGTCTAGCACAAAAACGAAAAGTTGCAAGAAATTGAAAATAAATTTTTAGGTCAAGTATATGCCAAGGATGTTACAGAGACTTTTTCGTCAAAATTGACTAACCGGAAGTGCCACTTTATATCATCGGTTTTACACATTTTTACAATTTTCTCAAAAATGGCTCTAATGATTTTCATTATACTCGGCGTATAAATGTATAAATTTTGTATATATTCAAATGTTAGCAATATCATGAAAAGTGATAAAAAGTTCCACTTTCATTATAATTCTTTAGAACAAATATTCTATGAATAAAATATTTGTTGACATTATTGCTCTCAATTATTAAGTTGTATTTATATCAGGTATTTTATGCCAAATATAAAGTATTTCGTGCAAAATAAATATTTCATGCAATATGAGTATTGCAAGTATAAGTATTTCATGTAAAATAAATATTGTAAAAAAAATTCGCTGGAGATACCAATAGATTGTTTAAAATTCATGTATTGTAGTTTTTATTGAAAACATTACGTTGTTCAGATATTGTCATAACGACATATTATACTAAAATATAAACATATAAAGTTACATAAATGTAATAATAAAAAATATTCTTTAAAACTTAGCTATTAAACCCGTGATGTTTATAATTTGGTCAGAACAGACAATTAGAGGTTATTTAGACAAGAACTGGGTTCGATGGTAACTCGAATACGCAAGTAAAAAAATATAAATAAATAAAAAGTAATAGTAGGTTGACAGTGGAACAGTGCGGGCCGATTTCTCAGAAGCCTACGGCTAACTATATTCAGGCCAGACCTAATCTTTTTATTTTCTTATTATCTGTTAGTTTTTATTATTTACCCATTATTTAAATACATTATTCAATATCTTGTCTATTTCTGATCATGGGGGAAAGTAGCGGAGGCATTGAGCATCCTGATAAATCTTTAAATACATCGTTAGTACGAAATGATACAATTCAACATAAATACTTGCAGTACTTCAAAGACCCCTTAATTGGTTTAGTTGAAAAATCTGGTACACACAACTTTCACTTACCGCTCAACTTTGAATAGAAATTATTTTCTGGCCACGTTCGGGTATTATAAAATTTTTGAATTGCATTTTTAACAGAGCAAAATCTAAAAAATTACAGCTAACAAATCATAAATACCATTAAAATAACAAAAGTCCTATTTATCATACCACCGTTTGATTATGGATTGTTCGATCCGATGATTATGGATTGTACGAACATTAGTTATTAAACAGTTATTTTTCATTGCAAAGCTTCCTAAAACGGAATTAAGAGATTTGCATTGTCTGTCATAGACAGGTAAAAAGTTGTCACACTAATTGTAAGTGGATACTGTTGGAATATCACAAAAGGAAATTTCATCAAACTATTCACTAATTTAATTTTCTAAAAGGTTACATGATGATTTTTCGGAATAAACGGACGATAGATACCTAAATATTTAATATTCGCAAATTTGATGGGATTTATTGGAATTTATTTTAATCCTCCAGTTTTGAAAATATTTTTCAAGACTTGTGATGTGTAATTTTGAGAGTTCGGAATGCAATAAATGGATCATTATTAACTGATAGGATGCACGTGTCATCGGTGGTGATGACAGTGTTGGAATGGGTTGGGATATCAGCTGTATAAACTGTGCAAAGCTGTATAAACCGCCCCTCCTCTGGTACCTTTCGACCCATCCTTCGAATCAACCCTATACAAATTTATCCCATTTTACAGTAACATAATAGTTTCCGGTGACTTTAACGCCAATCTCCTTTCCGATTCCCACGATAAACACTACCTGGAAAACCTTTTCTACTCCCTTAACCTCTTTATAGTGCCATTTGCTCCTACGCATCATACTTGCTGGTCTGATACATGGCTGGACCTGTTTATCATCGATTCTGCGCAGAACCTTTTGTCCTCGTCCCAACAACCTGTTCCTTTCCTGTCTTCACATGACCTCATACAATATCCAGACCCCTGCGATCCTTCCTAAAACCATAACCTTCCGCAATATAAATTCCTTAACCCGTGAAAGCATCTTACCTGATATTGAAACCCTGAATTGGAATGATGTTTACACCAGCTCCTCAATTGATAACATGGTAGATATCCTGAGTTCTAATCTCCTCCATATCCTCAATACCCATGCCCCACTTAAAACCTCTACATTCCGCCACCAACCTGCTCCTTGGATGCGTCAAGAAATTCGAAATATGGAAAAGAGACGTAAGGCAGCCGGTAGACGTTTTAGAAGAACCAGGCTTGCAGATGACTACGAAGCGTTCAGGGTACTCCGGAACTTGACGCAAACAACGATCAGGCAAGCGAAAACCAATTACTTTCATGAAGCCTTCTCCTCAGCTCCCGATTCTAAATCCAAATGGCATTTACTCCGAAAGCTATCTCTTTGCAAATCTTCTTCTTCCATAGCTATCCCAGTCTCCCCTGATGCCTTAAATTCCTACTTTTTATCCTCCTCCTCTAGTAATATTTCTCCCGCCTCTTCTTATATTCCTGTATCATCTGCATTTAATAGTGACAATTTTTAATTTTCCTACATCACTTCTACGAACCTTATTTCCTCCATAATGAAATCCCAATCCAACTCTACAGGAATTGACGGAATACCTGTCAAACTGTTAAAATTATGCCTCCCTGAAATCCTTCCAGTTCTTCTATTGATTTATAACTTTTCCCTTCAAAATTATGTTTTTCCTACATCCTGGAAAAAAGCCTTAGTCCGTCCTATTAACAAAATCCCTAACCCCACCTCTCCTAAAGACTATCGTCCAATCTCCATCCCCTCAAATCTGTCAAAACCCCTCGAAAGAATAGTCCAATCCCAAATTTCCAATTATCTCGAAGAGTTCAAACTTTTAGATCCTCTCCAATCTGGCTTTCGCCCAGGCTTCTCCACTCAATCCGCTTTAGCTAAAATCACAAATGACATACATTCTGCAATTGACGAAAGAAAACTGACTGTATTAGTACTCCTGGACTTCTCCAAAGCGTTTGACTCCTTAGACCATTCTATTCTCTTCAATAAATTAAAATCTCTATCCTTTTCCAATAGTTCTATCCAATGGTTCCAATCCTTTCTTTCTGACAGGACTCAAGCCGTTAGTATTCCGAATCAACCCTTATCTTCTTTCCTCACTTTGTCTCATGGAGTAGCCCAGGGTTCAAGCATTTCTCCTATCCTTTTTAATTCTTACATCAATGACCTTCCTAGTTCAATCCACCATTGTTCATACCATCTATATGCTGATGACTCCCAAATTTATTTTTCCTTTCCGCCCACTGAGTTATTAGAAGCGTTTACGAATATTCAGAGAGACCTAGATAGAATAAGTGCCTGGGCAAGCTTGAATAAATTAAAGTTGAATGCAACGAAAACTCAGGCCATTCTTATAGGTTCCAACTCCCTCCTTAGATCCATTTCCACCCATCCTTCCTTGATTATTAATGACCAACCAATCTCCTTCACCTCCTCTGTAAAAAACTTAGGAATTACCATTGATCAAAACCTATCATGGAAACCCCATATTGCTCAAATCTCCAGAAGGTCTATTGGTACTCTTAAATTATTTCATCGTTCTCGTCAGCATCTCCCACAACCTATCCGCAGGCTCATCGTTTCCTCATTGATTTTCCCCTACTTTGACTATGGCTGTGTGGTATACGGTGGCCTCTCGTTGGAGCTTGAGGACAGACTGAAGAGAATGATGAACTGTTTTTTAAGATTCGTCTTCGGCACTTCGAGATGGAGTCAAAGTGGCTCTTCCCCTCTTCCCGCCGCCTATACTTCCTTGGAAATTTCTTATACCAAACGATCAACTCCCAGCACTCTTCCTATATCTGTTGTCTCCTCCAGCCTAAACCCTTAGTCCACTCAATAAAAACGAGATACCGTATTTCTGACCTCTATATTCCATTCCACAGGACAAAAACCTATGAACGTTCCTTCTTAGCCCGCTCCGTCTCCTACTGGAATTCTTTGCCACATAACATCTGTCATGCCTCTTCCCTGTCAACTTTTAAATACCTCCTTTTCCAATATCTCCTTACATCCCAAACAGAAGATTTACCACCATAAATTTCATTTTATGAACTGAATTTGCGTGAAGTAAATAGTGGTGCCTACTGTTTAAGTTTTAACTTAAAACAGCAATGATCTTTGTCACCTAGTTTGACTATTATTTTTACTATTTATTTATTTTTCTCTTCTCCTCAGGTTGTGCTTTTTTTTTCGGGTATATATGTTTATATTTTATATCTTTGTCTTTATGTGTGCCAATATGAGAATGTACGTATAAATAGTTCATTTTATTTATTTATTTTTTTTCCATTACACCACAAGTATCGTAAGATTTTATTTTATCTTAGTGTCTGCATATTATTATATAAACCACTGTAGATATTATTACATTTTGTATTAAGTTAGTTTTCTATTAGATAGCCTATTGTTTATAAATTGTGTAGTTATGTATATATAAATATGTAATTTCTCTTCTTTTTTTTTTCATCACAATTAAGTAATTTTGAGAAGATTTTATGTTCATTTGTATATATAGCATTTCCAAGTCAATTTAAACCTTTTCCAAATCAAATTCAACCTTTTCCAAGTCAAATTAAACCTTTTCCATTTCAAATTCAACCTTTTCCAAGTCAAATTCGACCTTTTCCATTTCAAATTCAACTTTAGAATTTTTGTCAATTTTCGATTTTTTTCGAAATGAAGGCCACTTACTATATTATCGACGGCATAGCTTTTAAAAAATACAAAAAAAAATTTGATTACGCAGTTGCATATCCATTTATTTTAACATTTTAGATTTTTTCAGTGTGATATTTCTATGTGATATTCAATTATTTCCAAGTCAAATTCAACCTTTTCCAAGTCAAATTCAACCTTTTCCAGATCAAATCAAACTTTTTCCAAGTCAATTCAACCATTTCCATTTCAAATTAAACCTTTTCCAATTCAAATTCAACCGTTTTCATTTCAAATTAATGTTTTAAGTTTTTGTAAATTTTATATATTTTTTTTAAATAATGGCCATCTCCTCCCCCCCTCCAATATGAAAGTCTATTATTATGGTCTCCTAAGTAGAATTTTCACTTAAGGATATCGATTTATTGTCCCTATTCGGATTTCTTAGGGACTAGTATTATGCTGTCCTGTACCTAGTTTTGAAAATAACCTCCATTTTAAGATTACGTGACTGCGTTTCGAATCATTTAAGTTTTTTTGACAAATTCGATATGTGGGTGTATTTTTATGTTTCCCGATCAGTAAATTTTGAAAATGACATCCATTTTATGTTTACGCCACTGTGTTTTGACTTATTTAAGTTTTTAGAATTTATCCAATATAAAGGTCTACTTTTATGTTTCCGGAGCCGTAGATTTTGAAAACGACCTTCATTTTAAGATTAGGCCACCGCGTTTCGACTTATTTGAGTTTTTCGGATATTTTTCATATGAGGGTGTATTTTTATGTTTCCGGAGCTGTAGATTTTGAAAATGACCTCCATTTTAAGATTAGGCCACCACGTTTCGACTTATTTGAGTTTTTCGGATTTTTTTCATATGAGGATGTATTCTTATGTTTCCGGAGCCGTAGATTTTGAAAACGACCTCCATTTTAAGATTAGGCCACCGTATTTCAATTTCTTTGAGTTTTTCGGATTTTTTTCATATGAGGATGTATTCTTATGTTTCCGGAGCCGTAGATTTTGAAAGTGACCTCCATTTTAAGATTAGGCCACCGCATTTCGATTTCTTTAAGTGTTTCGAATTTTTATCATAAAATAGTGTATTCTTATGTTTCCAGAGTCGTAGATTTTGAAAATGACCTCCATTTTAAGATTATGCCACTGCGTTTCGGCTTATTCAAGTTTTTCGAATTTATCCAATTTAAAGATCTACTTTTATGATGCCGGAGCCTTAGTTTTTAAAACGACTTACATTTTAAGATTAGGCCACTATGTTTCGGTTTTGTTAAGTGTTTTTGATTTTTCCTTCGAATAAAAAACATAATACGAAGGATTAATTTATTTTTCAATAAATAAATAAAAATATCTAATCAAAATAAATAAAATATGTATTGTCTCATTTTTAATTTAATTTTAGTTATCTTTTTTAATGTTGTGGTCTCCTATCACAAAATTATAAGATTTCGAACAATTAGCTGAAAAATCTGAATACGGAAGGTTAAATTTATTACCAGTTGCTTTTCGGCTTTTTAGTTTGTATTCTGTGGTTAATTTTACTTTAGCTTCATAATATTTATTTATTTATTCATACTCGAAAACATATTGATGAAACTTTGTATTGAAAAAATCCAAAATGAAGCCTAATTAATCAAGATGCAGCGGCTTAATCATAAAATGGAGCTTAAATATTAGATAAATTTAAATATTAAAGATTAGAAAAATTTCAATACGTCTCGGATAACATATAAGTAGATCCTTATACCGAAAAAGTAAAAAAAAAAACTTTTATAATCCAAAACAGTGGCATAAACTTTAAATTGGGTCATTTACGAAATGGGGGAAATCTACTGCTCCAGAAACATAAAATTAGACCTTTATACTTGTTAAATTCTAAAAATTTAAATAAGTTGAAACGCAGTTGCGTGATCATAAAATAGAGGTCATTTTCAGAATCTACGGTTCCGAAAACATAAAAGTAGACCTTTAAATTGGATAAATTCGAAAAACTTAAATAAGTCAAAATGCAATGGCGTCATCATTAAATGGATGTCATTTTCAAAATCTACGGCTCAAGAAACATAAAAGTAGACCTTAATATTGGATAAATTCGAAAAACTTAAATAACTCAAAACGCAATGGCGTAATCATAAAATGGAGGTCATTTTCAAAATCTACAGCTCCGGAAACATAAAAATACACCCACATATGAAAAATATCCAAAAAACTCAAATAAGTCGAAACGCGGTGGCCTAATCTTAAAATGGAGGTCATTTTCAAAATCTACAGCTCCGGATACATAAAAATACACCCTCATATGAAAAATATCCGAAAAACTCAAATAAGTCGAAACGCGGTGGCCTAATCTTAAAATGGAGGTCATTTTCAAAATCTACAGCTCCGGATACATAAAAATACACCCTCATATGAAAAATATCCGAAAAACTCAAATAAGTCGAAACGCGGTGGCCTAATCTTAAAATGGAGGTTGTTTTCAAAATCTACGGCTCCGGAAACAAAAAAGTAGACCTTTATATTGGATAAATTCTAAAAACTTAAGTAAATCAAAACACAGTGGCGTAAACATAAAATAGATGTCATTTTAAAAATTTACTGATCGGGAAACATAAAAATACACTCTTATATCGAATAAGTCAAAAAAACTTAAATAATTCGAAACGCAGTCACGTAATCTTAAAAAGGAGGTTATTTTAAAAAACTACTCATACGATAACAGACCCACGCATCGAAAAATTAAAGATAATTAAATAAATAAAAAAAGGTTGAATTTGAAATGGAAAAGGTTTAATTTGAAATGGAAAAGGTTTAATTTGAAATGGAAAAGGTTGAATTTGACTTGGAAAAAGTTTAATTTGATTTGGAAAAGGTTGAATTTGACTTGGAAAAGGTTGAAATTGACTTGGAAATGCTATATATTTTATTTTTTATTTTTTACTGGTTACATACTTTTTAAATAATGTATATAATATTAAAATTTTTATAAGTTAGTTTTTGGCCAGATTTGTACTTTACTTTGTATTAACTCATCATTGTTATTCTAAAGGGACTTAGTCCCAGAATAAAGTTTAATTTTCTATTCTATTCTAAAGGATAGGAGCTAGGATACTACCTTGAGAAACACCAGCAAACTGAGAAAAAAAGAGATGAATAAGCATTATGATTTACTTTGCAGAATCTGTCAGTAAGATAAGAACGGATAATGAAGAAGTATGTAGGTGGTAGGAGTTTATGGAGTTAGTACATCAGTCCCGGATGCCAGACTCTATCAAACGCCTGGTCAACGTCAAGAAAGACTCCCGTGCAGTACATTCCATCCTCCAGTACGCTCCAATGCAGAAGAGACTGCATCTACCACACGATGGCATTGCTGAATAGTGGAGTGGGATGTGCGGAATCCAAATTGGTGATCTGGGATAATGTGTTTAGCGTATAAGATGGGATACAGGCGTTTTAACAAGAGTATTTTCCAGAATTTTGCCCATAATGGGTAAAAGAGAGATAGGACAGTAAGAGGATGGGAGTTCTGGCGGCTTTATGGGTTTAGGTATCATTTTGACAACGGATAGTTTCCAAGGGTCAGGAAAATATGTGGTTCAGAGTACAGCATTATATATATATATAGGTGAGGAACAATATGGCTTTTTTAGGATCTGGGATGTGATTAGGTCATGGCCAGGAGCTTTGCGGGAAGGTAATCTATGAATGATATTGGATATTTCTGAAGGATGAAATGCTTTAGGTGGTGGGTTCAATAGGAGTGGGATATCCAATTCTGCTTCAATAAACTCAAGGTGGGTTGGATTAAGGATATCTGGTGTAGATTAAATGTTTTGAAGAGGTGCAGAGCAAATATTTGAGATTTTTCTTCGTCAGATCTGGACCAGGTTTGGGTTTCAGTAATAAGTGGGTATATTTAGCTGATAGAAAATATAATTACTGTGTTGTTATTATAATTTTTGCTGTTATTATACTTCCAAAATTATTATTTTTGTTATTATTATACTTCTGCCTAAATAAAATCTAGTGAATCTTGGTTCAAACTATTTTCTGAGTATTTAAGAGGTAGGTTAAAAGCTAAATAAGAAAATTTTTATTGATAACGCTATTTTCTCCATTCCACTTCATAGAATTAGTTTGATATTAGCCAGATAATGATATATAACTGCCTCTTCTTTTTTTAAAGATTGGGAAAACTTGTTAAAATATCTATTAAACATCGAGTAAGTAAAAGAGGTAGCTGGACTGATCAAATGCATAATAAACTATTGTTATCTTTTTTTAAACATTCTTATTACATAGATGAGTGATATAAAAAGAAAACGATTTTGCGGAGAAGAGTTACAGTTCCTTACATCTCTAGTTCTCGAAAAAGCTGATGTTATAGAAAATGAAGATACAGATACTGTTTCAAATAAAAAAAAAAGCTTGGGAAGAAATTCTTGCTGAATTCAATATGAACATTGTTTTCCCCACTACTCTCGACCTATTCAGTAGTAGAAGGTAATGGTGTTGTTACTGTACAATAACTTGTTGTTTTATTATTATCTATGGGAGACTCAATAAATATTTAGTGTGTAGGAAATACATTTCCTCACTTCACAAGTTTAAGAAAGAGTGCCTATCCTGGAAAACTCTTGGAAAGTATCAAGTTTGCTGCAATATCCTTATCAAGTGTATCAGTGTTCTCATATATTTTGATTTTTTGGTGTTCATAGTATTATTTATATGATAATAGCTAAAATAGAAAGACAGAAAGCCTATGTAAGTCAATTAGCTTTGTCAGAACTTATCATCCTATGTTTTGCATTTATAGAATTTGTTCCTTTGATGATAGCAGGTTGTAATGTTACAATATTAATTTATCATGTAATTGAATTTAAATTTTTCAAACATTTCCAATTATTTTTTCCTTGTAACTGACAATGATCCAGTTTTAATCTAAGAACTACTTATTACTGAACCATTTAAAGTGGTGTAAGTAAAAAAGTAAAACTTTTAGATATTGATACCTTACAAGAAGTACTATAAAGCCAGGTATTGATTTATATAAATTTCTTAGTAAGGAATTACAACTCACTTTTTCTGATAAAAATACTAAGTCTTAAGCATATCCAACAATTTAACACAACTCTATGGATTTATATTTATTTAACTCTATGGATAGTTAGACCATTGCCCTCTTAATTAGGGGATGCCTAAAAGTTGAAACATACTAGTAAGAACAGGATGATTAATATTTAATTTAATAATATTTAACTTATAGGAAGTGCAATTTTAGTTATTATTTTACTTCTGAAATATTGCGTTTACTATTTTTTTTAAAACTTATTTTTATGTACACCAATTTGTGAAGTTTCAAGCTTCAGATTCTTTATTTATTGTAATAGATGTTTTAGCCCCACTTTGTGGGTCGGGTTCTATTTTCTTTAATAAACTATCTCACATCAATTTTTTAAAAAATATTTCTTGGTATCAAATTGTCAATGCCAAGGATTAGAACTATTAAAATAGGTTCGTTGAAACATTTTAGGAAAAAAGTTATAGTAATAAAAGTTCTAAGGAAGATATACAAAAACACATAACAAAATATATGTAAAATGTAGTCAATTTCAAAACATAAATTAAATGAATAGGTCAACAATAAGTAATCATGATTAATAAAACTGAATTGATATTTAACAATTTAAAAATATTGAGGTGTAAATAAAAATGAAAGTATTAGGTTTATCCTAGTAGAGATAACATTTGGGCTTGGCGTTCATTTGACAAACTTGACATTAATATTTGGCATATTATTACAATATTTTAAAAAATACATCTTGATTTCTTAGTAAAGACATTAATTTTTAGTAAATCTTAATTTTTTAGTCAAATCTTATCTGACTTGAATTCCTCAATTTATCTTCCTTATTTCTTTTTTTGTATATATATTGTATTTCTCATTGTGTCCTAAACCAGGTTCTATCCCAGGAAATTATTTTATTTATATTACTTTATTCAGAACAAACCATAATCCATCACCCGAGTTTTGGTCCTCCAAATCTGCCAGATAAACTTTGGCATAGTTTAATGACTCCCTAAAACAACATTCCATTGGGTCTAAGAGATATATTAGGAAAATCAGTGGTAGAGGTCAGCAGAACAAGCAGTAATAGTGAAATATTTACCAATTGGGATACTGAATGGTGGAAACTGTGTATAATGGTTCATTGAAAATAATATCAAAATTTTAAATGAATTAAGGGATTGAACAGCACCAACAGTTGTTAAACAAAAAATCAGGGTGGTGTGTGCAACATACAATTTTCACTTATCAACTTTTTTAAAAGCAGAAATAGGTATTTTCAGAAAAAGGGAAATTGAAGTAGATAATAAAACAGGTTTTTAAATATATTTATTAATGGAATGGTATAAGTCATTTTCATAATAAATAATTAATTGATTATTTAGTTTGTTAAATTCATACTTTATTTTTTGACTTGAGCATCCACAAAAAGAAATTAATGTTTTAAAGAATTATTAAGTTCATTAGTTATGCATTAAGTTATGCTTTTTTTCCTCTTTTAAAGTTAATTTATGGCACTTTTACTCTCTATCGAAATAAACGTATCAAGTTTGTTTTAAATAATTTTAAGTGAAAATACATACATAGCTGTGTTCTCAGTTAGCATTGAATTCAGCAACAATTTCTCTTTTTTTTTTTTTATTTGAAACAGTATCTGTATCTTTATTTTCTATAACATCAACTTTTTCGAGAACTAGAGATGTGAGGAACTGTAACTACTCCTCTCCACAAAATTGTTTTCTTTTTATATCACTCATCTATGTAATAAGAATGTTTAAAAAATATATAATAATAGTTTATTATGTATTTGATCAGTCCACTTACCTCCTTTACTTACTCGATGTTTAATAGATATTTTAACACGTTTTCCCAATGTTTAAGAAAAGAAGAAGCGGTTATATATCATTATCTGGCTAATATCAAACTAATTCTATGAAGTGGAGTGGAGAAAATAGTGTTTTCAATAAAATTTTTCTTATTTAGCTTTTAACCTACCTCTTAAATACTCAAAAAATAGTTTGAACCAAGATTCACTAGATTTTATTTAGGTAGAAGTATAATAATAACAAAAATAATAATTTTAGGAGTATAATGACACCAAAATAATAATAACAACACGGTAATTATATTTTCTATCTGCTAAATCTAAGTTGTAGTGAGTGGGGGAAGTAAAGGGGAGTTTTGGAAATGATTAAGGGCCCTGTATATCTCCTAAATGTCTCCTGTAATAGAAAGGAAGTTGAAGGGGTGGACACCGACTACCAGCATTTTAGGGACCATAAGGAAATAGTGGAGGATAAGGGACGACTATGCATACCACCAATAAAGTTACTACTGATCTAACTTAGAAGGGTTGAAGACAAAATAGTAAAGTGATACTATATTTTTATAGAAAATTTAATGTTCAACTTTCTTTCTCAAGACTTTTTCGTAGAATGAAGACATAAACAGTTAGCAAGCCAAACATGAGGCCAACTTTTTTTTTTAATGTATTATGAGGACGGATATCTTGGAAACTGCAAGATAGGGAAACATTAATTATAATCAATCCTGCAGCAAATTTTGTCAACTTTAATTTTATAACAGAATACCCTTATTGCTATGAGGCATATTTTCCATGATATAAGCAAATATAGAAAAAGAATTTGAAATTATGAAAATATTTCAGAATTTTCCACAAACTAAAATTTATAAAAAGTCTATCTGTAATTTTCAGTAAATAGTTTTCAGGGTACAATAAATTTGAAGAAATAAAATACAATATCGATTAATGATGAAAAAATATATACTAACAACACTCACTTTAGAATCCGAAAGACACTCCTTAGAAACAATTGATGCATCAGCAGTATCTAAAACAAAAATTAATACTCAAGTGAAAATTGTTCAAACAAATTTCGAAGCAATAAATAATAGGAAAGATAATCTCAGATATTTTTATTATCTGAATTATTGGAGGAAAATATCAGTTTATTTCAAAAAGTCACTAAGTACACCTTTGATGGAACTAAACTTTAAAATATATATTTGTAAAAATCGACAATATTTATTATCATTAATTGTATAGTAATAATACAATAATACCTTTTACACCCCAAAAATACTTACACCAAGAACACAATGTTTAATTTCACACAGAGAATATTTGTTAAATTACTTGGTGATGTAACATTCTAAAATGTTACATAATAAACTTCTGCAATAAGCCCACAAAATGATTAGCGCTAAAAGATGGCATAGTTATTGTATTTTTTAATAGTTACTTATGAGAACTTTAATTATTTTAACCTATTCCTAGAATAATTTTATACTTTATATCTTATTAAAAGAGAAATAATATGTATCTTAAAAATTGAATAATAGTACAGGCTTAGGGAATACAAAGGTTCGATACTGCTATGTATCATAGGCTGGCGTTCGAATTATATATAAATAATATATTTATATTATTTTCCACCAGGTGGTGAAATCCCCAGATCAAAGTTGCAACACTGAGCCAACACCATCAGAAATTCTGGCAGCAGTAAAGCAGCTTGATAATTATTTTAATCAGGAATTATTTTAATAAAAAATATTAAAGTAGCTCTAGACAAGTACGGAGACCTGAGCTTCGAAGTAAATTCTAGGCTATCTAAAATTTAAAACCACTTAGAGGGACAATCTAAGCATCTAGAAGAAATAATTTCAGAGAATAAAGCCCTCAAATCTAGAATCGGTGAACTGGAGGTCAGGCTGAATAAAGCCGAACAGGGGCTGCTTAGTAGATCGCTCGAGATCCGGGGCATCCCGGTTCGAGCAGGTGAGACCCCCACAGCCCTGGTTACAAGTATTGGGGACG
The DNA here is from genome assembly GCA_928085145.1 of Nezara viridula. Classification (NCBI taxonomy): domain Eukaryota; kingdom Metazoa; phylum Arthropoda; class Insecta; order Hemiptera; family Pentatomidae; genus Nezara; species Nezara viridula. The sequence continues at coordinate 47,390,894 of OV725078.1, forward strand.
GCCTGGGCATTAAACTTAATGTTGAAGATACAGACACTGTGCAGCGCCGAAGAGCCAGAAAAGATGACCTTCGATCCCTGTTTACTCCTCAACATCGATAAACAATTTGGCATAGTTTACAGGACTCACATTGAAAATCTGAAATGTATGTTATGTTACTACTGGAAATTTTTGATTAATTTATTTCTATTGATTATTGCTTTCACATATTTTTTTCTTTTTAATGGGTTTTTTTCTTATATTTTAATTTTTACATTATTTCATCTAATGTATCATATCCGGTCCAGCCTCTGCTCATCAAATTCTGACTTTATTTTCCCCAAGCCTAATCATGTCTAACATCCTTAATACCTGTCACGTCAACTCCCAATCCCTCCCAGCCCACTATGATGAATTCCTTGAATACTTTACCCATAATTTTTACCATATCATTGCAATTTCCGAAACCTGGCTCAAGCCTTACATCCCTTCCACATCTGTTTCCCTTCCTAACTACACACTAACCACCACGACAGGAGCCAGACTGGCGAAGGTGTAGCTTTGAATGTTCACGAATGCCTGAAGACCCGAATACTCCACTGCTCTCCTCCATCCGATCACCCACATGTAGAGTTCCTAATCGTTGAAATTTCCTTTGATACATCTCCTATCCTTTATGTCGTAGTGTATAGACCTCCTCTTGTTCTCTTGTATCAGTCCTTTGAATAATCCCTCTTCAACTTTGTTCCTCTGTATACCAAAATCATCATTTCCGGTCACCTAAACACTAATTTCCTTTCTGACTCCAGCGATAAATCATACCTCGAAAACCTTTTTTTCTCTCTTCATCTTTTCATTGTTCCTTTTCCTTCCACTCATCACACCCCCAGGTCCGATACCTGGTTGGACCATTACATTATCGACTCCTCTCAGAACCTCCTTTCCTCCTCACAAGTACTGGTCTCCTTTTTATCCTCTCATGACCTAATCCAAATTTCATATAATATCCATACTCCTCCGATCCTACCTAGAACCATAACTTTTCGTAACATTGATGTCCTCACTTGGGAAAAAATTTTACTCTACCTGGAAACCCTTGAGTGGAATGGAATATGTTCCTGTTCATGTATTGACTCAATGGTTGATATTTCAACTTCCAACCTAGTTATCCTTGATGCCCATGCTCCCATCAAAAACTCTACCTTTCGTCGCCCCCCGGCTCCCTGGATGTGTCAGCAAATTAAAGATCTTCAGAAGAGACGTGATGCGGCCCGCAGACGCTTTAAACACACTAGGCTCGCTGACGACTACCAAGCGTTTAAGGTGCTCCGTAACCTGACACAAATCAAAATCCGACGAGCCAAATCCACCTATTTCCACGAAGCCCTTTCATCAGCTCCTGATTCCAACTCATGGATTCCAACGGCTACTCTTTCGTAAACTCTCCCTCTGTGAATCTTCCAGATCTCCTTCCTCAGCAGTCTTTCCAGTCAAGCCTGATGATTTAAATTCATATTTTATATCAGCTTCCTCTTCCATTACTCCATCAACATCTTGCTTCTTTACTCCTGGAATATCATTTAACGATGACAACTTTTATTTTTCAGATATTTCTCCCACAGACCTCATATCCGCCGTGATGAAATCTCATTCCAATTCTATTGGTCCAGATTGTATTCCTGTTCAATTAATCGAATTGTGCCTATCTGAAATCCTTCCTGTTCTCTTTTTTATCTACAATTTCTCCCTTCAGAACTCAGTATTTCTGTCCTCATGGAAAAAAGCCATTGTCCGTCCTTTACTTTAAAATCCTAACCCTTCTTCCCCTGAAGATTACCGTCCAATCTCAATCCTTTCGAACAGTCCAACAAACTTGACCCTTTCCAGTCTGGTTTTCGACCAGGTTACTCCACGCAGTCCGCCCTAATCAAAAATCATTAGTGATGCTCAGTCCGCCATAGATGACAAAAAACTAACTGTCCTTGTACTCCTTGACTTCTCTAAAGCCTTTGATACCATTAACCATTCCATCCTTTTCTCCAAATTAAAATCGTTATCCTTTTACAACAGCTCTATCCTTTGGTTTCAATCTTTCCTCTCTCAACGTACCCAAGCAGTCTCTGTTCCTAACCAACCTTTATCTTTCTCTCTAACCCTGTCCTCAGGAGTGACACAGGGCTCTAGCATATCTCCTCTCCTTTTTAGTTCATATATTAACAATCTTCATAAATCAATCCTTCACTGTTCCTATCACCTTTGTGCCGTTGATTCCCAAATTTACCTCTCCTTCACTCCCTCTGAGTGGCATGATGCGTTTGCCAAAATACAAGAAGACCTAAATCGAATCTGTGTCTGGGCAAATGAAAATAGATTAAGGTTAAACGCTGCTAAAACCCAAGCCATTGTCATTGGTTCCAAACCCCTTCTCAGATCCAATACCAACATTCCTCTCCTCTACCTAAATGATCAACCCATCACTTTCAACTCTTCAGTTAAAAACTTGGGTATTTTCATAGATCAAACCCTCTCCTGGAATCACCATATTTCCCAAATATCCCGACACTCAGTTTCCACCCTGAAACTCTTCCATCGCTTCCGCCATCTCCTACCCATGTCCACACGTAGACTCCTAGTATCCGCCCTCATCTTCCCCTACCTTGACTACGGCTGCGTAGTGTATGGTGGCCTCTCATCGGAACTTGGAGACAGATTGAAAAGAATCATGAATGGCTTAGTAAGATTTGTCAATGGAACCCCGAGACGTTCTCGTGTATCTCACTACTACGACGAGTTAGGGTGGCTCTTCCCCTCCTTCAGAAGACAATATTTTCCTAGGTACATTCCTTTACCAAATAATCCATAATCATCGTCCGTCCTACGCATTCAATCTCCTTCAATTCAAGTCATCTATCCACTCCCTCTCCACAAGATCTTGTCCTTCTGACTTTTATATCCCTTTCCACAAATCTGCCTCCTTTCAACACTCCTTTATTGTCCGCACCACTACCTTTTCAAATTCCATCCCACTTAAAATCCGCCATGCACCATCCCTATCCATAATTAAAACCCTTCTATTCCAATTCCTCCTTACAATTCAATCAGATGCTGGGTAGCCATTTATCATGTAACAAAATTGCATTTTTTTCTATTTATCATTTGTATATAAATATATTTTTTTTTTTTGAGCATGGAAAATATGTCTAATCACGTTCTGTAAAGTAAATGTAATAAGGTAAATACTTCTGCTATCACTTAGTTTTTAGTTTTTTTTTTTTATTGTAATATGTATTTTGGCCAGATGGAATGTTAATTTTTATTTACAAAATTGTTGTTCTTAAGGGACTTTGTCCCAGAATAAAGTTGATTCTTCTATTCTATTCTATATTTAATATAATATAAAAGAATGTATTTAAAAGATTAATATAAATAAATAAACTTAATCAAATAAAGAAAGAGGAGCTACCGACACAAGTAAATCAGGTAGGATCCTAAGGGGACTGAGACTGTTCGGTATACTGTCTGCTATTCGATGCAATAAAGATAAGCATAATGGACGGTCAAGGTAGGTGCAACAGTCAGAACAAGAACCTGGAAAAGTGGTAAAGGAGAGTCTAGAGGAGACACAGTGAGTTTAAGACAGCCAGAGGTGCAGAGCAGTTCTGGAGGAAAAGGTCTGAGAAGAGGTCAAGCCATAATAGTTCTTTGGAGATGAGAGTCCAGGGAAGAAAGAAGCAAGCTGTTTCACAAGAGAGGCTACAAATGATTCTGGAAGGGAGATAAGAGTCCAGAGGAGAAAGAAGCAAGCTGTTACACAACAGGCTAGAGATGATTCTGGAAGGAAGATGGACATAACCTAGAGTACATTGGTAAAGCAGATCATTCCACCAGCTGTCAGTTACACCAAATGCTAAATCATAACATTCATTTATATATTACCAAGTAAACTTGTGTTTGGCAATCTATAAAATAATAGTCCTATGCACACATAGCATTCTCCAGTAAAGAGTTCCATTAGTATAAATAATGATTCAGATCACAAATAGACTACTTCTTGACTAAATTTTGATTTTTTTACAATTATCCCTGCATGCCATCATTAAGACATATAGTTATAAATAGTAAATAGTAAGCGCAGAGGAGCATCTGGATTAAGTAACATCTAAGTAATGTTGGATCAAATATTTTTTGTTTGGAATCCAGATAGAATTTAATTAAATCAAGAAGGAAATAGTTACCCTCATATTGGAGTAGACAGAAATCCTCCTTGAAGATGGAATTATAACGTTTTAATTGGTATGGGGAGAACCTTCAGGTGGAGGTCCTGTAGAGCCTCCATTTATTCCTAGGATGGGATTAAGAATTTTAAATTTTGGAGAGATGAAAAATCTTCAATATACACCCAGAGTATTGAGGTGGTACGTGTATTGATAAAGAAATTAAATGTTCAAAATTACATCAGTAAAGGGGGCTAATGTAATATACTTTGTCATTGTGATGTGCTCAACAACTTTTTTTATAAAAAAATCTAATGATTTTTAATGGCTATATTTAAAATATATGTGATTCATTCATAATTAAATTATTTTAGAAAAACATAACATGGGAGTTTAAATAATCATTTAATAAAGCTTTTTTAAGTAAACAAAACTTTTAATAAGTCATTGAAAAAACTATTTTTTTCTTGGAGTAGCTATTCTTAAGGGCTGAGATTCATTCAGTATTTCCGCAAAATATATAAGTTATCCCTATTTTGACGTTTCACTTCCTCAGTCTTGGTGAGCTAATTGTACATAAATTGTAAATTGGTAAATATTCTTTCACTTAAACCATGGAAAGATTAGCAAGTTTAGATCATAAACCAGACAATGGAAATAAGATCTAATTTTAGGAAATAATAAAATATTCTTAGAAACATGACATGACATGACATTTTCAAGATAAAAGATGGTGAAAACCCCTTAGAAATCAATTGTATATTTATTTTCCCCTTTCATAATGATTGCCACACAAGATAGCTGTATTGAATGAATAATATATTTTGTGTTTTGTGCTATTAGTGTATGAACAGACTTTTAGAAAGTGAAACAGAAGAAAAATTTAATTCCTTCCAGAACTTTTAAAGGAGAAAGTGTAGATAATGAATATTGTACATTTAATGTATACTGTGATTTTTGTAAATACAATAAATAAATGACGAATATTGGAATTTTAAACTTAAGAGACTGATTTTAAACTATAAAGTAGTATACATATGAAAATGAAACAACTTCTGAAGAAAAAGAAGAAGCAGAAAGTAAATTTCATTCTGGGACTAAGTCTCCTTAGAATAACTACAGTGAACAATTTAATGACAATTGTCTGGCATTAGAAATAATCAGGAATAAATTAAATTACAAGGTTATTTAGATCTAAAATTAAAATAAAGAAAAGGCACTGGTAGATATATGAAATTATAGATAAATTCAGATGTGCAAGTTAACACATTTGTACACATAAACAATGTGGATGGTATATAATTATCTGTAAGATAAAATATAGAGAGCCAAATAACCATTAAGGGGTTTGGGTGTGGGAAGGTCTTGAACCAACATAAAAAAAAAAATAAAAATAAACTTTATTTTCCTTTGAAGTCACCTGTTGGGGCCGGGGGTATTTCAAAATTAAAACACAAACCCTTCCCCGGTGAGTTTCCTCAAAGGTGAGAAGATTCGAGCAAAATTAAATGTTGGGAAAGAAGGAAAAATAAAAAGAGTAAATATGAAACCTGTAATACGTGAATAATGTGCATGCACAAGAAAATATTAAATATAAATATTCTATCAAATAAACATGTTAAAAATAAACAAATAAAAAATCCCTTTCTAAATGCTTACAATATTTATTGAGATAAAAAAATATATACAATAGTTAAAAAACAAATAAACAATGGAAAAAGATTATTGAAATGCATTAAAATAAAATGAAACAAAAAATACAATATTCAAAGAAAATAAAACCAAATTAACGTTATGAACAAAATATAAATAAAACCAACTTCCAAATTATAAATAAAATCAAGAGAAAATAAATAGCTGTACCAATAAAACAAGAAAATTAAATTAATTTACTGTCTTTCGGGACGGTGGAGAATAATAAAAAAGACCAAGTTGAAGGTTCTGCTTCCAACCAGGTTATCTTCCACGATGTTTAGCTGTCAAGTAATCGACGGTGGGGTGGTATCGATATGTATATCGCTCTCGATCGATGACTCAGCTGCTCCCAACAGCGTTTATCAAAAAATGGCGCTAGGCTGGTGAGTTGAGGTGAACCTGGAGCAGGTGGTGGTAGCCGTCCACTACGTGATGCAATGTCATCAAAGGCTAGCTCCAGACTGGCGACCCGGCAGTATTTTGATGTCTTAATCACCAAGACTGGGTATCATGGCCGGTGTGTATACACAAATGCGATAACACATCGTAAACAAAGCCAAATATACAAATAATATAAACTTAAATACATTTCTGAGATAATTGTCCCTCAGTTTTTACCAAAAAAAAAACAACATTTGTCATTGTTAACATTTAAAAGGGTTAATGGTGAGAAAAAAAAAATTAAAAAATAAAGATCTGAGCGTATGCAGCGTTAACATAACCTTCAAAAACTTCACTCAACTACGGGCGCCATCTCTATTTATTGGCTGAAGAGAGTTAACTCCATCATCCATAGTTGGCGACCCTTAACTAATTCTTCGTTTCTCGAATCTTTTATAGTTGAAGGCAATGTGTGTTGGATGCACTAGGTATGGGCATATTGGACAGTCCCCGCTTTTAGCTATACCCATTAGATGTAGATACTTGATTGTTCTACAATGATTTATCTTGAGCCTGGTCAGCTTATTTATTATTGATTCTCCTCAAAACCTATTATCCTCCTCGCAAAACCCTGATTCCTTTCTCTCATCTCATGATCTTATTGAAATGTCATAAAATGTTGTTATACCTACCTTTGTTCTCAAACAAATTTCCTGAAGAGATCAAAGATAGAATAGAAGAGATTCCAGTAGACAAAAATGAACTCAATTCTTTTTTTTCAAACGATCTTCCTTTTGTATTGACATCTGACCTCCCACTTTTTTCCATCACTGAAACCTCCTTTGACAAAGATAAGTTTTACTTTCTTGATATTTCTCGAACTGACCAACTCTCTACTTCTTAAATCCAAAACCAAAAAATATAGCTCTGACTAAATACCTGTGAAAATTATCAAACTCTGCCTTCTAACCTTACTTCCTATACTCCTATGCATCTACAATTTTTCCCTTCAAAATTCTATTTTTCTTAAAGCCTGGAAAAAAGTCATTGTTCAGCCGTTGAACAAAGTTCCTGCTCCTTCATTAGTCTTTGATTACAGACCTGTGTTGGGCGTTATTGGAATAAATTATTTGAAACTTTATCTAGATAACGAATAATAGGTAAACATTTATTTGTTATTCTTATTTGACGACCTTTGGACAGATAGTTATTTGCTATTTACAAATAATATTATATATTTTAAGGGCCACTAGTTTTGAAAATGGTCTCCAGTCATTTAAATATAGTGCCCCGGGCATAGACTTTCTGTAACTTTTTTGATTAAATCGATATCAGGGTCGACTATTATGTTTTGGGGAGCTCTTTTGATAAAAATACTTTCAGATTTGAGATTGCGCCTCCGGGAATCGATTTTTTGTAACTTTTCGGATTTAATCAATATTAGGGTCAACTATTATATTTTGGAGGATGCTTTTTATTTTATGAAAATACCGGGTGATTGAAGATTAGAGATAGGCAAAAAGTACTATGAGTAAAAATTACAAATTACAGAATATTTTACTCTTAGTATTTGAGTAAAATAATCTATAATTTGTAATTCACGATTACGCGGTTCGAGTATTGAGTACTTCAATCAGTACTCAACCTGATAATTGAAAAAGTAATCAGCAGTCCTCGAGAGTACTTTGCTTTCTCAAATTTACTCAAAATTACTTTACTTTTTCTTTTCGAATCCATCATTTAACAAATTACAAGCGTTGAATATTTTGTGCTTCCCAAAACAAAATAGTCGACCCTAATATCGATTAGAGATCCACTGATACCGATATTAATACCTAACGCCTATATGCCGATATATCGGCCATTTTTTTCTCATCCTCTCTCCTGATTTTCAGTAAGTACCGATATCCTAAAGACCGATATATTGACCTTATAACCATATTTTATTAAAATTGGTAGTTAGGCAAATTTTTATTTATTTATTTTTTTTTTTTATCTTGCTCTCTTCTTCCATTAATTTGGTCAAATATCAATATTCCAAAGACCAATATATCGGCCTTAAGACATTATTTAATCGAGATTCTCAGAATTTCACCTTGAATATTACTTTTTATTGCTAATAAATTCGCCAATCAATTGTCAAAGGATGAACATAAATATGAGTAAAGACCGATATATCGGCGATATAAGTTCGATAAAATGAAGTCATAAGGCAGATATATCGTTATGATTAAATGACACTTACATTCAGCAATTACGAGAATTTTCTATGTGACGTTATGCTGAACTCGACACATAAAAACGAATGACCGATATGCTAAAATATAAGTTTATATATCATTTATTAATCGAATTTTGGGTAAAGGCCGATGAGTAGATGGTCTATTTATTCTTTTATTTAGCAATAAGTAGGATATTCCATGTGAAACTGTACAAATCTTGACGGGAAAGCGAAAAAAGGCCGATATAAACAAATTTATTTCGAGCAATATCTGTTATTGGTCGAAATTTGTGCATAGGCCGATGCGTAGATGGTCTATTTATTCTTTTATTTAGCAATAAGTAGGGTATTCCATGTGAAACTGTACAAATCTCAATGGAAAAGAGGAAAAAAGCCGATATAGCCGATATAAACAAATTTCTCTCGAGCAATATCTGTTATTGGTCGAAATTTGTGCATAGGCCGATGCATAGATGGTCTATTTATTCTTTTATTTGCCAATACGTAGGGTATTACATGTGAAATTGTACAAATCTTGACAGAAAAGCGAAAAAAGGCCACATCGGCCACATCTATCAGTCACATCAGCCTTTGTAATATTGGTATCGGCCAAAGTTTCGATATAGGACGATCCCTAATATCGATTTAATCTAAAAAGTTACATAAAGTCTCGATAACCGGGGGCGCAGTCACAAATCCGACAGTATTTTCATAAAAAGCGCCAACTCTAAACATAATTGTCGACCCTTATAACGATTAAATCCAAAAAGTTGATGCCTGGGGCGCAATTTCAAATTGGACACAATTTTCATAAAAAGCGCCCCCCAAAACATAATAGTCGACCTTCATATCGATTAAATTCGAAAAGTTACAAAAAGCTGATCCCCGGGGGCTCAATCTCAAATCCGACAGTATTTTCATAAAAATCGCTCCCCAAAATAAATTGTCGACCTTAATATCGATTAAATCCAACAAGTTACAAAATATATAAATAAACCCTGATATGGAAGAAATCCGAAAAACTCAACTAAATCGCAATGCAGTGGCGTAATCTCGAAATGGTGATCATTTTCAAAAAGCACGGCTCCGAAAACATATAGAATCTGATATGGAAGAAATCTAAAAAAATTCGCAACGCAGTGGCGTAGATTCTAAAGATGAATATTTTCAAGAGGTGGGGCTCCAAAAATATACACTGACCGGCAAAAAATTCAACCCACTTGATTTTTCCATGTTTTCATCTAAAAATATTTCACCCACTTGTAAAAAAAGTTGTATTTGTATATAATACATGGTATTTGTAGATAATACTTAGTATTTATGGAATTTTATAATCTTTTTTACCTTTAATAATCAAAATGTGATTGGGTAAGAAAAATTAGAAAAAAAAAAATTGAAACTACAGCTACTGCACTATGCGGGCGACATGAGGGGGTGCATTATCGTGCATTAGATAGAACGATCGCCGATTTCGTTGAGGATAGGCAACACATGAGGTTCCAAAATCTCATCTAGATAGCGAATGGCCGTCAAAGACCCTCCACGAACAACAACCAATTCTATGCGGCGTTCCATTGAAATCCCAGCAAACACCATTAAGGAACCACGTTGGAAAGGTTGGCTCTGAGAAAAATTACAGGTTGCATATCTTTTGTTTCTTCTTCTCCACACCCTTTCACGCCCGTCTGGAGATCGAAGAGCGAATCTTGACTCATCTGTAAAAAGTACAGCACTCCATTCGTCCATAGTCCAATGGCTGTGTTCTCAAACAAAATCCAGCCGTTTTACTCTGCGAGTTCTGGTCAACTCTGGTCCTCTTACTGGACGAAAAGCCATTAATCCATACTTATTTAATCTTCTCTGAGCAGTATGTTCAGAAATTTGCACACCTCGAACTTCTTTGAGCTGATGAATCGCTTGAACAATGGTAAGGTGCCAATTATTTATTTGGCACAGCTCTGTTTATATAATACACTAACAGGTAAAAAATTCCACCCACTTGATTTTTTCATGTTTTCATCTAAAAATATTTCTGCTTTGGATTGGTCTATTGTTTTTAATGAATAAATAGGTAATCTTTTTGTTCGTTTTCAATTAGGAATGTTAATATAGAGGAAAATAACCCTTAATCCTTAATTCAATGAAATGATTCTAGATTCCAATGTTTCCATAGTCCAATGGCTGTGTTCTGAAAAAAAAAAAGCCAGCCTTGTTACTCTGCGAGTTCTGGTCAACTTTGGTCCTCTTACTGGACGAAAAGCCATTAATCCATACTTATTTAATCTTCTCCGAGCAGTACGTTCAGAAATTTGCACACCTCGAAGTTCTTTGAGCTGATGAATCGCTTGAACAATGGTAAGGTGCCGGTTTCGTAAAATTCTCAAAGTCAAAAACCGGTCATCCCGTGGTTCTGTTACCCTAGGCCGTCCAGAACCGGGCCTTCTATTGTAAGAACCAGTTTCCCGAAAACGCCTGACGGCGTCTCGTAAAGTTTCATATGGAACTCCGATGGCATTAGCTGCATATGTAATGGAACGTCCATCATCAATAAGTGCCACACCACGCGCAACAACCTCAGCACTAAGAGGCATTTTTAAACTTAATATTAAAAAAATTAAAAGCCGGAGACTAAGAAATGTGCTGCAAGAAACGGCACTGAACCAATGATACTGAATAAACATTTTTATTCCATAGAAAGTAAACATTGGAATCTAGAATCATTTCATTGAATTAAGGATTAAGGGTTATTGTCCTCCATATTAACATTCCTAATTGAAAACAAACAAAAAGATTACCTATTTATTCATTATAAACAATAGACCAATCCAAAGCAGAAATATTTTTAGATGAAAACATGAAAAAATCAAGTGGGTGGAATTTTTTGCCAGTCAGTGTATAAATTAATCCTTATATCGAGGTAATAAAAAACCCTCAAAAAAGTCGCAAAGCAGTAGCATAATCTTAAAATAGAGATTATTTTCAAAAACTATGGGTCTGAAAATATATAAATAGGCCCTTATAAAGAAGAAAAATAAAATTAACGCCAAATTATTCGAAATATATATGAAAAACTGGAATAACAAATAAGAAGATAATAAATGACTTGAATTTATTTATTATCTAGATAAAAGATAAACAGAATTATTCGTTATTCATAGTTGAAGGTTCGAATAAATTATTTGTCATCTATTACCTATTATTTAAGATAAATTTTGCCACTTTCTTCAGCAAATCCTTCACCATTCGTGCTACCTACCTCCTTCTGAAACTTCTTATCCATCTCCATATATCAAACCACGTCCATAAATTCCTTCAAACAACTCCTATTCCACCACCTACTACAAATTTAAACTTCTGACAAGCTTGTAAAAATTTTTAGATTATGTAATTACGTTAACCACCAGCAGTTAATTGTTAAGAGCCATTTTATTTTTATTAATTCACTTTTTTTTTTCTTCTTTCTCAATATTTCTTGTATATAAATTCCCGTCAAAAGTATAGCAACACTTTGAAATATTTGAATTTAACAAAAAGGTCTGTTTTTTCATAATAAAGAAAGAGTCTGAAGTCTATAATAAACATTTTTAAAATGGATATAAAAAAGTTTTATTAAAATAAATTACAATATTTCTTCCAATAAACAAAAAGTTATAAAACTTACTTTTTAATATTTTCCGTTTTTACAATTTTAACTTTTAAATTACAATTTAAATATTTAATTTGCATTTAATAAGATGTATTGTCCCCTCTGGCTTGAATAACTGCTTCCACTCGTCTTGGCATACTTATAAAAAAATTTTGAAGAAAATCTTGGGGTATATTGTCCCACTCCCCCAATACAGCTGCCTTTAGCATTTCAAGGGTAGTAGGAGGTGAATTTCCTGACCAAACCTTTCTTTTGAGATAACCCCAAATGTGCCCGATGGGGTTAAGGTCAGGACTTCTTGCTGGCCAATCAATGGTGTGGATGTTTGTGGTGTTCAGGTACTCAGAAACACATCTTTCCTTGTGAGGACCAGCATTATCATGCATGAGCAACGATTCAGAGCCTATGCATAAAAGGCACTACATGATCTTGAAGAATCATTTCTACATACCTGAAAGTATTCAAGGCCCCTCCTTGGATTGGCAGTAACTCAGTATGTGCCTCCCAAGATATGCCGCCCCAGAACAAGAAAGAACTCCCTCCAAATAGCTCAGTTTCTAGCGTGCATCATGACTATACCGTTCTCCTGCCCTTCTTCAAACTCTTTCACAGCCATCTGGTCTGTTAAGGGCCACTCTAGTCTCATCAGTGCATAGAACTTTTTACCATTCCTCCATAGTCCAAAATTGGTGTTCCCTTACAAATCTCAATCTCTTTATGCAGTGTTCTGAAGAGGACCTTTCACTGGCCTTCTTCAGCTGAGGTTTGACTCTTTCAGTCTTCTAATGACCGTTGACTTCGAGATTGATATCTCACAAACACTAATGATCAACTTTTTAATAGAAAAAGATGTAGAATTACACTTCCGAAGTGCGTGCATTATAATGAAGCAGTCATCTATGTGATTAGTAATCCTGGGACGCCCTGACATTGGTCACCTCGAGTGACTACCAGTCTTTTTGTACCTTTTCATGGTCCTTGAAATGGAAGAATAGTGAAACCCAAGGCGATTAGCTATGTAACGCAATGATTTACCTTCTTCAGAGAGTATAATATATTGTATTATATATTATATATATAATATATTGTGAGTATAATATATTGCGAATAAAATTAATTGTTATAACTAAACTAAAGAGAAAAGAAAGAGCAGACTTGAGGCAAAGGAAAGATAAACATGGACTGAAAGGAAATTTGAAATTAATAAACCAAAATTCCATTATTTGTTAGTAAACAGTGAATAATAATGATGTGCCTAATCCCTAATGTTCCTCATTTAATAAATAATAATATTATAAATATAAAAAAAGTATGGATTAAAGTCAAAACCAAGAAAATCTCGAGAATTATGGGTATTGCAATACTTTTGACAGGGAATGTACTTATATTTTCCCTTAGTAATTTTTGTATATATTTATAGTATATCTATAATTCTGCCATAAATACGGTTACGAAAGTTGAATTTTGTTTACATCCTTGGGTATTATTTAATTAATCCTTACCTTTATCAGGTTATTTTCCTTACATGTCGGGATAATAATCCCAATTAGTTTGTATTTTTCTTTAGCTCAGTTAATATGGAGTTGGGTGATAAAGAAAACTGAATAGTAGTGACCGCCTTAAAAAAGTTGGAAAATGTAGGGCAGAGATTTTCAACACTTTAAAACTTTTGGGTATTAGCTGAAGGTTTGTGTACCGCACTATAAATAGATATAATGAGACCCTATATGTATGCGGCAGACCTAGACCGGTCCATCCCCGCACTGTGAGAACAGCAAATACAGTGAGAGCATTGGCTGCTCGAATCAGAAGAAATCTCATTCGAAAACAACAAATCAATTCTCGGGAAATGGGAATCTTTGTCAGATCAATGTCTCGCATTACAAAAAGTGACCTTAGGATTGGTGCATTTCAAAGAATGACAGGACAAAGGCTAACCACTTCCCTTAAAAATAATAGAGTGAATAGATGCAAAGTGCTCCTTGGCCAATACTATGATTTTTTAAACAGCTAGCTAGCTAATATGATGACTTGAAAGTACATAATAGGAGTCATAAGAAAGATTAAAAGATCAAATTACATCCTCTATAAGCCAAAAACTTCTGAAAGTTTTAACACAAAGAAAAATTCTCCAACAAATAAAAAAAAATAAAATAAGTTATGAAGTAGTTATGTAAAAAAAAAAGGTCAGAATTTGTTAATATGATTTTATACATCATAAGCCACCAATAACCTTTAAGGAAAAAGGTACCAGATAAATATTAATTGCTTTTTAAAAGATTACAATATCAAATTAAGAAATAATTAGAATAGATAATTATTTAAGACCATACATGCTATATGATAATCCATGTATATTAGATTGTACCTTTTGGTGGATATGATGGAGATGTACCACTGTTCAGTCCCAACTGTACAAAGTTATCATCCTGTTTCTTCTAAAAAAAAAAAAAATAATAAAATAAATAAATTAAATATATGCAGGATGTCCCTTAAGTAGAGGGAAATATTTCAAGAACTACAAAAAAGTTTATGTAAATAATGGTCCAATTTTCTGCAGAAAAGTAGGAAATTTAAGTTTTTTGATTTTCAAGTAAGTAGTTTTTTTTTTACGAATTGGAAGTAATAACTAAAATAAATATTTAATTTAAATAATTAACAATTGCTTCACAGTAACCTAGAAAACATTAACAACAAATGAAAGTAGAGTTTGCCATTGTTTAAACTATTCTAAGAGAACTTTTGAACAGATAAACTTAGCTTAGTTCTGTTATTGATAAAATCGTGAATTATTTGCAATTTTTTTTTTTATCATCCTCCAACTATACTACATAGAGTCCAATTTAAAAAAAAAACTTCCTTGTTTAAGAGACCAACTAAGTGTTTCTTACCTTAATATTTACGTTTTCTTAAAATAATTCAAGTAATAAACTAAAAAAATATTCGCAAAATATCTTATAAGAGAAAACAAAATTAAATAAAAATCTTCTAATGGATAAGTATCAAGTCTCGAATATATAAAATAAAATACATCTGTTATTTACATAAATTTTCAAATACATTTAGGTAACAGAGAGGGATTAGCCAAGAGAGGGATTCAATTCAAGAGACAAATAAAATAATAATAACAATAAAAAATAAAAAAATGAGTATGTATGTGCTGTATAACATGTATATGCCAAATATGGAGATTTTTATTTAAAAAAAAAAAAAAGAAGAAGAGGTATTTTATCCGGTATCTGATTGTTGATAATTTGATAAAGAAATGTGCCCAGGAAATATTGTCTTTGACCTTTCAATTCTGCTATATATTTTATAATGCTCCTTAGGAGAAGAGCCATTCAAACTAAGAGTAGTGGTGCAAGACACAAGAGTTTCCGATAACAAATCTTATGATGCTTTTCATAAGTCTTTTTAGTATATCACGCGGCTCCATCAAACATCACACAACTAAAGTCAAAGTGAGGGAAGATGAGGGAGGAAACCAGGAGACTGTGCGTATATTGTGGTAGGAGATGGTGAAAGTGATGGAAAAGTTTGAGAGTAGAAATTTCCCATCATAAGATAGGCTGATGGATAGAAGGTGACGGGTTGGTCATTTAGGTATAGTATAGGATCTAAGGGCTTGAAACCAATAATAATGGCCTGAGTTTTAGCAGTATTTAACCTTAATCCATTTGAGTTTGCCCAGGCATTGATTCGATCTAGGTCTTCTTGAATCTTGACAAACACTACTAATAACTTAGAAGGATTAAAGGAAAGGTGTATTTGAGTTGTCTGAATAGAGATGATTGAAGTAATGAAGGATTGATTCCTGTAGGTCATTAATATAGAAGGTGAAAAGAAGAGAAGATATGCTTGAGCCCTGGGCGACTGTAAAGGATAAAGAAAGATAGGTAGAAAGTGGTTGATTGGGGATGGAAACTGCTTGGGTATGTTGAGAGAGGCAAGATAATGATTTTAATTTTTTAAATAAGATGGAATGGTTAATGATATCAAAGGCCTTGGAGAAGTCAAGAAGTATAAGGACAGTTCATTTTTTATAAACTATTGAAGTCTGAAAATCACTAATTTATTGTCAATAAATTATATCTTTTCAGATTTCTTCGATATATGAATATGTTCTTATGTTATCGAAGGCTTAGTTTTTAATTTTTAATATAAAACTAAACAATTTAATGTAGCAAATAGTTACTAAGCTATATAGATTTCTAATCACAATGATGAAATAAAGTTAATATAAGCAACTATTTGCGAAATTAAATTATTTAGTGTTTTCAAAAGCTACACCTTCGATAACATAAGAACAGACCAATATATCGAAGAAATTCGAAAAGTTAAAATAAATCGATACGCAATGGACTAATCTTAAAATCGATAAGTGTTTTCAAAAACTACGTCATCCGACAACATAATAACTGACCCATAAATCAAAGAAAATTATTTGATCAGCAGCTGTAAATGCAATTATTTATTTGGCACAGCTCTGTTTATATAATACACTAACAGGCAAAAAATTCCACCCACTTGATTTTTTCATGTTTTCATCTAAAAATATTTCTGCTTTGGATTGGTGTATTGTTTTTAATGAATAAATGGGTAATCATTTTGTTTGTTTTCAATTAGGAATGTTAATATAGAGGACAATAACCCTTAATTCAATGAAATGATTCTAGATTCCATGTGGGCGTGCATTATCGTGCATTAGAATAGAAGGATCGCCAATTTCGTTGAGGATAGGCAACACACGAGGTTCCAAAATCTCATCTATATAGCGAATGGCCGTCAAAGACCCTCCACGAACAACAACCAATTCTGTGCGGCGCTCCATTGAAATACTAGCCCACACCCTTAAGGAACCACGTTGGAAAGGTTGACTCTGGAAAAAATTACAGGCTGCATATCTTTCGTTTCTTCTTCTCCACACCCTTTCACACCCGTCTGGAGATCGAAGAGCGAATCTTGACTCATCTGTAAAAAGAACAGCACTCCATTCGTCCATAGTCCAATAGCTGTGTTCTCAAACAAAAGCCAGCCGTGTTACTCTGCGAGTTCTGGTCAACTCTGGTCCTCTTACTGGACGAAAAGCCATTAATCCATACTTATTTAATCTTCTCCGAGCAGTACGTTCAGAAATTTGCACACCTCGAATTTCTTTGAGCTGATGAATCGCTTGTACAATGGTAAGGTGCCAATTATTTATTTGGCACAGCTCTGTTTATATAATACACTAACAGGTAAAAAATTCCACCCACTTGATTTTTTCATGTTTTCATCTAAAAATATTTCTGCTTTGGATTGGTCTATTGTTTTTAATGAATAAATAGGTAATCTTTTTGTTTGTTTTCAATTAGGAATGTTAATATAGAGGACAATAACCCTTAATCCTTAATTCAATGAAATGATTCTAGATTCCAATGTTTCCATAGTCCAATGGCTGTGTTATGAAAAAAAAGCCAGCCTTGTTACTCTGCGAGTTCTGGTCAACTTTGGTCCTCTTACTGGACGAAAAGCCATTAATCCATACTTATTTAATCTTCTCCGAGCAGTACGTTCAGAAATTTGCACACCTTGAAGTTCTTTGAGCTAATGAATCGCTTGAACAATAGTAAGGTGGCGGTTTCGTAAAATTCTCAAAGTCAAAAACCGGTCATCCCGTGGTTCTGTTACCCTAGGCCGTCCAGAACCGGGCCTTCTATTGTAAGAAACAGTTTCCCGAAAACGCCTGACGGCGTTTCGTGAACTTTCATATGGAACTCCGATGGCATTAGCTGCATATCTAATGGAACGTCCATCATCAATAAGTGCCACACCACGCGCAACACCCTCAGCACTAAGAGGCATTTTTAAACTTAATATTGAAAAAATTAAAAGCCGGAGACTAAGAAAAAGAATCACGAATAGTAAAATACGCAATTCACAAATGTGGAACTCATCTGTATTTTTGTATTCACTGACGTTGAAAACTTTCAGTTATCAAATCAAGATTACTGTATTTTGAAAACAGTTGTGACGAAAAATAAAATACAAAAAAAATTAGTTCATAATGTATTTTTATTACCTCGAAGAGGGTTAAATAAAATTAAGTAATTAGTAGTGCTGCAAGAAACGGCACTGAACTAATGGTACTGAATAAACATTTTGATTCCATAGAAAGTAAACATTGGAATCTAGAATCATTTCATTGAATTAAGGATTAAGGGTTATTGTCCTCTATATTAACATTCCTAATTGAAAACAAACGTAAAGATAAATGATAAACAAATGCTTGAACATAGCTATTTTGATTTGACTTAAAGTTAAAAAAAATTGAAGAATATTGCAAAAATTGTGAAGTATCAATTTCATTAAATTCTATTTTACAGTTAAAATTAATAAAAATAACAATTCAAATAATAAGAAAATTATAATGGCAGCGCAATTTGGTAGGCACTCTATATTTGGAAAAGGGTCATATACATGCATTTTTGCACTAGTTATTGTTGAAAGGTATAACGTAGCATCAATAAATTTTAAGTATGTATAAACTTTCTTTTTATGTACTTTTTAAACTTCACTCATATTCTTATATTCCTTCTTTAATTAGTTTTGATGTGACTAATGAAAAAAATGGTTACGTTAATACCAAACAAACATAAAATTGAATTTTTTTAATGAATTTTTGTTCCATATATTTAAGGAATGAAAACATACGTACATAAGCATGTTTATTGAATGCGTACATACAAACAGTAATAGAAATTGTTTCATTTCGTGATTTTTTCGTAATCACGAATAGTAAAATACGCAATTCACAAATGTGGAACTCATCTGTATTTTTGTATTCACTGACGTTGAAAACTTTCAGTTATCAAATCAAGATTACTGTATTTTGAAAACAGTTGTGACGAAAAATAAAATAAAAAAAAAATTAGTTCATAATGTATTTTTATTACCTCGAAGAGGGTTAAATAAAATTAAGTAATTAGTATTAGTTTTAATAATAAGTATTAGTTTATAATAAGTCTTAGTTTTAAGTATTAATTTTATTTCAGATTGGAATAACCAACAGATGATTGGGAGAAAAACAAAAGACAGTTTAGAGTTAGATGGTAGAACCTCGCGAGTGTAGAGGCACGCTAAGGATTTGTATGTGTGAAATACTTTAGTTTTACGGTGTACACCGGATTTTTCTTTGTATTTAATCCATATAAAAGGATCTAATATAATTTTGTCGGGTACGCTTTTTATTAAAATATGGTTGGATTTGATATTGCGCGATTATTTATCATGTTTTTCATAAAAAGTGCCCCGACAACATAATAGTATACCCTAATATTGAATTAATCAAAAGTTACAAAAACTTGATGCGTGATTATACGACCTTCAATTCGATAGTATTTTCATAAAAATTACCCACTGCAACATAATAGTGGACCCTAACATTGATTTGAAAAATTAGGAAGAAGCAATTTTAAAATAAATTTAAATTGTGTAATTTAATTTATTTTTTGTTCAAAAAAACTCTCTTAATAACTTAAAGAAACCATATTTAAAAAAAAAAATGTGAATTAACTTTTTTATTAATAAAATTAATAATTTCAAGGAAATAACTTATTAAACCTTATTTTATATTCTTATGTTCACTGTGACCTGTGGGCTTAGATATAATTACGCTCTTTGGGATTAAGATTACTGCATTATTTTAATTCTTTAAGTTTTCTATTATTGCTAATAATTTTGCTGAATGCTTATTTAAATTTAATTAAAATTCTAATTTATTAATTATGTCAACATAGTACTGCCCAATCTTCTTAATATCCGTTTTGAAATTAACCACATTTTTAGTTATATATATATATATATAAATAAGTTATTTCCTTGAAATTATTATTATTATTATATATATATATATATATATATATATATATATATATATATAGATTCCAGATACTTTATAATTTTATTATCTTCCATTCTATTTAAAATTTAAAAAAATATGATTATTCATGATACTATGCCTTGCTAGAGCTGTGACATTGATATTTTTCGAGTTTTTAGTGTTTATTTAACATAAAATTTTGTTATTAAATGTTAATATATTCTATTTTGCCAACTTTTGAGAAGTTTCCTTAATGTAAAATTTATCTATGCATTGCTTACAATTAATTTTATAAATAACATTTTGTTTATTCTCTTTTTTAATTTTATCCTTCATATTTGTAACATATTTGTTTAATTAATTATTATTATATACACCAAATTTTATATTGTTATGGTCATATCTTTTGAATGCATGTTTTATTTTATTAGTTATTGCTGGTATATATTTCAATTTAAAACAACTGCTCATTTTCATCATGTTTTGTGTCTTATTTTTGTTATTTTCTTCTTCACTATTATCCTTCTCATTTTCAATGGTCCCCCCTTTTTTTTTGTCATCACACTTTATTTATTATTATAATTGGTTTTCTTAGCCCTGAACTTCAGGTCGAAACGTCGGCATATGTAAAAAATAAATATTATCATTTATTTTTGCCTTCCTTTTTTGACTGACCACCCCAACTATTCTTCTCTTCATTTATTATTATAATTATAGCTTTTTTAAAAATAAGTTTTCATTAAGTAACTTATTACTTTTATTAGCATTATTTATCTCCTGATAACTTTCATACCAAAGCCTTTTAATATATTTATAGGGGTAAAAATTACTACACAAAATTTTAAAATTCCAGTTTTTATTTCTATTAAATATTTTTCATCAGTTAACATTATAGATTTTTTTATTATGTTTTATGCTGTAGTTTTAATTTGATGCTTTGAATAATATATTTTTTATAAATTTATGCAAGAATAAATTATTATTCAGTGATGATGTAGAGATATTAGTTGTAATATCGAAACGATATTAGTTGTAATGTCGTTATCCCAACGATATTACAACAAATGTTATCCTATTAATCTTTCAATTTATTTATTTCTTAACATTTAGTCCCGTTATCTGTTTACCTACAGTTATCAAATGTAACCTCCACTAGCTTGTTATCCACTGATATCTTATTATTATGTTATCTTATTCTTATTTTAGCTTTAATATATCAATACTTATTCAATTTTCAATCTCTTTATTGGTAAACATTCATTTTCTTTATCTGTTAACCTACAGTTATCAAATGTAATCTTTATTAGTTTGTTATACACTCATTCCTTATCTTTTATCGCAATCTGTTTACTTTTAACTTACATGCTATATATAACCCCATGATGGTTTTATTTTTCAGCCACCAAAGAAAGATGTACAACTTAATACATAAAAAACAAGATAAATATATAATCCTCAAATAAACAATATCAAAAAGTGTCCTATTTTTTAAAAATAATGATGCTAATATTTCAACAGAAAAGTTTTAACTTAAAAACTAAACAATGTTTTGATAATAGAACTTTCGTAGAAGAATGATAAAAAATGAATCATGTTTAATAAAAAATTATGTAATACTTTCTAACCTCAGCATAAGGACTTATGGTTAAAGGAAATCCAACACGTGCATCTACAGGTTCTTTGAGCTGATAAACATTAGCTTCTTTGGCTATGTATTGTTGAAGTTGTTCAAGATTATCAAAACTACCATTCTGAAGTAGAGCAGCTATTTCAGGATTGTTCTAAAAAGAAAAACAAAAAGTTAAAAAAAGTAAGTATACAAAGTATTTCTAAGTAACACAAGAAAAATAAAAATAAATCAATTTATAACCACTGACATAATTAAGACCGTTTCATTTTAATGACTCTATTAAAATGAATCAATCTGTCTACAAATATATGTAAGTGCAATGATGTTATCAATCAGTTCTTCATCTGCTCTCTAGGTTAGTTTTTTTAAATCAATTAAAAAACTGTAATATCGGAAACATAAATAAATGAATAAATAAATAGGAATATTTCTCATGTAAGATTATTAAGGCCCGGATCTGAAGATCTAAATTTACCAAGAATAATATAGTAAAAAAATATTTGTAGAGCTTAAATATTGTTTAACACGAAAAACATAAATGGACATGGTAAAACTGAGTAGCAAAATTAAACCATAATGTTTACAAAAATTAAATTTTAAGAACTAACAATTCATAATAAAAAGCGCAAGTTCCTAAATTCAATGCTAATTCTATCGATTAAATCTAGCACCAATGAACAGCGATTTATGCTCAGTTTAGGCTCAATGGCCTGATGGGTTCCATCGGAAGGTCAAAATTTCTGAAGGATTACCAACCAAAGACATGAACAATAAAAATCTGGTGTGCACAGCACATAACTTTCACTTACTACCCTCTTCTTATCAGAAATTAGAATTTTCAGACAAAGGAGAAGTGAAAGTAAAAAGTAGTAAAATTATTGACGCTGTATTTATTTCAAATTCATTGTGAGTATTTTTGTTTGTTTAAATACCCTTATATATATATATATATATATATATATATATATTTAAACATAACCATTTAATTGGGAATAAGGTCACTTATTAATTATTTAATAAACTACTGAATGTTCATTTCCTCTATGTTTATTGACGTTTCGATCCCGGTAATTTTCTTTTTATAAGTTAACAATGGGATCCTCTTCAAAGTTTTAAAAATAGAGCTTCGATCAGGCCAGGGACACACCGACAGTCTCAGCACCGTCCACTAGCACATATATGTATGAAATAGAATAGCACATATATGATAGCATTTATGAAAACCGCATATGAATATTAACATAATTTTGTCGGAGTCCGTATTATATGAAGCTCATGTTACGTACGTATGGAAACCTATTGTAATCTTACAGGTGAGCACATGTTCCTTTGATTCCTCTATTACAACTATTATCCGTTAAGATCTCCTTATTTCTCCTTTAGTTAATTATTAAATTCTTTCATATTTTATATTTAACTATCTTTTATAGTAGAGATTAATATGAAATGGTTAATTATTTCAAATAAAAAAAAAATAAATAAAGGACTTCAGGGGAAGCCTATATTGAAAATTAGCCATTTAAGCTCTGATAGAGAAAATCAATGAGAATAAAACCTACATTATATTAAAAACTGCTTAATAATACATTGATATACTGAGTTTAATCAAAATTTTTAGAGCCGTTTTTGAGAAAATCGTAAAAATGTGTTAAATCAATTATATGAAGTACCACTTCCGGTTTGCCGATTTTGACCAAAATGTTGCTGTAGCATCGAAAGCTTATAAAAACCTTAAATATGCAATTTCACTTTCATACAACTTTTCATTTTTGAACTCACACAGACCATTTTGCAAGACTTGGTTATTTGGACTCAGGAGACCTCAAAACATGTATTTCTGTTAAAAACTCAGACTCAAAAATTTTCACGACTGCAATACTTACCCTTACCCCTTACTATATATTGCATATATAGGTAAGTGAAAGTAAAAAAATGTTTAAATAAATACCCACCCACCTACTGAATTGTTGAATATCAAAACAGATATAAATAGCGCAAGTTCGTAAACCAGGCATTAGGCTCATTGGTGGTGTCGTTTTGTTCAGGTCAGAGACTGATTCGATGTCATCGATGAGCTCAGTACTGAGTTTGGGAATTTTCACAAATAGACAGAAAGTAAATATATAAATATAATAATAATAATACTTTATTTATTCTGGGACGAGTCCCTTTAGAACAATAAACAAGAACAGAAATGTGGGCTGAGCCTAAGAGATATACAAGTGTATTTACAATTCTACTAAACAGATAAATATAATAGAAAAAAAAACAACATAAAGTTACCTTTTAACTTATATCAATAAAAAAAAAAAAAATAAAAATAAATGAAAGAAACATAAAATGAAGTAATTGAAAACAAACTAATAATATATATTCATATTTACAGGAATATCTATTTACAATTTTATGGGGACTGGATGGGAAAGAAGTGATTGAATAGGTGGGATTTAAAAGTAGAGAGGGTATTGGAGCGATGGATGTGGGGAGGGATAGAGTACCATAAGGTTGAGGATCCAATAACAATATCTATCAAAAGCAGCAGTTCGGTGGGCCATTGTATATAAATCTGAAGACCAAGAACAGGTATTGCGGGAGTGAACTGAGGATTTGAATTGTAGGAAATCAGAGATGTATGAGGGGCAGCGGGATCGAATGATTTGAAACAAGCAGGATGCCAGGAAATACTTAAGACAGTAGGAAGGACTTCAACTTCAAACATGAACCATTGGTGATTCAATCGATGAATAAATTAATGCACTGAATTCTATCAATTTATTTATTATATCAAATTAAACGACTGCCAAAAAAACCAGTGTTATAAAGTTTGTACTAGACTTCTTTGCCATAGCAAAATTGACCCTTTTCTGTCCAGAATTGTTACTTGCAATGAAAAGTGGATACTTTATGATAACAATAGACGTTCTGGACAGTGGCTCAACAAAGGAGAATAGGCAGAACATTTTCCAAAGCCCGTAACTCTTGATTTGATACACTACAGCTTCTTGAATCCTGGAGAAACCATCAATGCCGAATCGTATTCTAAACAAATTAATGTAATGCATCAGAAATTAGCAATAATGAAGCCATCTTTGGTCAATTGCAAGGGGCACATTTTGTTGCATAACAACGCTCGGGCACATGTCTCACGTGTGACGTCACAAAAACTGTTGGAGCTTGGATATGAATCTCTGCCTTACTCTGCTGACCTCTCCCATACGGATTATCATTTTCTTACATACCTGGACCACTACTTATGTGATAAAAAATTTATTGGACAAAGGGAATTAGAAAATGAGTTTTTGGAATTTATCAATTCTAAAGATGGGAAATTCTATTCCGAGGGAAACTTTGTCCTCAGGAGTGGCCCAGAGCTGTAGCTTATCTCCATTTTTATTTTATTTCCTAAATCAACAACCTCTATAAATCAATTCTCCATTGTTCCCATCACCTCTATGTCGATGATTCCCAAATTTACCTTTCCTTCCCTTCCTCTGAGTTGCATGACGGGTTTGCGGAAATCTAAGAAGCTCTAAATTGAATCAGTGCCTGGGCATACATAAATCGATTAAGGTTAAATGCTGATAAAACTCTGGTGGCCATTGTCATTGGTTCCAAAACCCTCCTCGAATCCATTGTACTGAACAATCTTTGCGAAAAAACCTCATAGTTTTTTGGATATTCTAAGAAAACTAAAAAAATATCAGTTTTCTGTTCTTCCCACCCTTCCAACAACAAAACCCGACGCGGGATTCTTTGGGACTTTTTACCAGCTATTAAGGGGAGGGTAATGAACAATTTCTGACAAGTTTCATCTTTATTTTTTTAATTTTGAGGTAACGCTGTTTTCTCCCCTAACTTTACTGGACTAATATAGCAGAGTCTCCATTTTGAGAAATGCGATTCTATGAGAGAAGATACTCTAAATCATTTAATAAGAAATACTCATCATTTAAATTTTCACCAACTGTGGCAGTTCCTTTTTCATAAATCCACATGCCCGAAAACAATATCTAATTGTTCTATCAATGACATGCAATTTCAACTCTTAAAATATATGTTTTTGTTGATGGAAGAACAAAAAACGTTAGGAGAAAGCAATTTGTTTTTTAGCACCGGCCGCAGCTCTAATATCTTGTTTTTCCATGCTGAAAATACATTGTTTTGACTGTCTCAGAGATATTTTCATAAACAAACAGAAAAATAAAATCAAATTTGTCAAAAGAGAGTGCTGGAATAGAAACAAAAAGTAAACAAACGGAAATTCATAGAAAGAGTAATCACTCACTCACTCTCCCCTCCTTCTCTTAAAAGGACTAAGGCCTAACAAGAATTTTTTTTACAATTATAAATATAAGACCTTTTATTTTATTTATTTATTTATTCATAAAATTTACAACTGTATAAATTAAATAGACATCTAGTAAATGTGTACAGAGACATACAATATCATGAAAAGTATTATAGAGAATCTAACTATTTGTAGCATTCTAATAAAGTATCTAAATTAGGAGTTCAGCAGGCCATCTTCTTTTCAGACACTCCACGGGGTTATTAGGGATCAAAGAGGAAGCAAGGTTAGAAACAAGAAGATTAGGATGGTTCTGAAGTTTATTGTGGAAAGATAGGAATCTGGATTTGGCCAATTCGGAAGCATATGGAACATTAAGATCGTTATAGATAATATATAAGACCTTTAAAATGATATGAATAAAAATCAACAAGGAAATCAAATTACATTGCTTTCATAAGAATTGGAGGGAGAATTTCAAAGGAACAGCGAATCCATACGGATTATTGTGATTTACAAATTACCGGGATACAAATTATTGGGATTCTACAGTATAATATATCTTTTTTTCTTCTTCTTACCCTTCCTTGCCTTTTAGGCTATATCCGTTCTTTCCCAGTCCAAAGGGTGAGGGTGGGGGATTAATGCCAGAGTTAAAATGATATTTGAACACGTAAACTTCAGCTTATCACGGATTGGGTAATCCATTTTTATACAAGTGTTAGTCAGTTCAATCCTCCTGCCTACTATAATATAATTTCTCGCAACATAAAAGAGATTAACCATAATATTGGCTGGTGCAAAAAAAATTACAATACTTGAACTACTATGTTAGTTTTCAACTTCCCTAAATAGACTACACTCTTTGAAACATAAGTACATATGTTTATATATTTTTATTGGTGACAATTTTAGCACATATGTTAGATTCACACATCAGATTCATAGAAGTGTATATTATTATTTTAGGTACTTAGAGAGTGCCGTGCTGCGCTACGCGCACATCACGTTCATTAGTTTTTCATTTTTTGATGTTTTTTAATGTGTATTCCACTTAGCTAGAAATTTTATTTTGCATTATATTTTTATTACAAGTAAGTACACATATTTTATTTATGTGAGTAAATCATAAACTTACTGATGCGAGGACATTACACCAAAAATTAAAACAACCTTGCATTAATAATAAACAACAATATTTTTTTATTAAATGTGTAGATGTAGGGTATAGAGACAGGGTAGTGTACATCAGTATATATCAGTCAACCATAGTTTTGAAAAGCGGAATCTTTTCCTTGATCCGATTCAATACAATAATAGTGTTGGCTACATTTTGCCACTGTCATTGCAAAAATATTAGTGGATTAGGTATGTTAACACTACGCCCTTTTTCTCTACAATGAGTAGTAGACTTTTCCAGAGGCTCTTAGATAGCATGCAGATCCCCTCTTCTGACATCTGCATAAATTACCTCTTGGTGGCGTTATACATTGTAGGCTGTGACTGGGGTCCCGTGAGTCTGTATGTAGAGGACAAGGTACCAGCGTAGTAAAGTACTATACCATTCCTGAATAGGTACTGAATAAACCATGGGCACCAGTACTTTAATCTTCCTAAGGGGGTCAGCCCCATCTTCTGGTACACCAACTGGCATCCATAGAGATCTACCATCATATTATAGTGGTAAAGTAAGTATGAGCCTATTACACTGCCCTATAAAAATTGTTTTTTGCATGTATCTCCGATGAGAACTGTTTCTCTTGACTAATTTTGGTGTGAGAAACTCGAATTTTCTGTCAGAATCCCTTATATTAGCTACCGTTCTGCAGATACGTAAACCCAGTATAGAATACAAAAAAAATAAGTTATTGGAAGTTTTTTCATGATCATTTTTTAGGCTTTAAGAGTGCTTTATAATTTGTGAAATACTTTAAAAACCCACAAAACATTAAATTACATTTTCTCTCGGAATGAACAGAGCTGTTGTACAGTTTATTTAGAACGTTTCTTGTTTGCTTGACTGTTGTGCTGATGTTCTGGCAAATAACTCACAATGTTCCAACAGTGGTCAGAGAGTATTGAAGTATCCCAACGACCTTGATATCTTTGTTTTATCGAGGATATATCTTGGTGAAATCACTCACCATGTTTGTCACTTACAGATCCGCAATTTTTGAGAAATAAGTCCAAATGAGAGTGAAGAAAGTGAATCTTGAGTGACAAGTTACAATCGAGATCTCTGAACTTCTCAAGGAGTGTTTGAACTAAGACAGCATAATTGTCCCCAATTTGTTACCCAAGGAACCATTAATTAAAGCTGTAAATGCTTCCCATGCTGCTCTTTCTTTACTCTGAAAAATATTTAAAAATTCCCTGTTATTAAGAAGCTCACGGGTTTGTGGACCAACGAATACACCTTCTTTAACCTTAGCTTCACTTAAGCGAAGACATTTTCCTCTCAAGTACTTGAATGCCTCTCCTGATTGGTCCATTCCTTTATATATAGCAGAGGAAAAATTATTTTTTCAGGGCCCACAAGAGGGTTGTGAAGAAAATTTTTTTGTGCAGGGGTCAGAACTTCTCATTGAGGCCATTCTTTCCTGATGTAATGAGATGCTCTGTCCCGACCGTCCCACTCACATAAGAAACAACAGTACTTATTATATCCCTGTTGCATGCCAAGAAGAATTGCTACCACTTTCAGGTCCCCACAGATTAGCTATTGGTAGTCTGGGTATTTGATGGATTTTTGAAGATTTCCCATGTTTTGGTAAGTTTCCTTAATGTGGACAGCATGCTCAATAGGGATAGAGACAAGTAAATTGCCATTGTGCAACAGTACTGCCTTGTGGGATCGCTTTGATGGATTTATGAATAGCCTCCAGTCAGAAGGGTTGTGATTGAGAATTAATGCTGTCATCAGACCTGGGACATTACAACAGGCATCAAGGTTCTCATACTTTTTGAAATAGGGGTTCAAATCTTTGCAATCTTTACACCAGGTAGTAAGAAGTTCCATTGATTCAATCTTCATCTGCTTTCTCTTTGGGCAGACCCAGGTCCCGAATCAAGTCACTTAGTTCAGTTTGAGTAAGCAAGTGGGGTTTTCATTCTTCTTGTCCGAAAGAAAAATCAAAATCATCTGATGGGGTCCCTCCTAGAAGATTTTCCTCTTTGTTATCCTCGTCCCAATTCAAGTCTTAGTGATCAGGAGCCTTTGGAACAGGCAATTTGTCCCGGTGTGGTATTGGCCGTGTAGCAGAAGCAATGCCAAGGAACTTCACTTCAGATTTCTTTTTTCGAGACATTCCATGATGAAGAGAAGGGGTCATGGAAAAGTAGCAGTTGTCAGTGAGATTAGTAGGCTCCCTTTACACCATGAAAACAGCAAAACACATTGAACAATCTTTCTTGTTCCACCATTCTCTTAAGATTACACTACATGTAATACAGCATATGTGCAGAGCCCAAGATTTATCTTGGAAACCAACCTTCACCCCAAAATACTTGTGGTATGCTTTCATCATCTGGGTGATGGGATGTTTTTGACTTGCAAAGGTTATTTCCCCACAAATGTAACAAAAGTTGCCAGGAGCATTCACACACTTCCTGGGCATTGTAACTTCACCAAAACTACTTGGTTATAACCACAAAATTGTTGAAAGAGTGCCTGAAGCAAGAAAAATCAAGTCAACAGTTACTGAAAATGTAAACACTGCATAAAACTGTCAGAAAAATGGTTCTGTGATTCACAGGTAGTCGTTTCCCGAGATCCACAGACAGAAATCAATCCTACCAACCCAGGAGCAGGATATTTTCCCATATTACGCAAAAAGTAACTATATCTTCAAACTAAAGCTAACTGATGATTTTTATGTGGAAATTCAAATTTCTAACGCTGTTTTCAAGTGAGATACAATATCAATGTAGAGCAGTGTTATAGAATGACTTACATAAGCCACGATGAATCGCCAAGACATCTTACGGCGGAGTCCCAAGTCGAGGTTTTGAACCACACTCCTATAGGTAGAAATGGGTGTCCCATTCCTTGCACATAGCGTGGCTCCAATATCCACCAGATGATTTGAACCCGGACTTCTTATCGGTGATGACGAGTTTTATCTGACTGACTAAAGCTTGATAGAAGCCATTCTTTTAACTGCTCGTAGCGTTCGGTGGCAGATGGGTAGCGGGCTAGTTCAGCTACCTGCTTCAGCGTCCTAAAATGAAGTTGGGCGATGATCAGCTGAAATTTAAAATTTATACAGGAGTTGAAAACCACCTTTATCTGAACAGTTCCTCTCTATAAAACATCGGCAAACGTGATTAAGCGTTAAGGACAGACACTGACTCTACAGTCTCCTCTTTCACTTCCTTTTCATCCATGATCAACAGATAATATTAATTAAAACTAAATATTAAAATGACCTACTCACCAACAACACGTCGGTGTCACCACTTCAGAGATAATGGGGTGAATAAGAGAGAAATATATCTTCCTCGAAATGCTTTCCTTTATTACCAAGTCGTTAATCCAAATTACAAAGTCCTAAACACAAAATCCAAGTCGTAGCCGTGAACATATCAGTAAAAACAATTACTATTATAGAGGAAACAACGCCTCGCTGGCCAACACAAAACACGACTACAGCTGGTGAGAGATTAATGGATTTGCCACTGAATAATATGAGAAATACTGATACATAATAATAAAGAAAATTAATAATAAACAAAAAACATATTTTAACAGAACATAAAACAATTTTAAAGAAATAAAAAGGATCAAATGAATATGACAGTGACAAATCCATTTTACATAATCTCTTTGCTCACTGTGTAAATCACTCCACTACACATTCATTACAAAAACAACGGTGTTTAGATTTAAGGCAAGGCTAAAATGTTAAATCACTGTACTACACTCAGAATAGTCTCAGTTTGACTCAACTGAAAAAAGCAAGAGTCTTGCAGGTCAGATGTGTTTTTGTTCAAATTTTGCAGGGTCTAATCTTGGTCTTGGTCTTGCTACAATTAAGTGGTCATGGTTTTGCAAAAGCGCAAAACCTATTTTAGGCAGCACTAATGAAAAGTATTAGTTTAACTTATTACTTTTTTATTTTACATTTTAAAGAAGATCGTCTTAAGTTTTATCTAACTAACCACTCTTGTTATTCTAATGGTTACAATGGCAGATATAATATTTGGCTGACAGTAATGTATTATTTTTCATTCATTAGTTTCTTATGAATTTTGTTGTTTAGGGTCACCTTGGAAAATTCATTTATTTTTAATTACTGAATATTATTCAATTATAAATTAATTTTTAGTCAAAAATCCTTAAGTTTATTTTACCATAACAAACAATTAAATGTAAAATCTCTCCAAACAAAGTGTTATTTTACACGCGTTTTTAAGTTTTGATGTAGATTATAAGTTATCGAAGTTCAGTTGATGTTTTGCTTTTTTTCCTATTACATGTTTACATTACATAACACATTATTAAGTATTCTTTTCAAAATTATTGTGTTATATTTGTATATTAAACAAAGAACACTTATTATTATAATAATTTAATAGTTATAAAGCTTTTTATTTTGCCTTAGGCCCAGTTTCAGCTAACAGCTGCTGTGTACTTCTCTCCGTGATTGCAAATTTTGATGTCCTCATTATGTTGTAATAAATTAAAAGCTGATAGATCACCAAACTCTCCACTTTATTTTTTAAAAAGCAGTTTCTTGTGACTTTGATCGTGTAGTCTTCACTTTATTGCAAATATATATTTAATATGAGTACCTGGCATTCGTTATAATGCCACAGATAGAAAGAAAGTGTTTGTTTTAACACTGTTAATCAAAGGATTATGGATTGCAGCATTTTTGAAACATACTCTTAAAGGTACAGAGCATAACTACAATTACAATAATTAAGTAATTAATGATTAAAAGACTTTTTTTATATTTTGTTGAAATATCTTCACTCCTCCCTTTCCAAAGTCTCTGCACCACGTTGCACCGCATGAGTTACATTGTTTTTATTTATGCCATTGCATCTACTAATCAGGGTCGGAATAGAATTTTTCCAGGAGGAGCAAGCTGCCTTCAATAAGAACCTCCATTTCATATAATGTTTTTTTTGGCTTTACGACTTGTCAAGGTCACAGTTGTGTGGATCCTACTACGGCACACAAGCTAGGTGGAAGGCGCTCGAGCCATGGCTGAGTGGCAGGGGGTGCCTATAAAAATACACTGTCAACTCGACCCACTTGGGGCACCTGGTGCACCCCATTGTATTTAGCCTTCTGCAGGGAGAGGGAGTAGTACCTGTAGTGACCTTTTAATCACCCCCATAGTCGTGGGAACAAAAATGAACGAACCACAAAAAAACCCAAATAAACGGACGGACAACATTGGTAAAGACACGGCTAGGGACTTGGAATTGCTTACAGAAATGGAACTGTTAGAGAAGGAAGTGGCTGGGAGATACTCGGAGGGGCCATCGATGGACCCTCGAGAGGAAAATTCAAGAAGCTCCATGAGACTATCTCAGCTGAGGTTTCTAAGCTCTCTGTGATAACAGAGGATGTTAAGGGTACGGCTGGTGGAACTGGTGTCCCACCAAAACCCAAGTTCTCTGGTGTGCAGAGAAGGAAATACAAAAGGATGAAGAGGCCCAAGGCTATGTCTGGGACTGAGCTACCAGTTACAGCAGCTCCGGCTGCATTGGCACCGATTAGTGAGAAGCCCGGGCCAGTCACGAAGCGTACCAGATCCTCAACGGGAAGTCGACGCCTGTGGCAAAGAGGGCCAGAAGCGGGGAAGGTGGTGCAATTTCTTATGCTCTGGCGGCTAGGGGGCAGTAGGATGGCAATTATCCCTTGTGGATATCCATCGGTGCAGCTTTCTAGGGAACAGAGCAAGGAAGTTTAAACCCAGGTGATCAAATTCACAAGTATACCTGGGGTAAGCACCAAAGAAGCAAAAAATCAAATTGACCATGTGCTGGTAGACAAGAGACAACAGAGCTCATTACATGTAAGAAGCTATCGTGGAGCACATTGTGATTCAGATTACTATTTGATTAGAACTACATAATGTCAGAGATTGAAGCGAATTCACTAAGCATGGGGGTTATCAAGTGGAAAGAAGGAGATACTTAATTTAAGGAGATTAACTTAATTTGAAAAATCCTGAAGTAAAAATCAAATTCCAACTTGAGTTGAAGAATAAACTCGAACTCTTGGAATCAGAGAGCCTCAAAGTGGACCAACACTGGGAGGAAATAGAGAAAGGGCTATAAGAAAAAGCTGAAGAAGTTTTAAGTATTTAGGAGAAACGAAAAACTAGGATGTGGTTCACAGAAGCAAACGAAAAGGCACTAAAGGAAAAAAGAAAAATGAAAGTCCTCTGCCTAGCCACAACTGATCAAGTTATTCTAAATAAGAACACAGTCGCCAAGAAAAAGTCAAACAAAATTATCACTTCGTCAAAAAGGAAATTCCTCAAAGAAAGATTAGAGAACATTTAGAATAACTGGCAGACTGGATTTATAAGTGAATTCTAAGCAGATATCAAGAAAGAAAGGGTAGGATATAAAACGAGAAATATGCAAATGCGAGAAAAATATGGCATTCTGACGGCATTAACTTCGATCTCCATTTTTCTTGTTTATTAATACTTAATTTCAATCTCCACCTTTCTTGTTTATTACTATTTAACTTTGATCTCCACCTTTCAACAAATACTTAAATCACTTTACTCAACTGTCCCCATGTTATAAAATTGAACTAATTAATTAACATTAATTAATAATGTTGTGTTTAATAATTAATTGTTTAATGTATTGCAAATTTATGTGTAATAAAGCCTAGTTGAGGTTAATCTTTCTTTTGTAACAATATATTACACATAAATTCTATTGATGGATCACATTCTACGTCCTAAAAGATTCAGTATCAATCCAAATGAAGAAGGAGCTCTACAAGAATGGAAGCATTGGTTTCGTAAGACAGGGTATTACTGCCGGGCTGGAGCGTATACACAAACACGATAATACATAGCAGAATAAGCCTAAATATATAATAATATAATTTTAAATACACTTTCGGGACAATATCCCTCGGCCTATTACAAAAAAAAAAAAATATATATATTTATTCCATTAACATTTAAAAGGGTAAATATGGTGAGAGAAAAAATAAACGAAAGGAAAATAAAATACGTAAATTCGGGCATTAACACATATAAATAGATTTTATAAAATTTCCTTGTCTCTTTGGCCTTGTAATGGTCTTTCGGTTTTCCGAGCTCTCATTCTCCTTTGTTCTTTTCTTTCTTCTGCATTGCTTTTTAGTCTCATTCCTCTTTTGGTGGTAAAGGTCAGTGGTTTGCCTTGTGGTTCTCTGAATGTTTCGAAGTCTTACTTGATTCTTCTATCGGAATACTCTTTGGCATTTATTATCAAACCAGTCTTCTTAAGGAACTTTTTGTCACTGTCTCAAGATCTCTTCAGCCGCTTTTCCGAGAATTGTCTTTACCAATTCCCAGCGCTTTTCTGCATACATGCAGGGGCGTTATTTAAGCCCTATTTTCAAGTACTCGTTCTTAAAATTTATGTTGTATCGTTTCATGTTTTAATTTAAACATATCATACGACACTACTGGTGGCTCGCTCTGTCTATCTCTTCATCTAACAAGCTTCTGTCTGTTCTTAGCTATCACAAGGAAGTGGTCGCTATCTCGGCAGCAGCTCCTCTGAAACTCCGTAAGCCCAAAATGTGAGAGGTGTGTCTCGAATCTATCAGTATTTCTAGTAGATAATAGATAATGCATGTTATCTGAAAATAACAAATAATTATTTGTCCAAAGGTCATCAAATAAGAATAATAAATAAAAATTGAACACTTAATAGTTTACCATTGTATTGTAGAGGAAGGAGATGATCCGGGATGGTGGTCATAAATAGACTAAAATAGTGGCAAAAATATTTTATTAAAAGCCAACGTTTCGATCGTACTTTTTTCAGGTCTTCAGGGCAAGAACGGACAAGATACAAAAGGATATAGAAAATCGTAGAAGTTACATAATATTTAGATAAAAACAAGGTGAATAAACTTATTGAAATTATAAACAGTAAGTACATTGAAATATTAAGAACAATAAACTATATAAACAGAGTAAACTAAGTAACAAGATCCTAAACTGTAATTGCATAATACAATGATATAATAATTGCATATATTATACTACAACAATTGTTACCGTTTATTTACTTCAGTTTAGGATCTTGTTACTTAGTTTACTCTGTTTATATAGTTTATTGTTCTTAATATTTCAATGTACTTACTGTTTATAATTTCAATAAGTTTATTCACCTTGTTTATAATTTTTATCTAAATATTATGTAACTTCCACAATTTTCTATATCCTTTTGTATCTTGTCCGTTCTAGCCCTGAAGAAGACCTGCAAAGTCGGGTCGAAACGTTGGCTCTGAAATAAAATAGTTTTGCCACTATTTTAGTCTATTTATGACCGCCGACTCGAACCATCTCCTTCCTCTAAGGAATAAAAATGTATCTATCATCCATTATCTAAACAAAATTTCAAATAACTTTATTCGAATAATGTCCAACACTGACATCATCACAACTTAGTTTACATTTCAACTTACATACTAAATTTCACATTATTTTTTTTTAATAGTCCTATATATATATATATATATAATAAACTTAATCTAACGATAGTATAACTCACTAAATCACTTATGTTATCTTATTAGTTCTTCAATTTCTTCATTTGTTAACCTTCAGTTTCTTAATCTGGTCACCTGGCAGTTATCAAGTGTAACCTTTTAACTAGTTTGTTATAAACTGATATCTTATTCTTATTTTACCACAATTTATTTACATTTTATCTTAATGCTAAATTCACCATTATTTTTTTTTTTTGGTCCATTACATATAATACTTTGCATTCCAACTTTACTACAACTCACTACATCACTGATGTCATCTTATAAGTTATTTAATATCTTCATCAGACAACTTGTACAATGCAGCACTTAAAAAAGTTGTCAGAGACACACAAATACAACTGGGTTGGACCATGTT
This sequence comes from Nezara viridula, assembly GCA_928085145.1. NCBI lineage: Eukaryota > Metazoa > Arthropoda > Insecta > Hemiptera > Pentatomidae > Nezara > Nezara viridula. Next base: position 47,426,918 of record OV725078.1, read on the forward strand.
TAGCAAGCCAATACAAATCCTGGCATACACAGACGATACTGATATTATCGGAAGATCACTTTGTGGCGTAAAAGAGACTTTTCTGGCTCTCGATCAGTCTGCGAGGAAGATGGGACTGTCTATAAATGAGAACAAAACCAGACATATGCTCAATATTTCTCTCTTCTACTTCAGTGCTCAAAGAAACGGTCCAACGATTTGTTTATCTGGGCTCCCAAGTAAATTTCGACAACGATGTAAAGATATATCAAAGAGGATCCTGGCAGCAAATAAATGTTAATTTGGCCTGCCGTGGTATACTGATAATCGCTTAATCTCCAGGAAAAGAAAAGCAACTCTGTACAAGAGACTGATTCGTCCTGTCCTTACATATGGAACGGAAACGTGAAGCTTCTCCAAAACAGGTGAAAGCAAGCTGCAGATCTTTGAAAGAAAAGTAGTACTATTTATGGATCAGTACACTTAGGTAACGATTGGAGAAGGCGGAGTAATGCAGAACTGACCGCCATACATAATGAAACGGATATAGTCCGGTTTATTAGAATACAGCGTTTAAATTGGGCAGGTAATGTAGCCAGGATGGATGAGAGTAGCCTAACCAGCAAAATTATACTGACGCGTCCAGAATGAAAAAGAAGATCTAGATTACGCTAGATGGATGGAGTCGACACGGATGGTAGAGCTCTTCTTGGACTAGCAAACTGGAGGACAGCTGCATGAGAGAGATAGAGACAAATGGGTGAGACTAATTGAGGAGGCCAAGAATCAGCAATAAGTTATAGCGCCCATAAAGAAGATCAGACAACTTGTACTTGTTTAATATCTACTGATAATTCATTAATTTTTTTTTTACCTTGTACCAATTTATTTTTATAGTTTGTATATTTTATAGCCCTGATGAAGACCTACAAAGTGTGTCGAAATGTAAGGGCCTATCAAATAAAACACTACTATAATATATAGTATTTAATTTGGCTGCACCCCTAACCAACTCCTTCTCAAATCATAACCATGGTCAACTATTTTCACACCATTATAATTAAAAATAATTATACTCTCATAGTGAAGGAGATGTTTGTACAAAAAAACATTGTATATGTTCAAAATCAATTTAAATTAAAGGGGGAATCTTGTAGAATAAATTTAAATAGATTTAGTTCATATCATCCATCTATATTAGTGACCTTTCTAACATCATTCATCACTCCAGTTACCACCTATATGCCGGTGATTTCCAAATATACCAATCATTTCAATCTTCTGAGATGCCTGAGGCTTCCCGAAGGCTACAAGAGGACATCAACTGCATTAACAGATGGGCAGAAATAAATGAATTAAAGCTGAATGCAGATAAAACCAAGGCTATTATCATCAGGTCCAGACAACTCATCAGCTCCCTTCCTTATTTTCCTCTACTTAACCTCAATAACAGCCCCATCCATTTTTCCCTACAGTCAAAAACCTAGGAGTAAAATTTGACCAGAACCTCTCCTGGAATAACCATATCTCCCAGATTATCCGAAAATTAATAACTGCCCTTAAACAACTCCTAAGATTCCGTGATTGTATTCCTCTAAAAACCAGACAGCTCCTTGTAACCTCCCTTGTATTCCCCCACTTCGACTAGGGCTGTTTGGTGTATGGAGGGCTATCTGCCAGGCTGGAAACGAGATTAAAGAGACTCATGAATTGTTTCATAAGATACATTTTCGGGATCCCCAGGCGTTCACATGTTTCACTCTGGTACACCGAGTTGAAGTGGCTTTATCCTACTTCCCGACGACAATTCCTCCTTGGTGTTTTCCTTTTCCAAGTCTTCAGAACCAAAAACCCTCCCTACATCCTGGAACTCCTTACTCTACGCTCCTCTATCCACTCTCTCAATACTAGGTCTCAACCTATAGACTTATATATTCCCTCCATAAAACTTCCTCCTTCAGCAAATCCTTCGTCATTCGTGCTGCTTCCTTATGGAACTCACTTCCTACCTCCATGCGTCAATCCTCGTCCACAAATTCCTTCAAACAACTCCTGTTCCAACACCTACTCCACATTCAAACTTCCCCTAACATGTAAAATTACTTGCATCTGTACAATGTTTAATTTCAATCCATTGCACAATTGAAATAACAATTAACAGTAAATTAGTTTGTATTTTTATTATGGCAGACTAAGATCCATAAATTTGTAACTCTGTTAGTATTCTTAGGGACAGTAGTCCCAGAATAAAATTATTTTTTCATTTCATTTTCATTGTAATAATAGCTATGTCATATTTCAGTATGATTAAAATTCCATTAGGTGTAAATATTATTAAAAAGTTTATAAAATTAATATCAATTAAAGTTGTTCTTAATCTGATACTTAGAATTTAATAAAACCTCATCAACTATTGCATGTAAAATGTTTTTATAAATGATCACCTTGGAACTCCATGAAAGATTTTTGAACCTTAATTTTGAAGTTATATATATATTATATATAATAAATAAATCATATATAACTATAAAATAATCTTGCTTGATAGAGGGGAGTGATCCTATGGGTTACTACTTACTTTATATACATTTTCAATGATGTTTTTACACAATTTTTAAAATAAATCTGTTTTTTATTTTTGTTTAATAAGCTGTATAATAAACGACCAACAGTCGGAAATAGACTAGCGTATAACAGGCGCAGACAGAGCTTTATTCTTCCTTTCAAAGGTTTTAAAATCCTGAAAAATCTCAAATTATGGGTATACAATGCTATGATATGCCAGTTCTAATATAAGGCTGTGAGACCTAGATACTAATCAGCCGCACCAGAGGGATCTATGATCAGAGTATCAAAATATAGAGAAGAAAGACCAATAAAGAAATACTTACAGATACTGGTCAATCAATATCTCATGATATGAAAGCACAGAGGTTAAGATGGGCAGGGCATGTAGCTTCTGGAATAATCCATTTGGAAGCCTCTACACGACAACGAATTCCTCAATAGTGGGCAAAAGATCATGTGGAAGGACAAAAAGCAGATGGATAGATCGAATCAACAAAGATGCAATAGAGCTGCATGCAGATGACTGAAAAGAAATAGTCCTAGATAGGCAGAGATGGAGTAGGCTTCTTATGGCGGCAAAAGATCAACAAGGTCTGTAATGCCAACAGAAAAAAAAGCTGTACAATAGAACCTGAAAATTGTTATTGATTTGTTGTAAGAAAAACAAATCATTTAAAAATTTACTAGCTCTAAGACTTTAAAATTTACAAATAAAAATGAGAAACAAGCTTACCCCAATAGATTCATAATAAAGACAAATTTTTTTACAACTTAAACAATTCTGAAATCACGCGAAATTAATAATATTTAACAAAATAACATTTTATGTCCACTATAACCTTCTCATATGATTCAAATCAGATACTCAATAACTCCTTCCTTAGCCTTGCAACTTTATCAATTGTCAACTGAGACAATAGTCGAACTTAAATGTGTAAATAGCAATATATCCGTAACCATGTTCGAAAAAAATTTACAAATATATTCTTGATGATATTTCTGATTACAAGTTCACCCATCTAGATTGTAAGTAGCATACTTTAAAAAATATATACATATTAAACATGAGGTATTACAAAATAAAAACTATACCTCATCACAAACTGTTACAGCACTAACAGGAACAACTTGAGGTAAACTTGAAGGACATTTCAAAGAATATTTGACTGGTCGTTTCGGAGGACCATCAGAATCACTGCTAACATGAACAATTAGATCTTGAAATGGGCCTTCATTTGTTGTTTTATCAATGTCCTTTTTATTCATCTGTTTCCTCCTAGGTTTTCTATTATTTGGTTTTTCAGGGCGTGAGAGGGCTGTAAACTTTTTTTCTGCTTCAACTGAATGTAGTAACTCCTGAAATAAAAAAAAAAAATACAGTAACATAGTATCTTACATGAATCACCTGATCAACACTATTCCAATAACACTTATTAATACACCTGATACTCAACATATAAATCAAATTTTGATACAACAGTGCTGTTTCAGAAATCCGAACTACCTGCTGCAGTGGGATTTTTGGATTACATAGGGAATAAATAAACGAATTTTCAAATGAAAAGTTGCATATTTTAACCTACTCCCCTTACTCTAGAAATATTACAATAGCTCATCTGAAGATTAATTTGTAAATATTAAAGACTACTGAATAACGTACCGGAAGAAGTTAGCCTATTGTTCTATATTTCATAGGTGTTAAATAGTCAGAACACAGTCATTGTTAAGGTTTTTATTGGTATCTTAGGCATCTCATTTATATCAACGACCTCTCTGATTCCATCCACCATTCACAATATCACCTGTATATGGATGACCTCCAAATCTATCTGTCCTTTCATCCTACCGAGATGCTTGAAGAGATACATAAAGTATGAGAAGATATAGACAGCATCAAAACATGAGTAGCGAGTAATGGTTTGATGTTCAATGTTGAGAGGACCAAAGTCATTCTCATTGAGTCCAAGCACCTTCTTAATTCCAACCCTTATTATTCCTTATTCTACCTAAATGGACTACCTATTAGCTCCCACATTTCCATTAGAAACATTAGGGTAATTTTTGATCAACACCTTTCCTGAAATAACCATAATTCTCAAAGTATCTGAAAATCAATTGCTATCCTAAAACAGTTCCTGAGATTCCGTGATTCTATACCCACTAAAACTTGTCAGTTCCTTGTTTCCTCTCTCATTTTGCCCACTTCGATTATGGCTGCCTTGTATATAGTGGACTGAGATCAGATTAAAGAGATTAACGAAAAGTTTCATCACATTCATCTTTGGAGTCTTCAAGTGCTCTTAAGTCTCCAGTTGGTATGTTGAGTTAAAGCGGGTCCATCCCACGGCAATATGTCATAGGTGTATTCCTTTCTAAAACTTTTACAACGAAAAAGCCACATTACCTCCTTAATTTGTTTACTCCTTGTTTCTCTGTCCAGACATGAGATCCTAACCCACAAACCGATTTACTCCTTCTCATGGAACTGTTTCTTTTGAGGAATCATTTGTCATGCATGCTATCTTGTTTTGGAATTTCTTACCAACATCCATACCCAAATCTTCTTCCTTAACCTCATTTAAACACCATTTATTCTTCCACATCCTCTAGCAATCAATCTACTAATTTGAACATGTGGAAGAATAAAATTTTCTTATTTAAGAGCTGTCACCCACATTCTACTATTATCCTACAGATATATGTATACTACAGATGTTATTCTGGAGATATTATCTATACTGCCTATCTGTACAAATATGCAAACAAACTCAAGTATATTAATCTAAAATTTAATAAGTTTACTTAAGCTCTGGTATTTTTAATTTCAGGATTAGATAATTATGTTAATTAATTATTTCTTGATTGTCTTCTAACACTAGACAAATGTAACTTTTCTGTTCATTATACTTATTCTTAGAATGCTAAATATCCCACAATAAAATTTACTTTTCTTTCTTTCTTCTACTCCTAGAACTATCATGAACTCCTCGCTCATTATTTTTCTGGAGATCTAACCTTTGAAATTCGAGCTACATGGCTAGCCCATCTCGCTGATCCCAGCCTTATATGCTTCAAATGTCAGGTTCACCAAGGAGGTTGTATATTTCTTGGTTTCCCTTTCTGAGGTATGTTTGACAGACCCTCCTTGGTCCATAAATGTACTAAATGCCCTCTTAGCCCAAAGTAACATCAGTTAACAGTAACTTTTCTCCTCTCAATTTTCTTGGAGATTTCATTGCCCGCAGTTATCAGAGACCCCAGACTCCAGGTAGACAATTCATCCACTTTTTCTAACTTAATGCTCACTTTGTCTCTCATCCCTTCTCATCCTCTTCTATTGCGACCATACTGGCTCCTATGTATTCAACTTTTAATTTTAATCCTGATCATTTTTTTTCTCCATATTACCCCTGATGACCTCCTCAACTCCATTCAGAAATCATATACCAATGATTATGGACCCGATAATCCCAGTTCGAATGATAAAAGCCTCACTATCATCCATCCTTCCAATCCTCTACCATATCTACAATTACTCACGACAAAACGTTACCTTTCCTACATCCTGAAAAACCGCACTAGTTCGTCTTATGAAGAAGACTTCCAACCCATCAACCCTTAATGATTTCCGTCCAATTTCTCTCCTCTCAAACCTTACCAAACCTTTGAGTTGAGTGACTAATTCAAACCCAGTTATCTGACTTTTTATAACAGAATAACCTCTTAAATCCCAACCAGTCAAGTTTCTGGCCTGGCTACTCCACTCATTCTGCCCTCATCAAAATTTTCCAAGACCTTGATACAGCCATGGATCAGCAGAAACTCATTATCCTTATTCTACTTGACTTCTCCAAAGCCTTTGACTCAGTAGACCACAAAATTCTTCCAGCCAAGCTTAAAAATATCTCCTTTTCTACTAGTGCCCTCAATCGGTTCTAATCCTTCCTTATTGGCCGCTCCCAGTATGTTGTAGTCCCCAATAACCCCCCATCAGAATTTTTACCCTTGTCCAGAGGTGTCCCACAAGCTCCTCCTTGTCCCCTACCCTTTTTTCCATCTACATCAATGACCTCCCATCCTCTATCCTACACTGTTAATACCATCTGTATGCCGACGACGTCCAGATTTACCTTTCCTTCAATCCTAATAATCCTCTGACGCCATCCAAAAATTACAGGAAGATATAACCGGACTTTGTACCTGGGCAAACCACAATAAGATTACTCTAAACACCAAGAAGATTAAAGTCATCCTGATCGGATCTCCCCCACTCCTCAAATCCTTACCAACACTCCTCAATCTTTTCCTAAACAATTCGCCTATCTCATTCCATACTTCCGTAAAAAACCTTGGTGTTACCTTTGATCAAACCCTCTTATGGAAACCACACATCTCCCAAATTTCCCGTCGTACTATCTCTACCCTGAAACAGTTTAACCGTCTCCGCTATCTCCTTCCATATAAATCCCGACAACTCCTGGTTTCCTCCTTTGTGTTCCCCCACTTCGACTATGGCTGTCTGGTGTACGGCGGACTCTCGGGAGAATTCGAGGCCAAACTTAAACGCCTAATGAATTGCGCAATACGTTTTGTTTTCGGAATCTCAAGAGATACGCATATAACCCAGTATTACACCAAGTTGAAGTGGCTCTATCCATCCAACCGCCGTCTGTACTTCCTTGCTACCTTTCTATACCAAGCCATCAGAACTCAGCGACCTTCCTATATTTTTCACAGCCTACAATTTAAATATTCCATTCAATCCCGTCCCACTAGATCCTCGTACTTCCGACCTCTATCCACCTCCTCACGAACTGCTGCGTTTGACAAATCCTTTATAATTCAAGCCGTCTCCTTCTGGAATACCATCCCTCCCGATATCCGACATGCACAATCAGTTTCCTCATTTAAATCTCTCCTTTTTAAGCACCTACTCCTTTCCCAACCCGATTGATCACGAAATGTAGATAAGAGAACTTTTTAAGTTCCCCAGAAATGATTTTGTTCACTTATGTTATTTTATTTTCCTATGTTTGTTTTACATATATCAGTAAGTTATTAGTTTTTTTTTTTCTTTCTCTTCTTCCAAATTTTAACTTTTCATTTCATTTCAAATATTTTTATTGTCTAAAGTCCTAAACCATAATAGCAATAAAAAAAAATACGGAGACCTAACTTCACACTTTTTGCAACTATAAGCCTTGCAACACCATTGTTAACAATTTAGAGCTATGGTTCAGTGGGATGATTGTTAGTGCTCTTAGAAAGGTTATCAGAACTTCAAAGAAACTTTGAACTAAATTAAATACATGTCAACCTTGTAAATAAGGTCTAGATTGTCAACATAAAAAAAAAAATAATAAACTTTATAATCCCTCTAAGAGTACTTTTCTTTAGAAATCGTTAAGCAATTAAAACCACACACAAAAAAAATAAGATGCGGGGAGGTTAACTTCATACTTTCTGCGACTTTGAAAAATTTTAACTGCTTTACTATAAAGTTTAGAAATATGGTTCATCTATCTGAATATTATAAATTTGTTTGGGGATATCTGAACTAAAAAACAAAACAAAACTACAAAAAAAATTGAAGAAAAAATCGTCCAAAATGCATGTAGAAACTGTTCAGTGTCCTTAGAAGTAAACAATTTTCTAATAATTATTATTATAACCAAAGTGCAATAATTTATATTTTATATTCTTTTTATGAAAACACTGCGAGATTATGCATCATGTTCTTGTAACTTTTCGGATTTAATCGATATAAGGATCCATTATTATGTTGTCGTGGGCACATTTTATGAAAATACTGCCGGATTTCAGATTGTGCATCCCGTTTTTGTAAGTTTTGTATTTAATCGGTATAAGAGTTCACTAGAATGTTACTGAAGGCTCTTTTTTTTTTAAATACTGACAGATTTCAGATTGCGCAATTGCGCACAAAGTTAGTGCAACTTTTCGGATATAATCGATAAAAGGATCCACTATAATTTTGTCATGGCGCTTTTTATTAAAATACTGTTGGATTTGATACTGTGCGATTGCTCATCAAGGTTTTTCATAAAAAGTGCCCCCGACAACAAGACAGTGTACCCTAACATCGAATTAATCCAAAAAGTTACAAAAACATAATGTGTGATTGCGCAATCTTCAATTGGACAGTATTTTCATAAAAATTATCCACTACAACATAATAGCAGACCCTAATATCGATTAAATCCGAAAAGTTATAAAGAAGCAATTTCAAAATAAATTTATATTGTGGAATTTAATTTTTTTTTTCAAGAAACGCTCTCTTAATAACTTAAAAAAACCTTACTTTTTAAAAAAAAATATATAAATTTAAATATTTTATAAATTTATGCAAGAATAAATGATTATTCAGTGAATTTTTTTGTTGAATAAATCTATATTCAGGGGATATTTTCTTTGATTAAATATTATTCAGACATATGTTTATTGAATAATTTGATTTTTCCAATAAAAATATTGAATGATTCTCAGAATAAATCAGAACTACAGGTTATTCTACGAATCTCAATTACTAACAATTTATTGAATAAATTATTCTAATAAAAATTCATTCAATAACGCTCGACTATGCCTCTTATGTGGTACACACTAGGGGTTCGGAGTTGACATATTTACTGTCTGACAGTAGATTTTAATTTTTCTTTATTTAAATTATTAAAATATATTCAAGTTATCTTTCTGGAATGAAATGGTATTTCAAACCCAGCATGTTTGACGTATTATCATATAGTTACGGAATGAGCTTAATCTGTAACAAATAATAATATTAATTTAACTTTTATTTTAATAATTGAGTTTGCTAAATATGCCAATTGGTGAATCATGTATTGTATTAACAATTTTCATACCAGAAAGGATAAAAGGACAAAGCTATCCCTAGATAGCCAGGAAACCTATCTCTGATATCTTAGGAGTAGTTATCTAAAAGGCACTGACTGGACACAACAAGACCCATTATCAAGACTTAGAGAACAATAACAGATTTCAGCAAATGGCCTCCTTCACCCCCATACTATTACCTGGACATATTACCCCTATGCTCCTCAGAATAAATCACTCTTGCAGTTACATTCTAGAAGTCACACTCTTGTAGGAGACCTGGAGTGAACTCTTGTAGTCAACCCATATATTCATTGTATATTTCAGTAATTTAAGATGCCATTTGTAACGGATATTATGAATGAAAGTATTACTTATAAAGTCTTCATTGGCTCCGATACCTTAACTGTATAAATAATTGGGCACATATAATATTGAGTTACCTCCTTCATAGTACAGCAAAATTAAGGATTGACCTAAACACCCCCCCCCCCCAAAAAAAATATAAGACTGAAAATGTTCATTACCCTTCCCATAACTATTTGAACAGGCCTCTATTATAAAAATTATATAATTATAATAATAAATCTTAATTAAAAAAATACTTTGCTGAATATCTTGAACATTTTATTTAACGTTTGAAATTAAAAACTTTGTTTTATATGTTTATTTATATGGTTATATAAATAAGGAAAAGCAGGTTTTCCTTTTAGATTCCTTAAAAAATCGTTTGCAAATGCACTAAGCAGAAGGAGAGCTATGATCTATAACTTTCTCGATATACCTCTCTATATCCTGTTTCAAATTGAAGATAGTCCCGATGTGCACCTTCAGCAATCGAAAATAAAGTGATTTTTACCATAATAAACCTACATCGTCCACTTAATATCATCCAAACTGCAATTGACCCCCTTTTAGCAGCATGTTGAAGTATTCTCTTCATCTGTCTACTATACATTCGTTTAGCCATATAATGGATACTGGTACTTTTTATCTTTTCCGAGGTTTTGGCACTTCCTTTCTCGTTCGCTTAATGTATTTTTCCAGTTTTCGGGTTCAATTTCGCCTTTTTCCTCATTTCAAGACCAAATCCAAACAATCAGTTCTGGCTTATAGAAGAACTTATAGCGTCACCGTTTCTATCTTTCTTTGTGCAGAGAGAATAATTCATTCAATAATAAAATTTCCTATTTATTTATGATATAGTCCAACTTCCGCACAAAATAAAGGAAATAAAAATTAATTTTTTAATTAGTGATATATGAGTTTTACTATACAACCCAGCAGCTATTCATTATATATAGTTCAGATTAGGTATATATTATTTTAGTTTATAAAACAGGTATTAATACGACTCATTTCCTGGGAAGTATATATAAATTTTAATTACCTTTAAGAATCAGTAAATATACAAAACACAATGTTAAATTGCAAACGTTAAATAAAAAAAAAATCAAGATATTTAGCAAAGTTTTTAATTAAGTTTTATTATTATAATTATATCATTTTTACAATCAAGGTCTTCTTAAACGACCTACGTGTAGAAATAAAGAAGGTTAAATAAAAACAAAATAATAAATTTTTTAAAAAAATTTTAATTTTTTTTTTTTACAATTAAATTATTGCATTAATATTTGTTCGTTAATAAAACCAATATAATGTACCAAAAATGTTATTATATCACTTTAACTAAGCCATTTATGTGTACTGAATGGTGTGGTAGAGGCCTGTAGGCACCCACGCCAGTACCGCTTTTCTGCCGCATAAGTGCATTTTCTACGGAACTGTTCAAAAGTTTTTAAAAAATAATCAGCGTTTTGGAAAGAAAAATATATTCTCCAGATGGTTTATTTCAGCACGTTTTGCGTTATTGTAGGCCGTTTAATTACAAATGACGCTTGATTTTTAACTTGAAAATTTTTTTGTTAAAAAAATTGACTTTAGTAGTGTTTTTCATAGTCTAAGCCAATTATTTTTTAATATTTCTTCATGGTTTATTATTCTATGACTATTCAGCTTTAATAAAAGACCAACTATGAGGAAATTAAGCCAAATGCTGATTCGCAGTGACCAAAAAACTAACTAAAGTCAAAGTCGTCAATCCGCCATCTTTGGACGCCATTTTGGGGCAGTGCGTTCACTTTTTTTTGTGGGAACATTGGCTTTTTTTTAATAAATAGTTACAAGGAACACAACGATATGCAATTTATAGGGATGTGGGGGGGGGTGCACGGTAAGGGGGTCTGGCCCACAGACTATACCTTCTGACTTGTATATCCGGAGATTCATTTTTGACCTGTATAAGCATTTTTATTTTTTTCTCCTTTATTCAATTATCAAATTCTTTCAAATGTTATATTTAGCCAATTTTCGTAACTTATAATAATGAGATATAGTTGATTATTCAAAATAAACCATATTAAAGGTACTTTTGAGGAAGACACATATGAACATTGGGTAACAGTATATAAAGTGACATCAACGGGGATAAGACCTAAATGGTATTAAACACCACTTAATTAATAAGACACAATGATACATCGAGTTTAATCAAAATCGTTAGAGCCGTTTTTGAGAAAATTGTAAAAATGCGTTTCAGCTTTGATATAAAGTGGCACTTCCGGTTAGCCGATTTTAAGGAAAAAGTTGCCAGGACTTCTAAGGCACTGGCGGATCTAAGGGGGGGGGGCTTTCGGGCTGAAGCCCCCCCAAAATGGTAAAATATAACCATGTTTTATCGAAAAAAATATTAAAAAAGTATCTCTTAAAGTATTATTATTCGTGTAATTACATTTAAAAGGGCTCTAGGAATAACTTAAACACCACAACGATATGAAATTTATAGGGATGTGTGGGGGGGGGGGGGTGCACGGTAAGGGGGTCTGGCCCACCGTGTAGTATACTTATAATGTGTCGTTGGAAAGCGGAGAATTTTAGAAAAAAACAATATCTAATATAGAAAGTTATAGAAGGTAACGATAAGCTGCAAAAAAGTTATAAATAATAATTTTTGAAAACTGATAATATTTAACGTAAATCACATGTTTTCAAGGAAATTAAATGAAATTTACTAACTAAATGTAAACTTTAAAAAATATTTTTACGTTTGTAGAAAGTATTTAAAATCCACCTAATCAAGGCAATGTCATTGTTAAAAAACTATTTCATTGTACTTGTGTGAAAAAAAAAAAACCTGTAACCACTACAACCCATGAAGGGTCTGGGGTTCAGTACTATTTAGGGAAAGCACTGTTTCTAGGTCAACGGTTGTGCAAGGAGGTGATTTGACCGAGATCACGCTCAACCGCCAGGTTTTCCCCCTTAATTAATAATTTAATTAAGGGTACCCACTTTATAGAGGCTGGGTGTGCCCCAGGAGGGACTCCTGACCCAAGGTCGCTCCACGGCCAATGAAACAGATAAATAAATTATCTGCCATGAGCCGGGGTTCGAACTCGGGACCTTTGCATTGGAAGCTCAGTGCCCTACCACTGAGCTACCCCGCTCCCCACTTGTGTGAAAGAAGAAGTAAAATATAAAATCATTTCATGTATGTATAAAGCATATGTTTATAACCTTAAATACATTTACTGTAATTTAATGATTATAGATCTGATATTATATTTAAATAATTAGCTATCAACGTTTATTCCGAAAAATTGTCATGTAGCTTTTTAGAAAATGAAAATAGTGAATAATTTGATGAATCTTCCTTTTGTGATATTCCAACAGTATCCACTACTATTTCATTGTACTTGTGTGAAAGAAGAAGTGAAATATAAAAATATTTCATAGATACGTTTATAACCTTAAATATATTTACTGTAGTTTAATAACTCTAGATCTGATATTATATTTAAATATTTAGGTATCTATCGTCCGTTTATTCCGAAAAATCATCATGTAACCTTTTAGAAAATTAAATTAGTGAATAATTTGATAAATTTTCCCTTTGCGATATTCCAACAGAATCCACTTACAATTAGTGTGACAACTTTTGACCTGTCTATGACAGACAATGCAAATCTCTTAATTCCGTTTTAATAAACTTTACAATGGAAAATAACAGTTTAATAACTAATAGTCGTACAATCCATAATCAACGGATCGAACAATCCATAATCAACGAATCCTACAATCCATAATCAACCGGTGATATAATAAATAGGACTTTTGTTATTTTAATAGTATTTATGATTTGTTAGCTGCAATCTTTTAGCTTTAGCTCAGTTAAAAATGCAATTCAAAAATTTTATAATAGCCCAACATGGCCAGAAAATAATTTCTATTCAAAGTTGAGCAAAGTTCAAAGAGTAAGTGAAAGTTGTGTGTTGCGCGCACCAGATTTTTCAAGAAAAACTTCTCCCTTTAAATGCAGAATGTATGAGTTTTACCGTACTATGTTTATGTTGGAACGAAAAATTTCCACTTGAAAATGGAAAATTTTCAAAAACTTTGAAAATGCGTACACTTGTAATTATAGGAGTGATGATGAACATAATAATATTGCCATACAATTATGATGAGATTCATCATATATTTATTTTTACATAAATTTATAATAAATATTAAATTTGCAAAAATTAATAGTTTTGGAAATCAATGTCCTTCTCACCAGGCATCCTATAGATCTTTCTCGACCAGGCCACACAAAAACATTATCAAGTTGAAAATAAATCGTTTGTAATTAAACGGCCAACAATAACGCAAAACGTGCTGAAGTAAAACATCTGGAGAATAAACTTATCTTTCTAAAACACTGATTACTTTTTAAAATATTTGAAGCAGTTCCGCATAAAATTCAATTAAGCGGCAGAAAAGCGGTACTGGCGTAGATGCCTACAGGACACTACCACACCATTCAGTACTCATCAATGGCTTAGTTATAGTGCTTGTATATGTACATTTTTGGTACATTTTATTAATTGTATTAACGAACAAATATTAATGCAATAATTTAATTGTCAAAAAAAAAAATTCATATAAATTTTTATAATAGAGGCCTCCTTAAACGACCTCCGTATAGAAAAAAGGAAATTTAATTTTTAAAAAAATAATAAATTTAAAAAAAATAATTAAATTTTTTTTTTGACAATTAAATTATTGTATTAATATTTGTTCGTTAATACAATTAATATAATGTACCAAAAACGTTATTATAGCACTATAACTAAACCATTTATGAGTAATAAATGGTATGGTAGAGGGCTGAAGGCACCTACGCCAGTACCGCTTTTCTGTCGCTTAAGTGCGTTTTCTACGGAACTGTTTCAAATATTTTAAAAAGTAATCAGTGTTATAGAAAGAAGAATATATTTGCCATATATTTTATTTAGGCACGTTTTGAGTTATTGTTGGCCGTTTAATTACAAACGACGCTTGATTTTCAACTTGAAATTTGTTTTGTTAAAAAAATTGACTTAACGTGTGTTTTTTATTGCCTAAGGCTATTAGTTTTTAATATTTTTTCATGTTTTATTATTCTCTGACTATCCAGATTCAATAAAACACCAACTATGACGAAATTAAGCCAAATGCTGATTCTCAGTAACCAAGAAACTAACTAAAATCAACACCAACTATGACGAAATTAAGCCAAATGCTGATTCTCAGTAACCAAGAAACTAACTAAAATCAATACCAACTATGACGAAATTAAGCCAAATGCTGATTCTCAGTAACCAAGAAACTAACTAAAATCAAAGTCGTCAATCCGCCAGGTTTGGGGAAGTTCGTTCACTTTCTTTTGTGGGAACATTGGCTTTTTATTATTAAATAGATACAAGGAACACAACGACATGCAATTTATAGGGATGTGGGGGGGGGGGGAGGGGTACACGATAGGAGGGTCTGGCCCACCTTGTATACTATATATTCGTTTAGCCATACAATGGATACTGATCCTTGTTTTCTTTTACGAGATTTTGGCACTTCCTTTCTCGTTCGCTTAATGTATTTTTTTTTTAATTCTTGGGTTCAATTTCGCGTTTTCTATCATTTTGTGAACAAATCCTAACCATCAGTTCCGGTTACCTGGAAGAACTCATAGCTTCGCCCTTTCCATCTTTCTTTGTACAGAGAGAATAATGCATTCAATATTAAATTTCCTATTTTTTTTATGATGTGGTCCAACTTTCAAACAAAATAAAGGAAATACAAATTATTTTATTAGTGACATATGAGTTTTACTAAACAACTCGGCAACTATTCATTATGTGTATTTCAGATTAGGTATAGATTTTAGTTTATAAAGCAGGTATTAATTAATATTGCTACTCCTCTCGGGGTCTTTAGGTACTTGGTTTTACCTTTCGGCACATCTAATGCTCTCGAAGAATTTCAGGATGCACTGGAAAAATATTTTAAGAACATAGAAAACATAGTAATTTGGATGGACGATATACTAGTAGCTGGATAATCGAAGGAAGCCCATGACATAACTGTGGAAAAGTTAATGAATAGAACTCGCGAAGTTGGGATGATTTTCAATAGAAACAAAATACAATATCAGGATGTCCAACGATTATGTCAATACGACACCCTGTCAATATTATGGATATCTGACAATATTATATTGTCAAACTGAAGTGAGAATTGGTCAAGTATTTAGTTCAGAAGGCATAAAGATAGATCCCAAACGTGTAGAAGCACTTCATAAGCTGGAATCACATAAAAGTAAAGAGGAACTACAGAGGATCATTGGTTCTTTGAACTGTTCGGAAGAATGTTCTAAATATGGCTGAATGTATGGCACCTTTCACGAAATTGTAATCCAAAATTACTGGAATGGATTTGGTCACCGCATCAAGAAAGCGCTTTTCAAACTCTGAAAAAGGTTATTAGCGAAACACTAGCTCTAGCATCATTCGATCTAACAAAGAAAATGATACTCCAGTGTGA
This sequence comes from Nezara viridula, assembly GCA_928085145.1. NCBI lineage: Eukaryota > Metazoa > Arthropoda > Insecta > Hemiptera > Pentatomidae > Nezara > Nezara viridula. Next base: position 47,443,217 of record OV725078.1, read on the forward strand.
TGCATACGAACATGGTGTCGGTAGCTGGCTCTTTCAAGATGTTAAGGGTGAACTGAATTTGATCGCATGCACCAGCGGATCTTGCCGGGGGAGGCCTCTCCCCCTGGAAGTCGGAAAATAGCAAAGAATAGCAAAGAGCAGCTATTTAAAGAAAGGAGAAATATAGGGAAAATATATCCTCATAGACAAATTTCCTAATGCAATATATGAAAAAAAGATTGGTGACAGTTTTTTGGATGATCGAAAATAAATCCGAAAAGAAAGTTCCAAAAACAGCTACATATATATATAACGGATATATATACGGATATATTTCACCACATCCGGCTTCTTGTATAAGATGGCTAGTTCTTGGTTGCGACGAAATCTCAATTCATCATTCTCCTTAACTGGACCAAATGTCTTCCAAAGGACCTTCCTTTCAAAATCCAACATTTTACTCTTACTGGCCTTCTTTAGTGTCCATGTTTTGACTAACGAATGTCAAAACCGGTCGTATTAGGACTTTGCACAGGAGAAGGTTAGTTGCTCGTAGTAGACAACGAAATTTCTAATGTGATATAAACAAAAATTATAATCGTGACCAGTACTAGGGGATTCAACCTGGGGGCGCGCCCCTCTCTCTCTTGGATGTAAAAAAAAAAAGTTCGAAAAAGTAGCTGTTCAATGAAAAGAGAAATTTCATCCTCATAGACGAATTTTCTTTAAATTACTAAACAAAATTATTTACCTGACCATTTTTAATAATCATGCGGTTTGTCATATCACGTCATCTCACCAAGCTGTGGATCAACTTGCGTCCAGCCTTTGGCGCACGGCGAGATTTTGTGAATAAAGAATGGAATGTCAGAGCATAAGTTGACTCGTAGGATGAAGTGATGTAGTTTTCGGGCTGCCGTGAGATGCGAAGGCTTTTAGGCCTAGTGTCGCAGTTTGTCCCTACTGACTCCGAACTGAGACTCGCAGGTGAAAAACATGATGGAGGAAAATTGATTTAAAAAAAAAATTAACTTTATTTATTCTTTTGAACAATATTTTATTCGAGCACAAGAAAATAGGGGTTTTCTCCGTATTTTATTCAGTTCCAACAGATCTGGACGCATTGCTACCTCCAGCAACTATCAGGGGTGCCCAGAAGGGAGTTTCATGGCCATGGAAGTTGCGCCAACAAAATGTTTGAGGGAGGCATATTTTGACGGGTTTTTGAATTTTTGAGGGAGGCAAATTTCAATGGGGTTATGAATTTTCAGACTAAAGCACAAGGGAACAATGGAACATACCGCAGCAGGTGTAATTGTATATGATCTACGATTTTTTTAATTCTGCCTTAGCTTGCTCTGTTTTCAAGAAAACTGAGCAATACAAAATCTTGGGATGAGGGGGAGAGCGTACGTTCTTGCGGCATCGACCTTGAGAGGGATGGCCACCCCTGGCTACTATAGTCTCCTCGAAGAATCCCGGCAATTCATAAAACTGGTCACGATAATAATTTGTATATTTCTTATTAGTAAGTATTTTTCTTTTGTTAAAATAGCTGTTGTTGAGAACTTTTTCATAAAGAAAGGTACTAATTATTTTGTCACTGATATGATCGGAATCGGAATTTATTGTATGTTTTTATCTCTTAGAGAACTCATTTCCAAGCTGCCATGACCATCTATAATAATCTGTATTAGATTTTGACAAAGTTAGTAAAAATTAGCGTTAGTTGGCCGTGGGGGAAGCACCTGGTACAAAGGTGCGCCCCTCCCCCTAAGAAAATTTCTGGATCCGCCACTGATCGCATGTGCTTCACGATAATTGAATTCATCAGAGCTAAATTATAATCATTCTGAAAAAGAAATGCTTGCTATATTTTTCGGTTGCATTAAGTTTCATTGGTATATCTATGGCATGCAGGTTATAGAAGTACATTGTGATCATAAGTCTCTATCAGCAATTATGCAAAAGCACATTGGTAAAATTGGCTTCACAGTGCTTCAACGGTTTTGACTAATACTGATCCGTTATAATTTGAATGTTGTTTATGTCATGGAATAAATCTACACTTTCCTGACATGGTTTCCAGAAATTTCTTAAAAGAAACTGAAGAGTACCCAGAGATACTGGAAATAGTACATAGCGTTTGTAGATATTTGCCGCTTAGTTTTGACCAAAACAAAAGGTCGAGATTTGATACCGATACTGATTCAACCCTACATAAGGTTCTCGAATGGTTGACCTAAGGAGTCAAAAATACAAACGGCCTTCTCCCATTTTTCAAAATTCGAGAAAGTTTATTCGTTGAGCCTGGAATCCTATTTTTTGAAAACAAGTTGTTGTTACAGAGAGTTTAAAAGGCACTATATCGATATCGATTCACAAAGCATGTATCGGGATAACAAAAACCTTAAAGAAAGCTCGACAATTTCATTTTTGGCCAACAATGTGTCGGGATCTAGAGACTACCGTGAGGATGTGCAGTTCATGAGAGAAATTCAGTAGGAAAAATACGGCTGAACCTCACATGCCGCACAAGGTTCCAGATCTAAGATATAAGAAGGTTGGATGTGATATCTTAGATTACGGACAGAAAAGTTTTCTTATTATAATCGACTACCTCTTCAATTGGATCAAATTACGTCTTATCATCAACAAAAACTCATCGAGTATAAAATATCAGTGGCGAGAGGTTTTTACACGTTTCTGATTCCTGAAGACAATTATAGTAGACAATGAAACTTTCTCATTGCATTAATGCAAATCTTACTGTCAAAAGAATGGTATCATATCAATCACCAGCACACCCCACTATCCAAAGAGCTATGGAATATCTAGAAAAGATTTAAAGATTTGCAAAACCATATTAAACAAAAGTCTAGAGGATAAGAATGTTACTAGGGATTATCTATTTGAATATAATAACTCACCTCTAACTGGACTGCATTGTTCTCCATCCTAAATTTTTAATAGTCGAGTTTTCCGATAAGAGTTGCCTATGTCAAAAGAAATACTACAGCCACTAGTATAAAACAACAACGCTCTTCTTGAAATTAAACAAGGCATAACCAAAGATAATCATGACAGTTGTCGCCTTAAAATGGAAAAGTCGTATAAGACAGGTGATAAAATTGTATTTACGACAAGAAAGGACACCTATTGGCAGAAAGGGCAAGAACAAAGGTTGTTTTGGATTTAGCGGAATGGAGACAATAGGTTGCTTAGGAGAAACAAGTCTCAGATGAAGAGGAACTAGGACCCGAACATCGAGGATAGTTGTTGTATCTATCGATAATCCGTGATTTAACGCATGAGATCGATTATTGAATATTCTTGAATTAACGATAATATAATCAATTGTTATAAGAATATAGATATCAAATAGAAATATTATAAAAGAAGAATTCAACTTTTTCAATTAAAATTTGAATATTTCCTGTATTCGAAATAACAAATTGGTGACGAGGATAAAGACAAGTAGGTACTAGTATTACAGTAAACTTATACCAGTGTTATAAATAATTACTTCCCTTTCAAACAGTCTTTGTCAATTTGTACATAAAAATAATTAAAGTAAAAGCATTCAATTCAAAGAAGAGGAAACAACAAAACTGAATGCCGAACAATTTTCACAATTTTTGGCGGCACAACAGGAACAATTTCAAGCTTTTTTGAAGTCTGAACACTTCAATAACAATTTTGAAAATTTCGATGAAACTAAAGAACATTTTTCTCAGTACCTAGAAAGATTTGAAATTTGTTTACTAATAAAAGGCTTAAAAACCAATGAAACCGCGTCAAAGACTATTTTCTTAAATAGCATAGGTGCTGAACCTTTCGAACTATTAAAAATTGCAGCTGCACCTCAAGAAATTTATAACTTAAATTATAAAGATGTAATTGAAACTTTAAAGAATCAATTATATGTAAAATCAAGTGTAATAGTAGAAAGACGTAGATTTTTATAAAAAAAAAACAAAAACAGAATGCATATGAACCAATAAATGTATACGCAAATGAATTAAAAAAGATAATAACTAAATGTCAATTTCTGTGTGAATGTAGGATGTCAGTTTCAGATATTTTCTTATTATTACAGTTCATCAGAGATCTGATAGACCAATCAATGAGACATTATTTGCTGTTACAAATTCCAAAAACATTTAATGAAGCTAAATCTAAAGCCTTAGCATTAGAGGCATCTATTTCGGACAAAAATAAAATTTCCAGAGAAAACATGATAGACCACTCAATTAGTAGACTTTCGAAGCCGATTACATTTCTCTCGAGTCCAACGAAACTCTAAAACCCGTCTGATAATTAACGGTAACAAAAACAAGGTATAAATTTTAAGAATCTTAGAATTGATAGACTATGATTTCGTTGTGGTCGTAATAATCACAATGCCAAGGATTGCAGAATAAAACCTAAGAAGATAAGGTGCAAACATTGTGAAAAAACAGGAGACGTAGAAAAAGTACGTTTTAAAAAGTTGGTTTCTGAAAAGGAAAATATTAACTCCCTGAAGAACGAAGACACAGATTCTCAATCAAGTTCATCAGAAGCTTACGATATTTACCCAATTATTGAGTTTTACCCAAAGCAAATTGTTCAACAATTTCAAGATACACACAAATATTTTGTTTGTATTAAAATAGAAAATAAATGCCAAACTTTTGAAGTTGATTGAGGTGCAGGACAGACACTATTACCCAAAACTAATTTTTTTGAGCTCCATCTAAATGCGAAAATTTAAACTACAAATATACAGTTCAGATCCTATACATTCGGACTTGTTCCATTAGATTATGTAGAGTTCCCGTACAATATAAAAACATTGTATCTAAAGAAATCCTCTTCGTAGTTCCAGACGGATTAACACCATTACTTGGATAAAGCACTTAAATATCAAATTAGAAGATTTGGACAGCAAGGAGTCTCCGTACTAAAATACTTCTATTACTAAGAACTCAATTGCTTGCGTAAATCCTGCAAATCTCTTACAAAATATTTATCTAAATTTCAAATCAATTTTTGAGCAACGAATCGGTTGCCCAACATAAATACAATGTAATTTAAAATTGATAGAAAGTTCAAAGCCAGTATGTTTTAAGGCAAGAGAAGTTCCCTTTGCTCTTAAAATTAAAGTGGAAGAACTTTACAATCCAGAGAGAGAAGGAATTATAACCCCGATTCAAGTCAGTGATTGGGCATCACCGCTAGTCGTTATACCTAAGCCGGATGTGTCAGTAAGACTCTGTGTAGATTACCAAGTGTCGGTTAATCCTCAGCGCACTACCCGATTCCCAAAATAGATGGTATCCTGAGTAATCTACGAGATTCGAATTTTTTCTGTATATTGGACCTATTTAAGGCATATTTACATATACCAGGAGATGAAGAGAGTGCGAGAATACAGACAATTAAAACCCATAAAGGCACATTTAAATTCAACCGTCTATCTTTTGGAATCAATACGGCTCCAAGTTAATTCCAACGCTTTATAGACCAGATCCTAGCAGGTCTTCTTAGCGTTACAACCTATTTTGATGACATGATCGTACATGGTTCAACCCTGACAGAGTGTTACAGTAGGCTTTTTGCTTGTCTAGAAAGGCTTCAAGCGTACGATCTACATTTGAACCATAAGAAGTGCCAATTTTTTAAAACAAAAATTAACTATCTTGGATACGTTATTGAAAAGAATAAAATTTTGAAGGATCCTTCAAAGATAGAAGCAACAACAGAAGCACCGAGACCACAAAATCAAGATGATGTCAAAGATTTTTAGGAATTTCTCATATTATTTAAGATTTATCCCAAATGTTTCAACAATCACTCACCCACTTCGATTACTACTCCAGAAGAAAAGAAAATTTCATTGGTCATCAGATTGTGGACTATCTTTTAAAAAACTAAAAGTAGAGCTGGGTAATGAAAGAGTTTTAGTACCTTTCCACCCAGAATTACCTCTGGTTGTAGCCAGCGATGTTTCTCCAACTGGCATAGCAAGAGTAGTATCTCTCATAGATCATGGCATAGAAAAGCCAATCGCATTCATTTCAAGATCAATTTCTGAAATGAACTTTAATCAGTTGGACAGAGCGGATTTGGGCATCATGTTTTCTTTGAAAAAAATGTATTATTTTCTATTTGTTAAAACTTTTATTTAAGTACCAACCTACCGGCAATGACTTCCGCTATGTTGCTAAGATACGCAGCCTGGCTTACCGATTTTGACTATATGATCCAACATCGACCAGTAGAGGAATATGAACATGCAGATTATTTATTAAGAACACCACTGAAAGAAGAAACTACTACAATAGAAGAAGAAATAAATACAGAAGTGGATTTGATATCTAATGAAGCAGTATACAATACTTCAAACAATACATTGAACTACAAAACTTTAGCACAGGAAACAGCTACAGATGAAGAGTTATATAAACTTAAAAGTGACTTATTAAAAAAAGACTGTTACGATTCAGAACTGTATTTACAAAACGGAATAATTTTCAAGGGTCAGCGGATTATGATACCTAAAACTCTTCAAGAAGAAGTATTAAAAGAATTACACCATACACACATAAACATCGTAAAAATGAAACAATTAACAAGAAGGTATGTGTATTGGAAAAATATCGATAAGGAAATCGAACAACTTGAAAAATCTTGCTCAGAATGTGCCACCGTAAGAAATCCAATAAAGGTTCCTGTTCATTGTTGGCAAGAGCCATCAGAGAACTTCGAGAGAGTTCATGTAGATTAAGCTGGACCGTACGAAAACCATTATTTTTTGGTATTGGTGGACGCCAAATCCAGGTGGGTGGAGGCTCGGGTGTCAAAAGAAGCTCCCACTTCTGCTCCTGGACCAGTAATGACCGACTTCCAGCCCCTGCACAGATCACAGAGACGTCATCATCCTTCAGGTTACCTTTCCGATTTTGTACTAAATTAAGTCGTGGAGAGCTGTTGTATCTATCGATCATCCGTGATTTAACACATGAGATCGATTATTGAATATTGTTGAATTAATGATAATCTTATAAATTGTAAAAATATAGATATCAAACTGCAATATTATGAAAGAAGAAGTCTACTTTTTCAATTACAACTTGAATATTTCCTGTATTCGACATAATAACAGCGGAAGCTCGTCGGCGGACATAATGTGCCTTCCGAACTCTGAAGACAAACGCCAAGAAGTGTCACCTCCTCAACCTCTCCTAGTTAGTGCTAAAGGGTCCAGCTTTAATTTGATGACTTCAAGGTATGCACGACAAATCAAGCCTCCAGATCATCTCAACCTTTGAACTGTTTTCAGGAGGAAGATGTCACAGAATATGTTTAATAGTTAAGATTTCCTTTAGAAATAATCAATGTTTTAATTTGATTCATTGATGTTATTAAATTGATTAATTATTATTGGTGTTTTTTAACTATTTAAATAATAAAACATTATCCATTTACAATTAGTGCGACAACTTTTGAACTAGCTATAGGAGGCAATGAAAATCTCGTAATTTCATTTTAGTTAAACTATATAATGGAAAATAACAGTTTAATAACAGTGTGCAAATTGACAGAAATTATTAGAGAAAGAGAGGGCCTTCTACCACACAAAACTAAATATAATTTGTTTTTATTCGTCTATATTTCTTTCTGTGAGTGAAGTAAGGTAGATACTTGAACAATCACAATAAATTCTCTTTTTAAATTATAATAGATATACAACTACTAAATGTAATAACGTGTCCAGAAAAAAGTTTATGTCTAAAAGCATAATTCCTTTTCTCTTTTTTGAAACAGGCCTTTAAGGACCACTTAACATTATTTCATGTAGGTAGTTTCTTTTTTATTATTCCATCGTAATTACCATAAAAAAAGTTCCTAAATTAAATCTCTGGATCCGCTACTGATCGTGCAAGGAAAAAAAAAAAAAAAAAAAAAAAACACAGGAATTTTCCAATAATTCCTTGAAAAATTAGTTTCTACTCTATAACCGTGTGGATAGTTTTTTGATTGTTGTTGGATGAGATCATGAGCTTTGAAACATTACAAAGCCTAAGGCCGCAATTATGAATTATCCATAGATTGTATGAATAAAAATGAAGAGGTACATTTTGGAATAGACAAATTCGAATACCTATACTCCACAATAACCTCAATGAATGATACACAATTAGAAAGACCACTCTTTAACGAGGGCAAACAGAACTTTCTTCTACCTTTCAAAGGTATTGAAATCTCAAAATAAGGGTCTACAATGGTATGATAAAGCCAGTTCTGAAATACAGCTGCAAGACCTGGACACTAAGCAGCACCCGAGAAAGAAGAACTGAAAGATTTGAGAGACAAATCCTCCGCACGATAACATGGTTAGATTAAATGAACAAAGATGCTACAGAGCTGGACGCAGATAATTAGAAAGAATATATATATATGTGATAGAGAGGTCCAATTCCTTCATGGAGTTCACAGTCGTGTCCGGAATCAATCCATTTGTAGAAATGGCCAAGGGCAAAACTCTCACTTTATCAAGCTTATACAAATGTTTTAGTTCACCAACAAGGTCCTGATATTTACGATTTTTTTCTGCAATCACCTTGAGAAAAATATTATCCGACAGTACATCTATTTCGGAAATATTTCATATTTCTTTATTTTTTTTAAATGAATAAAATATCAGGCCTGTTTAACTACAGTAAATATATTTAAGGTTATGAATATATCCATGAATATTTTTATATTTCACTTCTTTTTTCACACAAGTACAATGAAATAGTACCTTAAACAATGTTACTTCCTTGAAACCGTATATTTTAGATACTTATTCAAACTTAATTTTTTTTTTTTAAAGTTTACATTTAGTTAGAAAATTTCATTTAATTTCCTTGAAAACGCGTGATTTACGTCAAATGATGTTAGTTTATAGAAATTATTATTTATATTTATTTCGCCCCTCTCCGTTACCTTCTACAACTTTCTATATTAGATATTATTGTTTTTTTTTTAATTCTCCGCTTTCCAACGACATATTGTACTATAACTTCTGACTATTATTTTCGAATATTCATTTTCGACCTGAATAAGTATTTTACTTTTTTTCTCCTTTATTCAATTATCAAATTCTTTCAAAAGTTATAAGTAGCATTTTTTCTTAACTATAAATAATGTGAGATGATTAATTATTTAAAGTAAATCATATTAAAGGTATCATAATTGGTAATTGGTTGACTGTCGTGGATAGTGAAGAGAAGAATAGTTGGGGTGGTCGGTCAAAAAGGAAGGCAAAAAATAAATGATAATATTTACTTTTTACATTTTACAAAAAAATAAATATTATCATTTATTTTTTGCCTTCCTTTTTGACTGACCACCCCAACTATTCTTCTCTTCATATTAAAGGTACTTTAGAGGAAGACGTATATGAACATTGGGCATTTAAGCCCTGTAAAGTGACAATAATGGGGAAAAGACCTAATTGATATTTAAGACCACTTAATTATATAATGATACACAGAGTTTAATCAAAATTGTAAAAATGTGTTTCAGCGTTCATATAAAGTGGAACTTTCGGTTAGCCGATTTTAACGAAAAAGTTGCTGCCACATCTAAGGCATATACCTATCTTAAATACGTTATATCAGTTTCGTACGACTTTTTGTTTTTGAGCTAGACTGCTAACACGCACACAGACCATTTTGCGGGCCTTGGTTATTTGGACACAGCAACCTCCAAACATGTATTTCCGTTGAAAATTCAGAAAAATCGCAATACTTACCCTTACTATATATTTCATATATAGCTAAGTGAAAGTAAAAAGGGGCACCTGGACCTGATGGAATCTAAAATGACTGGATTAAGAGATTTCCTTGTTTGCATGAATTCCTTACCAAGGGTTATGGACTAGGAGCTACCGTCCATTTCATTTAACGGAAGGAATTAAAGATAATAACCATTTTAATTAAAGCTAAAATTAACCATTTCAAATTCTAGATAAATCTCATTTGAACACACAATTCCGGTCAGTCGGTTGAAAGCTGTTGCTTTCAAAGCGAAAATTTAAATGAAAGAGGCGAAATTTGGCGATTCATTTAACGGAAGAACATGCGGATAAAATTTTGATATAATTTCAAGAAATGTCCCTAAAAGAGAATTCACCTTGATTGACCATGTACTCAGTTGCGTTTTCAAAACTGACGCTTCAAATTCATCAAATTAGGCCAGCCGGATGGTAGTTGGATAATGATAGTTTTTTTTTGGGGATGCTGAATTTGAATTTGATGTTCCCGAATGAAATTTTCCGTTGCGTTCCGAAATATATTAAAAAAAATAGCGAAATTTCTAAACTTTTTTTTAATATGAATCCGAAGCGATACATTTTATCGAAATTAATATTTTATACAAGGTTAGAGAAGATAAAATTCATAGTAAATTTTATACTTAACTATTTGATGTAGGTCCAACGGGTGAGGAGTTAGAGAATGCTGTCTGCTTATTACACAAGAAATATTAGGTTTTTTTCGGGTTTCCCCCAAAAACTCATAATCTATACATCTCTCGAAGAAATTAATTATAATCAATTTGAAAGAGCATTAAATTTCATATGTACCTCATGTAGACAAGTTAATACGTGAGAGGATTAAGCGGCTATTAAAGGGTATGGAATCGAAGGCATATACCACTCGTGAATCTGCCACTCTCAACTTAAGTGCTTTTTATCATTTTAATGCTTTTTGTTTGGCAAATTTAACTATATTTATAATCGCACTAGAATGTATGAACAAATTACATAGCTTTTATACAGGGTGTCCCGAAAGTACAGGGAAATTTTCATAGGAGTGATAGCAGACCTCAAGAGCTACAAAAACGTTCATATAAACAATGGGCCAATTTTAAAAAGAAAAGTAGGAAATTCAAGTTTTGTGGTTTTTATTGAATCTAAAGCAATAACTAAATAAGGAAATATTTAATTTAAGTAATTAATAATTGCTTCATTATAAAAAAGATGACATTTACCTGATATTGACATCACAGGCAGATTTACAGGGAGGGGCTTTCGGGCTAAAGCCCCCCCCCCAAAACGGTAAAATATAACCGTGGTTTATAGAAAAAAATATCTCTTAAAGTATTATTGTTCGTGTAATTGCATTTAATAGGACTTCAAGAATCACTTAAACACCATTTCATATAGGTAGTTCATTTTTTCTCTCTTTTTTTAAATTAATTATCGTTATATATATACATGAAAAAAAATCTTTCGGGCTGCAGGCCCCCCTCAATATTAAATCCTGGATCCGCTAGTGATGGACATAGAGTTTATCATTGTTAAAACCATTCACAGAGGACTTTTGAGCGGCTAAACTAAGCTAAGTGCTGTTTTTACAAAAAACATGAATTATTCGGCATTTTTTTTTTCATCATCCAACAATACTAAATTTTCTTCACTTTAACAAAAACTTCTTCGTTTAATTAGCTTTGATTACGTATTAATTATGTTGATGTTAATTAAGAAATTTTTTTTAGATTTAGCGTGTTGTTAAAAAATGAAGATATTTTTTATACTGTCAAGTAAAAGTACCACTATTTTCAGCAAAAATGAGTACAATTAACAGTTGAAAAGCTTTAATTTCTTGTTTTTCCATGATCTGGGATGAATTTTAATAAACCCGATGGCCTAAACACAATATTTAGTTATACAAATATTAATTCGGAAATACTGATTTTGTAAATATCCTTTAAATAAATTGGTTATAAACCTGGGGTTTTCAGCCGGACCTCTATAATATGAATTGATCTGTATTTGTAAGTGACAAAATAAAAGTTTATAGTCCTAAGTTTGAATTCAGCAGGTGGGTTAAAATCGGTCGCGAATGAGGTTAATGGGTACAATTTGGATATCGTGGCTCTGCAAGAGGTTCGCTGGTCAGGACAGGGCTCTCGATAACGGAAGGAAAGTCCACTATTTGGTACGGAGGAAGCGGGAATCACTGTTTAGGTACTGGGTTTCTAATTAGGAATAGATTGCTATCCGCTTTGAGAGAAGTACAATTCTTTCGTGTTAGAATTTCAGTAGCCAAACTTACATTGTCCGACCGAAGACGGTGACGATAAAGTCAAATGTGAATTTCACGATAAAATCTAATGGGTTTATGATAAACTACTGCGAAATTTCATGAAATTAATTGAAGGTGACGCAAACACAAAGGTGGGGAGTGAAGAAGTTTAAGGAAAGAATTATCCGACGATTGGTAAAGAAAGTTTGCACGAATATAGATATTGCACTTGATAATTAAAAGTACTACGTTTAAACATAAGGATAAATATTCATAAATATTTTTTTATTTTTTTTATTATTATTTTAATGGAATTTACAACTGTATTACATAGAAAATACAATAAGTAAATGTGAAATTGATTCACAAATATACCTGCATATTACTGGATTCTCAAAAACGAAATCAAATCGATCCCTTCTTGATACAACATGGCTTTATTAGTATTATTGCATTTGATAGGATTTTTAGGACTGCATTACGACTGTATTTTTATGTTTTTAATTCACTTATATTTAGGTTATTTTATTATTTTTTTTTTTTGTATATAGTTTTTATTTATTATTATTTAGTTATTATTTTACTTTTGTTAATTTTTTTTTTATATACGGTGTGAATGTGTTCATTTATCAATATAATTATTGTCCTCGTGACAGAATATTATATGTCTAAATAAATAAATAAAATGATAGGATTTGGAAGAAGAAACTTCTCGAAAAAGCTGTTAAAGAAAGGTGTACAAGGCAATGTGTTTAAATATATTGAATCTTTCTTAGGCCAAAGATTTACTCGTATCAGCTATAGACAAGGAACATCGAAACGCAAGCAGACAAAACGCCCTCCAGCAAGGCTCGGTCCTTAGCTCAACTCTGTTCTGCATAATGATAGATGACCTCATGCAGACTCTTTGGTTTATGCCAGGGATCAAAGTACTTACGTAAGATGACGACCTTGAACAATGGGCAAAGAGCAGTCATATAGAAGCATTAAAAATTAGCTTAAATAAAGCACTTGAAAAACTCCAGAAATGGGGTTAATACTGCTAAAACGAAATTTCAGCTCTTCTCACTCTCGACCAAGAAACATCAAATAACTTTAAAATATACACAAGAACAACTAAAACAAACGAATTAAGCAACATACCTTAGAGGAGTTTTAGATAACAGGTTGAGCTGAGCAAAGCATACACACCATCTGGTAGAGAAAGGTGAAAAATTTGGGGAGCAAACCAAGACGTTCTGGCGATGGCATATAAAAATTACTTGAGATCTATTCTTGAACAAGGAAGTGCTACTCATAACAGCACCAGAGTCTAACAACCAAAAAATTTAAAAAGTGCAAAATAAGGCCCTCCAAATTAATACTGGCGCCACAAAATCAACCCCTATTGCAGCTATACAGCTTCAAATGTGTATAGAACCCATCAAGGTACGAAATAAGATCGCTAGGCTTACAATGAGTGAGAAACTGACTACTGGAAGGACAACCTGCCACAACGAGGCTTAGAACCCAAATCAAGTTCATGAAGAAATTGGACCCAATTAGAGAAATTAAAGAACTAGTTATTTCTTCAAGAGAAAAATTTCATGGCGATCCTAACAAGGCTCTCTACAAAGTCAACACAAATCAACTTACAGCTCCTGCAACCAATAAACAAGCAAAACTGCTCTAAGATAAAACTAAGGAATTTAGCACTTGAAACCATCAGAGACAGGTACCCAAGTCCCCCATGGTTACACATGTACAGACAGTTCTGCGAATAGTACAAGAAAAGATGGGAGAGCTACTGTTTATGCAGAAGGTTTTTAAATGTCAGAGCGGAAAGCTAGGAAGTAAGTTAGATAGCGAAGTAAAAGCAGTTTTTCTCGCCTTGGAACTGATAAAAAAAGTCTAAACCGCAAAACGTTGAGGTCCTAATTACAGGATGTAATAATTGCTACTTCAGGTCTTGCCTGCTGTTCCACAAATCAAATTAATATGTGCCAGGAACTGATTGTTGTCAGATAATGAAAAATCTGACAAATTAGCAAAAGAAGGTGACAGAAAAAATCAGCCAGAAATGCCAATCCCTTTTTTGACGGCGAAAATGTTAATCAAAATATTAATCATTAAAGGATTGGAACAATTGGAATTACTAGAAGAAAATGGAAAAGTGTCATTGGATCTTCCTAGAAATGAGGCCTTTGCACAGTTTAAGATGAAAACCGGACATGACTATCTCCACCGTATTGGAGTTAAAGTGAAATTAGCAACATGCCCACTGTGTCGACATGGATCCATGACAGCTCTTCATCTACTTACTTTTCCTGGATTACAGGACATTAGATCCAAAGCTAGGAATGAAGGTGAAATTTAGTGGGCTGCTAGACGTCGCATGACCGAAAAAACTCAAGACGATCAAGGCATACGATAAAAAAAAAACATAGCTGGCAAAGCAGTATAATTAATGTAAGGTCTTATCGCGGAGCAAAATGCGGATCATGAATCATGAATGAATGAACATGAATTAGTAATCGCAAGACTTCGACAAAAACTTAATATAAAAAAGAAAACCGTTTCAATAACAAGAATATTAATGTGGAAAAATGAAAAAAAAATCCATCAATCAGAACTTGATTCGAGCTAGATGTTATGAAATGGTTTGAAGCTTTAAAACCTTCTGACGAGCACCGCGATGATATAGACAAGTTACGGGTAGGGATCAGGGATAATATTAAAGCGGTCGGTAACTTGTGTATTGAGAAAAGAGAAAATAAAAAGAACAAACCGTGGTTAGATGAACATTGTTTAAACATATATGATAAATAATCCTAGCGAATACTTCCGAACCTCAAAGAATGAAACAGCGTTGGGCAAAATTTATCTTAAATAATAGACAATAGATTTATTCCAACTTTTAACAACGAATAATTCTGTTTATCTTTTATGTAGATAATAAATAAATTCAAGTTATCTATTATTGTTTTATTTGTTATTGGAGTTTTTTAAATGAATTTCGAATAAATTGACGCTAATTTTATTTTTCTTCTATATAAGGGCCTATTTATATATTTTCAGATCCATAGTTTTTGAAAATGATCTCCATTTTAAGATTACGCAAATGCGTTGCGACTTTTTTTAGTCTGTTTTTATTACTTCGATATAAGGATTGATTTATACGTTTTCGGAGCCGTAGTTTTTTAAAATGATATCCATTTTGAGATTATGCCATTGCATTGCGACTTATTTGAGTTTCTCGAATTTCTTCCATATCAGAGTATATTTATATATTCTGTAACTTTTCGGATTTAATCGATATTAAGGTAGACTATTATGTTTTGGGGAAGGGGGCGTTTTTTTAATAAAAATACTGTCGGATTTGAGATTGCACCCCCGGACATCGACTTTTTATTACGTTTGGATTTAATCGATATCAGGATCGACTATTACGTTTTGGGAGGCGTTTTTTATTAAAATACTGTCGGATTTGAGATTGTGCCCCCGGGCATCGACTTTTTGTAACTTTTCGAATTTAATGGATATTAAGGTCGCTTATTATGAAAATACTGTCGGATTTGAGAATGCGACCCCGGACATGACATTTTGTAACTTTTCAGATTAAATCGATATGAAGGTCGACTATTATGTTTTTTTTTGGAGGGCGCACCTTATGAAAACACTGTCGGATTTGAAATTGCGCCCCCGGGCATCAATATTTTGTAACTTTTAGGATTTAATCGATATCAGGGTCGACTAATATGTTTTGGGGGGCGCTTTATAAAAAAACTGTCGGATTTGAGATTGCGACCCCGGGCACCGACATTTTGTAATTTTTCGGATTTAATAGTCG
This sequence comes from Nezara viridula, assembly GCA_928085145.1. Classification (NCBI taxonomy): domain Eukaryota; kingdom Metazoa; phylum Arthropoda; class Insecta; order Hemiptera; family Pentatomidae; genus Nezara; species Nezara viridula. Next base: position 47,459,087 of record OV725078.1, read on the forward strand.
ACCCTAATATAGATTAAATCCGAAAAGTTAAAGGTCGATTCCTGAGGGGGCTCAAATTCTCAAACTCAAATTCTATAGCATTTTCATAAAAAGCGCCCCCCAAAACATAATAGTCGACCCTGATATCGATTAAATCCGAAAAGTTACAAAAAGTCGATGCTCGGGGGGTGCTATATCTAAATGCTGGAGACCATTTCAAAAACAGTGGCCCTAAGACATATAAACAGAACTAAATATCGAAGAAATCCCTAAGCTTACAGAAAAAATTATTCGAATTGTATTTTTATCTTAAATAACGACTAATAGATAATAGTAATGCATACTATCTGTAAATAACAAATAATTATCTGTCTAAAGGTAGTCGAATAAGAATAACGAATAATTTTTTATCTATTATTCGTTATCTAGATAAAACTCCAAATAATTTATTCGAATCACGCCCAACAGTGGAATGAAACCATAAAATTGCTTAAAACTAATAAAAGGAGTATCATACAAATAAACTAATAGAATCGAAAATGACGTGAAAGACATGTACAAAGGTATAAACAGATCACGTAAATTTTTAGGGCCCGTCACATCTAGTATTAGGTATGTAAATAACTTTAAGAACCACTTTTACAATATTTTAAATACGGGAAATTATGATCTGTGTCCTCCTTCTGAGTACCAGAGTGCTGAACCGTTAATGGAATAACTGAGTAAAGAGGAAGTGGAAGAAGCCAACGAAAAATTAAAATCTTATAAATCAGTGGGAACCGATTATATTTCCTAGCGAACTGATTAAGACGTGCGGGGAAGCTGAAGTTTCCGGTAGGGGGTAGGTTATAAAAGGGAAGAGGTAGGTTCTTGGGCCATCGACCTTGGGGGAGACGGGCATTCCTGAAAATGTCTACGAGTAGACTAAAAAATACACAAGTAAATTTACGATTCTTATGAGCATTGATTAATTTGTAGTTAAAATAGCAGAAAATTTAGAAATTTTCTAAAATTCTAAAATACATTTTTTGGTTAAAAATATCTGCAAGAATGAGAAATTGTCCGAAGAATAGAAAGAATCTATTCTTATTCCAATTCACAAAAAGGCGCGAGGAGGGATTGTAATAACTATCGAGGAATTTCACTCCTGATACGTTATAAAATATTCACATTAATCTTATCGGAAATTATCGGAGACTACCAATGCAGATTTAGATGGAACCATTCGACAATTGATCAAATACTGGAGACAAAATTACGAGTACTATTCCATTGACCGCCAGAAGCTGTATAATACTGTAGTTGAGCAGGAGATCCCAAAAAAATTCTGAATCTAGTTAGGATGTGTACATCAAAAACATTCAATGAAGTTATAATCGGTTATTATCCGAGAAATTTGAGGTTCATTCGTCCTTAAAACAGAACGATTCCCCTTCACCTGTCCTATTTAATTTGACATCAGCATAAGCCATTAGAGGGGTGATACATACCGAAAAAAGTTTGATTCTGGGTGGAACAATATCCACTCTTGGGTATGCTGATGCTTTCGTACTATTAAGTGAAGACCCGATATATAATATGATAATACAATAAAACTAAATACAACAACGTTGATGAAAGCCGGTAAAGAACTGCAACTCGAAATAAACATAAATAAAACAAAAATATATGGTTTGCTGCAAAAACAGCGACAATTTCCGTGATATCGATACAGAAGGAAATACATTTGAAAAATATTGATATTTCAAATATTTTTCATGTAAGATGGTAATGAAATTGTGTTTTTCTCCCAGATTTCTTTCATAAGAATCGATGCGTACTTACAAGAGACAAACTTAATGTTTCTAACCGTAATATTCAGATTTAGGTGAAAATAATTAAAGCGATCAGTAGGTTTCTTTATTTTAAGCGTCAATTTTAGAGAAAAACATTAAGTTTGACACTAATAAATACGTATCAATTGCTGTGATGGAGATCTGGGGGAAAAACACAATTACATAACCATTTTACGTGAAAATATTTTTAAAATCATTATTTTCAATTTTTTTCTTATAATTATAAATAAAATGTATTTTAAGGCAATTATGTTTATTCAAATACATCCCATATAACGGAAAAACTGGAAATAAAATCTTTGTAACAGTTAATTGTAGTCATTTTTGCAGTAAACACGAGTAACTTAAGGTGGCTGGATAGGAAATCAAATCATTTCTTTACACAACTTGAGGTGAATCTCAAACGTTTTCCTAATAAACCTCAACTTAATTAATATGGACTTAAAGATTATAAAACGAGGAAGTCTTTGTAAAAGTGGGATAAATATACAGTTAAAGGGTGATAAAAAAAAATCACAAATAATTTATGATTTTTTTTAAACGAAACTTAGCTGTATTTTTCCGCCTAATAGTCCTCTTTAAATAGTTTTAACAATGACAAATTTTACTTTCGTTTACAGAAAATTGTGTCTAATTTACTATGGAGCAATGTTTAATTACTTAAATCAAATATTTTTTATGTTATCACTTCCTATTAAAAAAAACAGATTCGCTTAAAAAACACAAATCTTATATTCCCTACTTTTTTGCTGGAAATTGGGCTATTGTTTATATATACTTTTTTGTAGATCTTGATGTCTACTATTAACCTTTTAAATATTTTCCTATACTTATGAGACATCCTGTATGTATCTTTTTTTTTTCTTCCTTTTTTTTTACCCTCCCTTTTTATAAGTCCTATAAAGTATCACTAATAAACTACACAAAGCTAACAACATTGCCTAACATAAATATTTAAAAAAAAAATTCGAATGTGAAGAATTTAATACTAAATCGCACACATATATATCAAAGTAATTCCACGAATATAGACAAAAAGACAAGACAATGCTAAAAATTCCATACTGAATAAATAAATAAAAGAATAAATGACAAAAGGCATCCTCAATTCACGGTAAATGACAATATAAGTGACAGTGAATGATTCCCAAGGAATCCAGCATAATATTCTCGGCCAATATCGCAAGCTCCCCAACATCAACACCTAGTTCCTTGAAGAAACTCCTTGCTCTATTTGGAGTCGTTCCACGAAATCCAGGCCTCTCATTGTGAACTGTCTCTCTCCGAAGATCTCGTGGAATTTTTCTTTTTGGAAAGGGGGTACATTTATCATAAATGCACTTCTTTTCCCTTACCATTTCATCAGCCTGATCGAGGTCATTGCTCTCAAAGCGGACGGTAGGATCCAGGATTAGCACGCATTTTAAAACATTCATTGGGTATCAAGTCAAGTCCAGCAGCTTTATTTCTTTTGCCATTCTTGATGGCTGTCAATACCTCTTCTAAAGTGATTTCATGATCAAAGTCAGGCACAAATTTAATTAATTTAATTTAAAAATTATCTATCTAAAGGTTGATACTGGGTTTTGAGATGGAAAATACTGAATGATTTAAAATGGTATATTTTAAAATAGAGTTATAATAGTGAGTTCAGTTGAACTTGACTTGACTAACTCTCTTGGATGGTTCACCACAAACTAGGTTCAAATCATAAACTTCATTTGTACAACTGGATTTTCGTGTTCGACTGTAGTTAATGATTGATTTCCAATTGTACAACTAGCTTGGATAAATTTAACCATAAGATGGATGTAACCTTCGTGTTTGTTGCTTTTATCAGTCAAAAAACATGTAAAGTATTTAATAAAAACCTGTAACCCCTTTAAGAGAAGCCATTAGCAGCCTTTATAAAAACAAGGGGAATGTGATAAGGACATGCAACATCACATCTAAATATTACCAGTAAGAAGGAATCAGTAATATATGTAGCCGACGTTTGCTCCTTTTCACAGTCCCATTGGAAAGGACCCTGAGAAAAGCTCAACAGGAAATGAGCCCCAAAAATGTAGGGACAGGATACTGCTTCTTATATGGACGACTCGGTAGTCTTTGGGAACAATGGAAAGAATCACCAGTTTAATTTACGGGTACTGAGGGATCAACTAAGAGAAATAACCATAGAGATAAACTTGACAAAGACACAAATCATGTGTTTTGGATGGATGAACAAACCGGGAGACATTGTTATCAAACAGTAATGAACTGAATAGCAGAGGTAAGCAATTTCAAATACCTGGGAGCTCACTTAAACACACACGCACGCACTCACCCACGCGCACGCGCACACGCACACACACACACATAGTATAAAGATATCATATCTTTATCATTTCTAAAACTAATGAATTATATTTCTACAGAAAAGGAAAAAACACCAAGTGCAATGATTATATTAATTTTATACAGTTTTCTTATATTAAATTAATACATTTTCAAATTTAAATTGAAAATTAATTATAAGAGGAGAGTCGATCTGAAAATGGCCGCAACTACAGTTTAATGCTTGCATCGCTCTGTCTTTGTCTCCTTCTCAACTGGCTAATTCTGCAAATAATGCTGCTATAATTTGTGAACAGTGAGCTTTTGTGCATTTAAACATTTTCACATTAAACAGTGAGGTGAGAGATATTTATTAACAATTATGTTTAACAGTTAATTGATACTAGTTTGGTAGAGACAGCACAGCTGATCGGTAATTCCCTTTACGGGTCTTGCCCTATCTACGTAAGATACACGGCCAAGGCTCTATTTACTAACACTACTTCCTTCGAGTGATATCGAGTTCGCATCCAAACTGATAAAACTATTTTTTTTTTTCTTCTCTCTTTATTTTATTTGTTTATTTTACTCTAAGACTTTTACTTTGGTTTAATTATGTATATTGCGATTTTTTCATACTTTAACTGTAAATAGCTTAGTTTTAAGAATTTATTTCGTAATTGTTTTTTTCTTTTTTTAGTGTTATAACAGGTACAGATTTTTTTTTTCTCTCTCATTATGGTACCTAACAATACGTCTGGTGAAGAATCGGAAGAAGAGACACCATTTTCCGAAGTCAGTGAGACCGATTCACAATATTTAAAAAGAAGGACTCTTCAAAAGCGTAATCGAAACTCTGCCCCCGGTTCAGCGGGCAACTCACCAAACAAGAAAAAAAAAATAAATCGGCCAAATCAAAAAAGGCATCTGAAACAAACAAAACTACACCAAACACGCGTAGCAAAATCACTTCAGCCATCAAATCAGAATTAATTTCACCAAACACCTCAATCAGTAACTCTGTTACAACCAACAATACTACAAACAAGATTCAGGAGCCAAAAGAAACTTGTGATCTTGAACCGCCACCCATCTTCGTCGCAAAAATTGAAAATTTTATGTCCTTCGGACAAGAAATCGCTGATCCGATTGGGCAGCCAAATTTTACATGTTTTTCCAGAGTCAATGATATTAAAATAAATACCAACTCTAAAGAAAATTACAAAATATTAATTGAACATTTTAGTTCACGAAAATACGATTTCCATTGTTACCAACTGAGACAGGAAAAAGCACACAGAGTCGTATTAATAGGGCTTCATCCAACTACTTCTAAAAGCGCAATCAAAATGGGTTTGGAAGAAATAGGCCATAACGTAAGGAACATAGCTACCGTGCTTCATCCCAAGGAAAAATACCCGCTACCGCTATTTTTCATGGATCTCGAACCTGCAAAAAACAACCCGGAAATTTTTAACGTAAAGCGTCTTTTATATTCAATAGTCCGTTTTGAAGAGCCCAGACGAAGACCTATAGTAGTGCAATGCAGTAACTGTCAAAATTTGGGACACACAAAAGCCTACTGCCATCATGCGTCAAATGTGCTGGGGCACATCCGTCTGATATTTGCCAGAAACCAAGGCAAGAGGCTGCTATATGTGCACTTTGTGGCGAGGGACACCCAGCGAGCTACAGAGGTTGCGTAGTTTATAAAAATTTTCTGAAGCTGAGATCACATAATATGGCTTTGAAAAGCCTTAGCCTTGATCATAAAAGTGGGACTGAGGCTCACGCAATCGATGATTTTCCCAGCACTGCCGTCGTCACCTTCTCAAGTCATCCAGCCTCAACCATCCATCTCCACAGCTACGGGCTATCCTCAACAGGGTTCGAGAAATTTATATCTCCAAACCACCATCAAGAACCAGCAGCCTCGACGACAGGCGCCTCAGGCTTCCCAATCCAAGCCTAAAACTGCTAAACCTCAGCCTCAACCTCCTCGTCCGCAAATCTCTCTTCACCATCTACCCTTGAGGGTCAAACTCCCGCCAGAGCATCCACACCCAGTTCCATCGGTTCCCAATGTAAACCTCCCATCACAAGCCCAACAGAATATAGATCCAACTCCTCGCATCCCCCTTCCAGCAATCCTAGTCGCACAAATTACACATCACATCCTCGTGACCTAAATCCACTTCACAGCCAAAAACCTTCCGACATCAATTCTGTCCTTTCAACATTCCTGATAGATCTTCAAGAGACTATCAAACCGCTTATTACCCTCCTCACCAGACTCCTTTCCGAAATCCCGTTCAACTTCCCCCCGATGAATACAAAGGCCCTAGCTATCCTTTTATGGAACGGTAATGGACTACTCAACCATCGAGACGAACTAGACTTATTTCTCCATGACAATCTCATTGACATTGCCCTTCTGACGGAAACTCACTTCACTCAACGGACACATTTCTCCATACATGACTACATCACTTACAGATCTGACCACCCAGATAACACTCCCCACGCTGGTTCCTGCATCCTTATCCATAAATCTTTATCCCACTCTCTTATTCCTTCTACTCCAACTGATGCCATTCAATCAACTTCTATAGTCCTTTCAACTCGCCCTTTCCATCTCACATTCTCAGCTGTATACTGTCTTCCTGGTAATGCCATCTCCTATGACCTCCTTGAATCCTTATTTCAATCCCTCGGATCGCGCTTTATTGCTTGAGGAGACTACAATGCTAAACACCAACGATGGGGTTGTCGAACATCCAACTCCCGCGGTAACATCCTTTCACGTATCTCATCTTCCAACAGTTATTCAATCCTCTCGCCCATGAGTCCTACTTATTGGCCAACATCACTCAAAAAACGTCCCGATATCCTAGATATATTTATCACCTCCCAGATTTCCTTCTCACAAGCCTTAATCAAATCACTCGATGACCTTTCTTCAGACCATAGTCCAGTGCTGCTTTCACTACATTCAAGCTATGCTCCTAAACCATCATCTCCTAAATTGATTACAGGACGAGTAAACTGGGACAACTTTCGTGATGACTTGGAAAACAAACTAGACTTGAAAATTCCGCTTAAGAAAAAAGAAGGCATTAATGGTGCCATAGAAAAACTTACATCAATAACAGACAGTATAAACAGTAAGACCTTTAACAGTAAGATTAACAATTTACAAAAGACTAACTTGCTACAGCATATTCGTATTTTATTAAAGGAAAAACGCAGAGCAAGATCGAAGTGGCATAGAACTAGATATCCAACAGATAAAACTCATTATACCCAACTGACTCACAAACTAAAATCAGAAATTAGAAAATATAAAATTCAAAATTTACTAAATTTTACTGAAAAACTTACACCTACCGACAAATCACTGTGGACGACGACTAAACGGCTCCTGAAATTTAAAGACTTTAATCATCCACTTCTTACTGAAGCTCAAATTTGGTCCAAATCTGATGAAGAATAATCCCAAATTTTTGCTCATCACCTCTTCAAAACTTTTAATCCACATCCTGATATCCTTAATCCAAATCAGCTTGAATGTATTGAAACAGAACTGGATATTCCACTCCAAATGACTCCTCCTCCTAAAGCATTTCATCCTTCAGAAATATCCAATATTATTCACAGATTACCCTCCCGCAAAGCTCCTGGCCACGACCTAATCACTTCCCACATTCTTAAGCTACTTCCTCGAAAAGCCATTCTATTCCTTACTTACATTTATCCGTTCCACGTATTTTCCTGACCCTTGGAAACTATCTGTAGTCAAAATGATACAAAAAGCCACCAGATATACCCATCCTCTTACCGTCCTATCTCTCTTTTACCCATCATGTGCAAAATCCTGGAGAAGCTCATCTTAAAACGCCTGTATCCCATTCTAGATTCTAACCACATAATCCCTAATCACCAATTTGGATTCCGCACATCCCATTCCACTATCCAGCAATGTCATCGTGTGGTAGACGTAGTCTCCTCTGGATTGGAGCGCGGAATGTATTGCACTGGAGTTTTTCTCGACATTGAACAGGCGTTTGATCGAGTCTGGCATCCGGGATTGCTTTACAAACTCCGTAAATTCCTTCCCCCTACATATTTTCTTATCATCAGTTCCTATCTTACTGATAGGCACTTCAAAGTAAATCACAATAATACCTATTCATCCCTCTTTTCTCAATCTGCCGGAGTTCCTCAAGGTAGTATCCTTGGTCCTATCCTTTACACAGTTTATACAGCTGACATCCCAACCCATCCTAACACTATTACCACGTATGCCGATGATACATGTGTCCTATCCGTTAATAATGACCCAACCATTGCATCCCAAACAATTCAATCACACATCACAAGCCTTGAAGAATGGTGTCAAAACTGGAGAATTAAAATAAATTTTAATAAATCCCATCAAATCACCTTTGCCCTTCGACGTAAACCTATGACCTCAAGTCCCACAGTATCCTTTAATAATACCCCACTTATCCCTGTTGAACAAATCCGATACCTTGGACTTCACTTGGACAAACGTCTAACTTGGAATCCTCATACCAGACTGAAACGACAAGAAACCGCTCGACGTTTCCGACTATTCCAACACTTACTAGACAAACGCTCTAAACTTCCCATTAATTACAAAAGACTCATATACTTGACTATAATAAGACCTATTTGGACTTACGGAGTTGAGCTATGGGGCTCTACTAAACCATCGAATTCCTCTCGCATCCAATCCTTACAATCCAAAATCCTTCGTAAAATCCTCAATGCTCCTTACTTTGTCACTAATAAAATAATCCATAAAGACCTCAATGTTCCATATGTTTCCGATTTGGCCAAATCCAGATACCTATCCTTCCATAATAAACTTCATAACCATCCGAATCCTCTTGTTTCTAACCTTGCTTCCTCTTCGATTCCTGATAACCCTCCGAGGCGTCTGAAAAGAAGATGGCCTCGTGATCTTCTCATGTAGACAAATTATTAGAGTGCTACCAGTGGATAGTATCTCAACAAGCGTGTTTCATGTGATAATATTTCTCTGTACACATTTACTTGATGTATTCATACTAATATAGTTGTAAATATCATAATAAAAGTTTAAAAAAAAAAAAAAAATTATAAGAGACATGGGCTATATATAACGGGCTATAGTTATACAATGAGTTAAATGCAATGTTACCAACAATTGCATTCATTTTTTTTTACTAACAAAGAAATAGATTAATCAGAACAATAGTAATGATATTATATTGATAAATGAATTCTTATTTTTGAATAATAATTATTTTTATTAAATTTAATATCTATAAACTCTTGTTAGATTTTTAAATATTCATATGTTTAATAAAGGAATTGTAAACATTCAAATTAAAAACTTGTTTATCTGCAGTATGCCACATAAAAAAATTAATTATTAGATATTTATTAAAATAAATTTTCAACATTTAATAGAAAACTTTTCGAACTGCAGCAGGCAATAGTAAAACTGGAGCCATGGCGATGGCCGCTAAAGGTTATGTTAGATACAGGCGGGCACAGTAGGGCCCGCGAACTCTGGGTCGGGAATCCCTGAGGGTGGCCTAGGAAGACTTGAGAAGACCTTTGACCGGAAAAGATTGGATTGGAAGAGAAGACAACTGGCTTAAGTTATGAGATTTGTAAATTAGGCTCTACAGACACACTGCTTAGTGGTAGAAGAGGATGGATTAAGAACAAGAAACCTGTAACTATTTTTAACTTATATTAGTTATTTACTTTTAATTTTTCTGAGATCATCAGAACTAATCATTCTTCATTCTTAAAACCTCTTTATAAATATAGACAAATATAATTCAATATTAAGAATATTGATATTTGGATTCAAAATTATCGACGGTTGGATGACATATTATTTGAATATCGGTATCAAAGTGCTATAAAGATAAATAATTACAATAATAATCTTCATAATATCATAACATTATATCCATTTAAAAGAAAAAAGTACGAATTTCACGCTAAGACATAGCAAAAGGTTGATATTGATGTATATAAGAAATATTGGAACTAAAGCGATATGGCAACAATTCTACCGGGTGAAGTCTACTTTAAAATGTAAACAACTGTAAGAAACCGATGATCATAGGAGAACTATAGTTTTCAAGAAAATGTTTCATATGTGTGGAATAGAAAAAATAAAAACATGCATATACCTAATTCAGTATTAATACAACCATACAATAAAACCATTGGTACTAACAGAATTTTATGTTAAATTGAAAGGAAACAAGCCAAAGGAAAATAAGATACTAGGAAAGAAAAGAGAGAAACATATCTTTGAAGAGTTCTGGTTTGGAACAGAACTGGTAACAAATTTAGGAGATTTTTCCAGGGTCTACAGAAAATATGTTGTAGGGCATGAATAGAGAAAAACAATTATTATAATAATCATGCCTTCTACTTAATTATCATTTTCTACATGATAAGCAGTCTTACATATTAACCCAAATTTCTAAAATTCATTACTCTCATTAATTTTCTCAGCACTTTATTAAAGAGCAGTATTTTTATATTTATATGATATTTTATAGTGAATATAAATTTAATATGATCCTGAGAAATGATTTAGGCTTTAGGGGAATAAGTTACAAAAGCACTCACAAAATTTACCAATTATTAACAAATTGTTTATCTACATTGTAACAAACTTCTTCATTTGTTAATGGTAGAGGTATTGTTGAATATATTACAAATTATAGGAGATGTTTATTGGAGAGTGCAGTCAATAATGCAACATAAATAAAAAATCTTGTTTTATTGAGGGCCAACGTTTCAGCCAAAATTCAGGCCTTCATTAGGGCAAATTAAATAATAATCAATAAGAAAAGGGTCAAACAGCTATATAACAAGAGAATTAAAAGATAGAAAGCAATAAAGAACTTTTAGACAAGAAGCTACCCCCAGATTCATTCAACAAAAAGACTTGAAGTTAGAAACCAAATTCTAGATAATCTTTATAAGAACACATAATTCCCGTCAGCTAATTGAATGTCATTGGTTTGTAGATGAAATTTCAAATTGAAGTAGCAAAGTTTGGTAGTTCATTTAACAACTAAAATTTTGATTGGATGTGTATTATATGTACCGAACCAAAGACCTTTCATGGGTTGCAGTGGTACAGGTATATTATATTTTCCTAAAAGAGAATTCATCTTGACTGACAGCATGAGTCACAAATTAGGTTCCACCAAATGGTAGTTGCACATAATAAAAATCAACAAGTTGGTTTCACTACATTTTATCATATAAACTACTCTTTAAAAAGTTATAATAGACAAAATCCCAATAAATTGTATCTAGAGATGGATAAGTAGTCGACTGATGAATTATAAGGATGAAACCAAATTGTCAGGAATTTTTGTCAAAATTTCTTACAATTTTGTTTCATCTTCATAAATTTTATTTATAACTTTTCAGTGTAAACGAAGGGTCTCTAAACAGCAGTCTGCAAGCAATTTCTATTTGGTCAGGGAAAGTTTCTTTAAAGGTAATATTTTAGAAAATGTTTTAAAAATATTAAATTTAGTAAATCACACAAACATGAGGTTCCTACATGTATTTCATGAGATGATTATCTTAGAAAGCTCATTTCACAACTGATGTGTCATTTATAGAATTAGCAATCTTTGTCCATTTTTTGTTGATACCTCATAATCAAGGAACAGATTTTTATGTAATTACTTATTTTGTATGGATCCAGTTTTCAAATTGCTGATCAAGTAACTTTAGGAATCAGTGAATTCAGATGAAAATAATCAAATTTTATATTACATATTAAAAGAGTTCAATGGAGTAAAAATAAATAAAAAATTAAAGAGCAAAACTGAAGACAAAATTGTAGATTACAAACGTAGATTCATTTTCAATCAACAGATAATCAATAAAATAAAGCTACGTTCAGTTATTGACTTCTTAGAATATGGATTTTTTTTTTTTTTTCATTTAAAGCTGTTCATCTCCCTTTCTTACACCTTTTAAACATTATACATAGTTTTGAATATAAGTTTGGTTTTTATTTTCCTTAATAGAGGTAATACTTAATATATTCAAAAATGTAAATGCACCATTTTATTCCAAATGAAAATTGATTATAATACCAAATATGAAACTGTTATTATTCGAAAAAAGTTTCTGATGAAAACAAACAGATAATGAGAAATGTATATAAATTTTCTGGTTAGTCAATATAATCAATATAGATATGAAGGCAAGGAGGTTAAATTGGATGGGACATGTAGTTCAGAGCACTTCACCAAGAAGTCACTATGTATCAATCAAGATATCACATGGAAGACCAAAAACCAAGCTAATAGATTAAATCAATAAAGATGTTATAGATCTGCATACAAATAACTGGAAAGAAATAGCCCACCCAATATAGGCAAAGATGGAGAAGGGTGGTTAAGGCAACAAAAGATCTACAAGGTCTGTAATTTCAACAACAAAAAAAAAACAATGGATTTCTTAGAATATGGACGTTTTTTTTCTCTTTATTTTATAGCTGTTGACCTGCCGTTCTTACCTCTTTTAAAAATTATACTTAGTTTTGAATATAAGTTTGGTTTTTATTTTTCTTACTAGTGGTAATACAAATTATTATATTCAATGCCAAAAGTAAATGCACCATTTTATTCCCAATAAAAATTTATTATAATACCAAAGATGAAACTGTTATTATTTGAAACAATTTTCTGGTTAATCTATATAATCAATACAGATAAGAAGGCAGAAGAGGTTAAAATGGACGGGGCATGTAGCTCAGAGCATTTCACCAGGAAGCCACTACATATCAATGAATAATTCAATGGTAGGCAAAAGATCAAATGGAAGGCCAAAAACAAAGTTAATAGATTAAATCAATAAAGATGTAATGGATCTGCATACAAATAACTGAAATAAAATATCCCACCCAATGTAGGCAATGATGGAGAAGGTTGGTTAAGGTGACTAAAGATCTACAATGTCTGTAATTTCAAAAAAAAAGTTTTTTCTAAATGAACCGGTAAATATTTATTGTAATAGTAATAATTCCAGATAAAGTAATAAAATTATAGATTCTAAAACAGATAATAGTATGATTAATTTTCAAAAAAAATGACAAACCTGAATGAATCAATAAATATATAAACAAAATACTGTTTAAATGTAAACTATTCAAATTCAAGATATTCAGCTATGTATTACACAATTAAGATTTATTAACAATAGAGCCCGCCTTACTAGTAAAGAATAAAGGATATAATTTGTTTTTAATTCTATAATTGTTTTGGCCGCTTTAAATTTGTAAATACTAGTAGAAAGGAACACAACTATGAGCGATTTATTGGGGTGAGGAGCAGAAGGGTTCACGATAGGGCGGTCTAGCCCACAGAACAAGCACTCTACCTGCATAAACTCTACAGGAAATTTAATGTTCCTTCAATTTGAACACAGTGCTTTTAATTGAGAAATGCATAGATGAGCAAAGTGCGGATTTTATGCAGTAAAACCCCTCAGAATATGCCATATAATGTGCAATAAAAAAAAATATAAATATCAAGTCAAAAACCTCCAGATATGTAATAAGAGAGCTAAAATATTCAAATAAACTAATGTATCTTCAAAAAGTTCTGAATTAAAAAAAGATATTATTTAGGATTAAATAAAAATCATTTCAAATTATTTTTGTATTTTCATTTTTAATAAATTAAAATTAACAAAACATAATGTGACAAACAAAAAAGGGGAAATTAATATAAATATTAATTGTTAAAAATATAATACGAAAATTTTATTTAAAATTAACATATCAAAGTATAATAAACTGACAATCAATAACACAAGAAAAACAGCAATAATTAATTATATTTTAAAAAGATTAACTAATTAACAATATTAAAAAATAAATATGAAAATAGTTAAAACATAAATTACACATTAAAAACAGTAAGTATGTAAATGTAATAAAAAACGTGCAAGATAATTTTTGAAAACATAATGTGAGATACTTCTTAAAAACTAAAATATTAAAGTAATAAAAATTTACAATAAGTAATGAAAGAAAAGAAATTATTGTATTTAAAAATTAATTAAATTGAAAAAAAATAGATTAGAAAGTGACATATACTGCATTAAAATTAATTAATGAATTTCTAAATGAAATTTTAAAAAATCCAATCTTTTATCTTCTGAATTGTTTATATAACAAGAAAATGATCTTTCAATAACAACAGACGTGATGATAATAAAATTTGTTTTATCTGTGGTATTCTGAGGGCCGATCCAATCCAGATATCAATTTTAAAGAAAACTATGTGCTTAATTTTGGCATTCAAAACTATAATACATATTAAACCTTGTAAGGAGATTAAGAAACAAACTGAACTTGTAATTAAGTGTGGTGTTTAAAAGGGATAAGAAGGGAGGATGAAAAGCCGGAAAAATAAAAAAATCCTTAGTCTACGAAGTCAATCACTAGAGGTACCATAATATTTTTGATTTCTTATTTGAAAATGAACCTATAATTATAATCTGGAATTTCTTTTTCAATGCTGTATTTTAATTTTTTATTTCTATTTTTTTGTTTTGCTTAATTTAAATTATCAAAATAAGTAATTTCAAATTTGACTAATTGCACCCAAATACACTGATTCACTAACATGTTTGGTCAGCAGTTTAAAAACTACATGCAAACAAAATAAGCAATTACATAAAAATCCAGACACAGATTATTAGTAAAAAATGGAAAAACACAGTAATCTCTGCTAAGTACTATTGAGACCTATATGTAACTTACTGTAGCTCCTCATTCCTTGATTCTACATTAAAAAAAAACTATAGATATTTTTCTACTTTGGGAAATTTGTCTATTTTCAACTTTGTATAGAGCAATGGTAACAATGAAATGCATCGTTATGGAATTATGTGTAAACACTGAGAAAAAATGCTAAAATTTTGCTGGTTTTTTTTTTCATATATCAAAGTTCAAAGCACTTTTATCTGCAAACTTCTAATTCGGATTCAGCACCACTACCAGATCCAGGTGGGGGGCGCCCCTCCCCTGAAAGTTAAGAAAAAATTTTAATTATTAATTAATAGGTTACCAGGGTGGCCTACCGGGATAAGGTGCTTGCAATAGGTAATCAACATCAAGTTAAGCAACATCGAACGATGTAGGTAATTTGATAAGAGACTGCCCGAACTGACAAGGGGAGGTTGCAGACAGTAGGACACCGATTTCAACCAATTTTTTTTTTGCTTTACCTGAATTAGTAAATTGTTATGTACCAATCGATTTCTTTTTTTGTTCAGAATAAGAAAAAAGTATTGCCTATAGCACAGGTGGAAAACTGGGGCCTCCAAACGTTTTTGGGTGATATTTACTAATCTAGTGCTATAATTAATTAGTATTTAATTATTTAGGTTACAAAAGTTTGAAAATTAAAATAAATAAGTTGAAAATATCTATACGGGCATAGGTATTTAGTGACCAATAGATATTTTTTTGTGGATCGATGGACTTATCTTGAAGTTATCATAATGTTTGAGGTTTTAAAAAAAAAAATTTCAACCTACGCTCTAATTGTGTACAAAGAATTTTTACTTTTCAATTGCTATAATAATTAATATTTAAGAGTTTTTTGAGGAGAGAAAATAAAATAAAAACTTTGTTTCTCCCTAGAACAATCATTACTCTTGATACTGAAATAATAAAAAAAAATGTTTGGCAAATAACTACAGAAGAAAAGAAAATAGAATAGAAGAATAATATTTATTTCTACCCCTCAGTCCTCAGTCATTAAGTCCCCTCAGATTATGGTATAGTATGAGTACAATATTTAAGAAACAGAAGTAGCAATGTGGGAGTAAATACTTTTGTAAAGAGATACAGACAGAAATTTATTTTTTCAAAAAATTCATACATATAAATTTTTGTTATAATAGCAATAAAAAAAAAGAAAGTTTTTACACACAATTTTAACCCAGGTTGGACCATTTGAAATTTTTTCGGCATCCACAAACATTGTTATAACTTTACCGATCCACACAAAAGTTATCAAAGATTTTGGTCCCTATAAGCCACAAAATATAACACACATCTAAACTAAACCAAATAGAACTTAACACATAAGACAAAAATGTTTGGAAAAATTACACAAGATTATATATATATATATATATATATATATATATATATATATATTTCCAAGTCAATTTCAACCTTTTCCCAGTCAAATTCAACCTTTTCCCAGTCAAATTCAACCTTTCCCATTTTAAATTCAACCTATATGTTATTGGAGACTGGAGTAAAATAGAGATTATTTTAAAAATCTACGGCTCCGGAATCACATCAATAGACCCTTTTATATCGAATAAATCCTAAAACTTAAGTAAGTTCAAACGCAGTGATGTAATGTTAAAATGTAAATCATTATCGAAAACTAGGCACACGATAACATAATACTAGACCCTTATATAGAATAAATCTGAATAGATACCCAATATATACCCATAGATATAAAATCGATACCCAAAAGTGTAACATTAAATCTAGCACACAATGGACCCTTCAGGAGTCGACGTGCCTTAAGCCAATACTATATAAAAAAAAAAACATTAAATCTATAGTATTTTGAAAAACTCTAGGAGAACATAATAATAAACTCTCATATTGGAAAATGGTCCTTATATAAAAAAAAAAATTACAAAAACTCGAAACTTTAATTTGAAATGATAAATGTTGAATTTGACTTGGAAAAAATTGAATACGACATGGAAATAGTATACCGAAAAAATGTAGAAAATAAAAATAAATGGATATGCAAACGCGTTTGAAATCTAACTAACTCAAAACGCAGTGTCGTAATACCAAAACAAAGATCATTTAAAAAAACTATGGCTCTGAAAACATATGAATAGATCCTCATATGAAAGAAATACAAAAAATTCAAATAACTAGCAACGCAGTGGCATAATCTCTAAATGGAGATCATTTTCAAAAAGTAAGGCTCCGAAAACATATAAATCGACCTTTATATCGAAGTAATAAAAAAAAGTCTCAACACAGTGGCGTAATCTTAAAATGGAGATCATTTTCAAAAACCATGGATCCCAAAATATATAAATAGGCCCTTATATCAAAGAAAAATTAAATGAGCATCAAATTATTCGAAATTTGTTTGAAAAACTTGAATAAAAATAAAAATATAATAGATAACTTAAATTTATTTATTATCTAGATAAAAGATAACAGAATTATTAGTTATTCGTAGTTGAAAATTTGAATAAATTATTCTTTAACTATTATCTATTATTTAAAATAAAGTTTGCGCAACACTGCAACATACTCATCAATCCTTTTTTTTTTTTGGGCATAGCACTTAATTATACTTGAACCACATATTTATATGTATACAAATTATTTTCCTCCTTTCCCATATTACTCATCATATATAATATTAATACTATACTATACCAACATAATTACTTATATACAAAATATATATACATATATATTTCGGTAAAACCGATACAAAATAAACTGAAATTTATAGAGAAAAAAAAAGTATATACTATTATATAATATAGTATTTTATAATTTACTGCACCCCGAATAACTTCTTCTGAAATTAGAATCTTTGGTCAACCATCTCCATACCATTAAAAATACATTTATAATTTAAACTATAAATAAGTATTTTACTACATAACAATTATAGGAACTAAATCTCTATCACTTTTTACATGTATTTAAACTCCTATTTTTTTCTGTTGTATAATTTACTAAAATTAAGACTTTTCACAATCGCTAGGTGAAAAGTTGTTACACTAATTATAAGTGGATAATGCTGTGATTTCACAAACAGAATATTTGTCATATTATTCACAAATTTAATTTTCTAAAGTTTTACTAAATGATTTTGGTATAAACTGACAAAATAAATATAATTATTTAAATATATTATTGTATCAAAAGTTATCAAACTACTGTCAATGTATTTAAAGTTATAAGCATATGTTTAAGCACATTTTTAAAGCAACTAAACCTTAAAGAACACATTTGTAAATTTCAAATCATATTTATCAATGCAAAGACTCATCAAAACCATCAAAATAACACAAAATCAATTGATTACATCGATAAGAAGGCAACAAAAATTATTACTAAAAGCATTAAGAACATCAAAATAACAAAGAACCTATTGATTACATCGATAGGTATGCAATAAAACTTCATAACTCTATCAGTTTATAAGAAACACATAACTCCAGTCTCTGAGCTCTATTTAAAAAGAGAGATTTGAAAGTACATTTATTTTTGCCTAGTTTTTTTTTTTGCCTTGTGAAATTTACTAAAATACAGTTACGAGCTTTTCAATACAGCATTAGTAGGTCAAAAGTCATCACACTAATTGTAATTGGATAATGTTGTGATTTCACAGAGGGAAAATTCATTAAATTATTCACTAATTTAATTTTCTAAAATGTTACTTAAAGATTTTTTTGGAATAAATCAATGATTATCTAATTATTTAAATACATCATCGGATCTAAAGTAATTAAACTTGAAAAACAGTATTTAAGGTTACAAACATATGTTTTACTCATCCATGAAATATTTTCATATTCCACTTCTTCTTTAACACAAGTACAATAATACAGTTTTTAAACAATTTCATCATCTCGATTCAGCGAATTATTTATACATTTTTTCCAAACTTAAAAATAATTTTTAAAATTTACATTTAGTCAGTGAATTTCATTTAAATTCTATGGAAACAATTGCAGTAGTATGCATAGACGTCCCTTATACTTCACTATTCCCTTACTGGCTGAGATTAGAGTCCATCCCTCTAAGTTCCCTTCTTTCCTAAAATTCCACTTTACACTCACTAAAACTTATATTTAACTGATAGAAAATGTTATAATTGTGTTATTATTATCTTTATTGTTCTCACTTTTGCAGATTCAAATCTGGAGATGGGGGACAAGCCCAACCACCTACAGTTATAATTTTTTTAGATATTTAAGAATTTTCTAGTAATCCTAGCTGTATCCAAGAGAACTGCTTGCTGAGCCTCTCTTAACACATCAAGGGGTAATTCCAAGCCGTCCGTATCTGCCAACGTTGACTTTGGAATCAAACCATTTGTTGATATAATTATTGGTGTAACCAATATGCTTTCCAAATGGTATAATTCCTTTAATTTGATCGCCAATTCTTGGTACATACCGAATCGTGATAACTATTAGCTTTATTATTAATATTATAGAAAGGGACAAGAACGCAGTTTCGAAGAAAGTGAGCAAGTTTGGGTAAAACGGAAGGACACAGAAGGATGGGTAAAAGGCATCGTGATTAAAAAAAAAAAAAGGCCTCTCTCTTACGACATAGAAACGAGCGGGAAGCTAATGCGATGCCATGCTGATCATATGAGGAAGCGATCAGAAAGAAGGGGGGAATAATGTAGTATGGATTATTATTGTTATTACATATTATTTAAAAAAACACGTGAGGTTGTACATTGTTGAAAAATATATTCATTGATTTATTTGGGAACTTACTCAACCTTTGTTTTTGTCTAAACACAATCATTACACGATTTCCCAAGATTACCAATTCACATTAAATGATGGCATTATAGTTGTTATTTCCCAACGTATGGAGGAGTCCTAAATTCTTAATTAACTCCATGACACAAAACTGAGATTATGAAGATGAAAAAATTAGCCTGTTGTTACTTTGTTGGCCTGGAATAGACCAGATCAACATATTATTAAAAGGATGAGGAAATTGTGCTTTAACTAGGTATAATCCAACCAAGGCTACATATCATCCTTGGGTTGAGCCATAACATTATTGGAAGAAGATATATATTGATCCACCGGACACAACAGACGATTATTATATTTTGATCTGCATTGACACTAAGTCTAAGTGTGCAGAGATTAATATGGTAAAATATTCACCTACTAGCATTAATACATTCTTATTACTTGATGAGGTATTTGTTTTTCATGGATTCACTAATTCTGTCAGACAATCCATCAAATTTCAGAGTGAAGAGATTTGTAGCTGACATATCAAACTGTATATTTCTGAAATTTATTGCACCAAGATACGCAGCTACCAAAAGCCTTGCTGAAAAAATGTATAGATATTGAATGTGTGATTATGCACTGCCTAAGGAGCCAATATATGTAAGAGAAAAACTACAAAAAACCTTCACATATCGGGCAACTCCTTTTTGGCAAAAGGAAAGTCTCTAAAAAAATAATACCTTAAACATAAACAGATTTATCTGTCTAGATGCAATTTTTCCATACCAACCTCAATTCTCTAGTACTAGATTCAAACAAAGGTGCACATAAAAAAAATTGGGTAGAATACAGAATATGTATGTTCGGTAGAATATGTAAACAAATGTTTACATTACATACAGACACAACCTTTTTGTATGCTCATGATCTCATATAAATCTTCTATAACCTTGCTGTTCTGCTGTTCTGTCTCCGATCTATATCTTTTAGAAATCTTAATTTCCTATCATCCGAAACTCTGACGCCTGATCTTGACACACTCCAATGGGACTCCATATACTCCTTTAACTCCGTCAATTTTATGGTAGAAACTATAACCAATCATCTGCACATTATCCTGGACCATCATGCTCCTCTTAAAGTTAGGACAATCAAGTATCCCCCAGCCCCTTGGTTGACGCCTGCGATAAAAGATTGTACTAAACGAAAAGATGCAGCTAGACGAAGGTTTAAATGCATTCGACTTTCCGAAGACTATACGAACTTCAAGCTGCTTTGAAACGGTACGTAATCCTTGATATGCTGTGCCAAATCCCATTACTTTCAACAATCCCTATCCAGTACTCCAAACTCCAAAGCCATGTGGGCAATCCCATCCTCCATAAATTATCCTTAGGCAAACCCACCCAAACCTAGACTACCTCTATTCTAGCTGACGTACTCAACACTCATTTTGTCTCTTGTTCCTCCTATCCCTCTTTCCAAGCATAAGTTCCACCCTGCATTTATCCCTCCTTTAATCCCAATCATTTTCTCTTTTCTCATATTACGCCTGACAACCTCCTTAAATCCATTCGTGAATCCCAAACCAATGATTTTGGACCAGATAATATCTATTTTACCAATCCTGTATCATATCTATAACTTTTCACCACAAAGGTCAGCTTTTGCCAGCACCTGAAAAACTGCTCTTGTCCGTCCACTGAACAAAACCTCTAATCCCGTAACCCTTAATGAATTCCGTCCAATTTCCCTTTTATCTAACCTTTCCAAAACTTTAGAACGAATAGTACAATCTTAACTATCTCGAACAAAATAACCTTTTGAACTGCTTCCAGTCTGGTTTTAGACCTGACTATTCTTCTCATTCCGTCCTCATTAAAATCTCCCAAGATTTCCACACAGCTATAGACCAACAGAAACTCACCATCCTGATCCTTCTTGATTTCTCTAAGGTATTTGACTCATTTGACCATAATATCCTCCTAACCAAACTTGAAAATATTTCCTTGTCATCTAGTGTCCTTAAGTGGTTCCAATCCTTTCACACCGGTCGCTTCCAGTATGTTGTAGTCCCTAATAACCCTTCTTCAGTGTCTCTACCCTTGTCCCACAAGATTCCTCTTTATTTCCCACCCTCTTTTCCATCTATATCATTGACCTCCCTTCCTTTATCATGCACTGTCAATACCACCTATATGCCGATGACGTCTAAATTTACCATTCCTTCAACCCGACTGATTCCTCTAATGCCATCCTGAAACTGTAACAAGACATCAATAGAATATGCGCATTTGGCAAAACTAATTAAGCTCACATTAAATACAGAAAAGACAAAAGCCATCCTAATCGGATCCCTCTCACTCCTCAAATCCATTTTAGTACTTCCCAATCTTCTCCTGAACAACTCATCTATCTCCTTCCATGCTACCGTTAAAAATCTTGGCGTTACCCTCGATAAACCCCTCTCCTGGAAACCACACATCTCCCAAATTTCCTGCCATCCTATTTCTACCCTGAAACAGTTTAACCATCTATGTTATCTTCTTCCATTCAAAACCCATCAACTCCTGGTTTCATCTTTTATTTTTCCCCACTTCGACTACCGCTGTATGGTGTATGGTAGACTCTCAGGAGAACTCGAAGCTAAACTTAAACGTCTAATGAATTTCTCAATACGCTTTATCTTTGGGATTTCAAGGGATACGCATATCACCCAGTTTTACACCTAGTTGAAGTGACTTTGCCCGTCCCAACATCACTATTTCCTTGTTACCTTCCTATACCAGGCTGTTAGAACTCGGCGATCCTCCTATATTCTACAGGTCCTACAATTCAAATGCTCCTTTCAATCCCATCCCACCAGATCCCGTATGTTCGACCTCTATCCTCCTCACAGAACTGCTACATTTGACTAATCCTTTTTAATTCAAGCTTTCTTCTTCTGGAACTCTATCCCTTGTGATATTCGACACGCAAAGTCAGCATCCTCTTTCAAATCTTTCCTCTTCAAACATCTACTCCATTCCAAATCCGGTTGATCATCAAATGCACTTAAAAAATCTAAGTCGTAAGAATCTCTAAGTACCCCCCCCCCCCAGATACGTTGATTATTTTATTGTGATTTATTGATATTTTGTTTATTTATTTTAATTTCTCTGTCTATTTTATATTTATGTACGTTTTTATATCTTTTTATTATCTGTACTTTTATTTTATTATCAATCATACTGTAAATATATAATTGCATTTTATGAACACACCACAATGTTAATATATATTCTGTATTTATATTTTGTTCTAAAGGGACACTAGTCCCAGAATAATAAAATTATTTTCATTAAAATGTTTACAAAAAATAAATATATTTGCAAGTTTGGTGAATATATCAAAGAAACTTGGCCAACACTATTATATTGTTAACCTTGACTCGAAGAGAACTTTGAAAAGGTATGTGAATGAATCAATTAAGATTAATAATAGTGTCCAAATCCAAGAAAACAGTAACTTTTAGTCCCACAAAATTATTAAACATATCAAGATTCTGACAAAGTCACAACCATACACATCTTGCATTTAAGTGACTCAACCCCAGTATAATCAAGATCTGGGGTAGTATAGTCCATTTGACTTCAAATATACCAGCTGAGGATATACCAGCAAAATAAAGTAGTAAGAAACAAATATCAATATGTTTTAAGGGATTATGAGATGTAGTACAAGAATATGAGTTTTCATTAAGTGGGCGAGAATGTAACCAAAATGTTAACTAGTGTCAAGTTTGCAAATTACATGTTTCCTGTTATACAGTCCTGTCAAAAATATAAACTCAACTTATAAAATTAAAGTATTTATAAAATTTAAAAGTAAATTCATTGCACAATAATGTTTTTTATTAGATTGGAAAGAAGCTTTAAATGTTCATTGATCAATTTGATGATTTACAAATATCAGATTTTGTAAAAAAAATCTTGTTTACGCCGTGAATAAGTATAAACTCAATGTTTGTTTTCAATTGTTAGGTGTAGGAATGTATTAATATAACCTCAGTTTTCTTTTCACTGTTAAAGGGAGAGTATATAGTTTTGTTTTTTATACTGTATCATTTTTTGTGAATTAGTCTTTAATTTTTTTTTAAGTAATGCTTTATGAAACGAAACTCAAATCACAGAAATTGAGCAGCAAAGGATAATGAACCTAAGAAGAGGTGGGATGACCCAGAAGCAAAGCTAAACCACCACCAGGGAGTAGTCAAATACTTTTTAAATTGTGGCCCAGACAATTATGGAAAAAAGAATAGAAGTGGAAGAGCTCCAGAATTTTTCAATCATCTGAAACCGGACATTTTGAGAGACCGGACATTTTGAAACCGGACATCTTGAAAATAGGAGCATCAACTGCACAGATTGTGAGGCGATTCAATTTAGGATATGATTGGTGAGGAAATGGATAGGCGAATGAAAGTTCTTAAAATATTGTAAGGTTATAAGAAAACTACAGCTCAAAAACCATAATTTGCAGCGATTACTGCAGTTTGCTGAAAGACATATTCAAGGGAGAAAAAAAAATTATCAATCGTTATTTTCAGTGATGAAATTTTTTTTTTAACAATAACGGTCCAGATGATTTTAAATATTGGCATACTAATAGAAATAAAATACTACTGGCATGACCTTAAAAAAGAAAAAAACAAAAAAACTTTGTCATGAAGGTTGTTTGGGGGTGGCAGAGTAATGGTATGTGCTAGTTTTACTGAAAAGGAGAAGTCTCAAATTGTATTCATTTCCACCAAAATGAATGCTACTAATTATCAAAATGTTTTAGAAGAGCTCCTTTCACCGTTTACTACAATGGTGGAAGAAGAAATCATTTTTCTGCAGGATAAAGAGCCAATTCATACAGCAGGTTTTTACAAAACAATGGTTTCTAGATTTCGGGATCAATCTTTTGGATTGGTCAGCTCTTAGTCCAGATTTCAATCCGACTGAAAATTTGTGGGAAATCATGGCTAGAGGACCTTCAAAAGCAAGAAATCCGAAATAATAATGAGTTCAAGGAATGGATCCCACAAGCTTAGGAAAACATACCAGAAAGAACTTTTATTTAGTAAGAAGTGTTCCCAAAAGACTGCTGGAGGTGATAAAAAAAACATGGCAGAAGTCTCATTATTGAAGAAAATTTACTCATTAATTTTAAATGATTATTAATTTTAGCTCGAATGTAGCTAATCATAGCAATATGATTAAATTGTTTTTATTATTTTTTTTAACGATCTTGTTATTCAGAAATAATACATTTTGCCACACTCAAGGACACTGAATACTAAAGCTGATTGAGGCACATTCATACCATATATCCAATACAATAAAAAAATATACATCTATATAACAAAGGCAAAAACTATAATAAACCAAGGAAATGTAAATTAAAGTTCAAGTTAAATAAAATACAGAAATTCGTAGCAAAATTAAATAAATTATAAGTAAAAGAAATAAATAAATAAAAAAAAGATTAAAAAGAAAAACATTCATACAAAGTGTTTATTAGAATTGGAACTAATCATTTATAGTATATATACAATAATATCTCTTGTTATTCAGATTCCAAAATAAATTTTTCTTTTCTTATGAACTTGAAATTAAAATTTGAATTATGAAAAAGTTTTCTTTTCTTTGAGTATATAGTTTTTGAGTATATAGTATAGACTGTACTTCATGAAGGGAGGTTGGTTATAATTGTTCAATTTTGTATTTCTCATAATCCATCATTAAAAAAATAAGGTGCTCTAAAGTGTGTCCTGTTAAATCATTTTATTAGCAAATCAATAACATATAACAGAGGCCTAAGCCCATTTTTGACAATAATGCAATGTAGGTAACCTATAATTCAAAAGGGATCATAATATCCATTATCACTTGGCCCCACTAGGCACACAGAAAGAATAGAAAATTATGTTCGAAACACACAAATTAAAATCTACAAATATATATAATCCCTAATTACAAGCACCGTAGACATAAGTTTTTTTTACCCTATCTCTCAATAAACCAAAATTTAGATATATTTCAAATAAAAGAGCAAAAACAAACATTAAAACGTTTAACTACCTATGCATGAAATAGGTTTACTACAAGTTAACAATGAATTCATCAGGCACTAAAAAATAAACAATGTTGAAAAATCAATATGGGTAAAAACAGAATAATTACCTTAAATAAATCACTTTTTCCTTGAATATCTTTAGGACGTTTATAAGCCATGGCTTCTTCTAAAAGTGCCTTTAAATCAGGCTCATTCAGTGACGATATTGAAGAATCTTTATTAGGCGCCTGAAAAACAAATTTCGAATAGTAAATAAATCTTTAATATTGGATAGGCTGTTTTGGGACATACAATGTGCTAAAGTAAGGAAAAAACTGTAAAATCTGTAGTTACTACATAAACAAATGATAATACAAACAAACAATTAAAATACAAAACAGACTTTTTAGAACTATTTTCAATTTATTTTATTGTTATTACATTTGATGATATTTTTGGCTGAAAAAAAGTTAAAAAAAAAGGAAGATCCATAACCCTCAGTGGAAACTTTATTTAATGACAGAACAGGAAATAATGATCTGGATAAGGTGTTCAAGGGCTGCATGGAGATGAAACCGTGAAGAATAACAATATGCACAACAGCTAATAGACTTTTGTATTGATAATGACCTCCTAGTAGAGAATTCATTCTATCCGTAAAAAGAATCCATAAAATTATTTTCTAAATCTTGGAGCGAAGTAGTATTATTCATTATTTTAAATACTATTCGTACACAATACAGTATTTCGCTGATATCAAGGTGGTGAAAGGATCAGAGGTAGGCAGTGAATACCTTCTACTTGGGGTCGATGCAAGGATTATCTTGGATTATAAAAGAAAAGCGAAGGTATTTGAAGCCCTCAACAAGGGGAGGGGCTTGTATGACTCAGAAAAGAGGTTCATTCATATGGAGAACTAAGAATGCAAATTAAGAACAATACCTTTTGATGGAGATGTAAGAAAAATGTGGAAGTCATGTATCCTGGATGTAGCAAATGCAATATATGGAAAGAGAAGAATATCTGGTAAGGGAAAATGGACCGACTCGTGGACTGAAGACCCCCAAAATGTAACAAGCCATGTTTTAATATTAATATATATATTAAAACATGACTTATTAAATATGAAAATTAGAAATGTCATCATAAGTATCATAAGGATAATAATGATAAATGATAAAATATGTATTTTAATAAATTGGTTTGGTTCAAAATTTAGCCATTTTTATTTCTTTACAATAGTGCTCTTTCAGTTTTTAATGAAACAATTCTCAAACTCCATTTCGAACCTCGTCCATAGAATTTGGAAGTTTCCTTTGAAGATAATGATCTATTGACTGGAACGGTAGATGGTAGTTGGGAGATGTTTTAAAAAGTATTTTACATGATGGGCCAGACTCCCCCTACCGTGCACCCTTCCCCTACATGCCGATAAATTGCTTATAGTTATGTTCCTTGTAACTATTTATGAAAAAAAAAGCCAATGTTCCCACAAAAAAAAGTGGACACACTGTCCTAAATTGGCGTCCAAATGTCTTTGACTTAAGTTAGTTTTTCGGTCTCTAACATTCAGCATTTGGCTTAATTTCGTCATCATTGGTATTTTATTAAAACTAGATAGTTGGAGAATAATAAAACATACAAAAATATTAAAAAATAATTGACCTCAGTTAAAAAAAAATCAGTAAATTCAAATTTTTCTAGTCGTCCAAACTAAAGTTGAAAACCAAGTGTCATTTGTAAATAAACAGCCAAAAATAACGACAAATGCTTCAAAATAAAACATGTGGTATAAAAAATAAAACTGATTACTTTTTAAAATATTTGAAGCAGTTATTTAGAAAATAAACTTAATTGGCAGAAAAGCGACACTGGCATAGGTGCGAACCTAGAGTCTTCTGCCACATCATTCAGTACTCATAAATGGCATAATAACATTATAATAATATAGTAACATTTTTAGTAAATTACGTTGATTGTATTAATGAATAAATGTTAATACAATAATTTAATTGTCCAAAACTTTGAAAACAGTAAAAATAAAATTATAACGATTTTTTTTAAATTTTAAAACATCAATTTCTTTTTAGCGATTTTTATCTAAGTTGTTAAGTTTAGAAAAATATGTTTCTTATAAGAGCTGTAGTAAATTGTGAGTAGTTTAATATTTAATTTTACAAAATTATTAGAGAGCAACCAATGGGTAGTTTCTCAACATGTGTTTCATGTCATTATATCCATGTGCAAATTTACTGGATGTATTTTTTGTATACAGTTGTAAATATCATATAAATAAATAATTTTTTTTACAAAACTGAGCTAAGTTATCTATAAAATCAGATAATTAGTTAAAATCAAAAACATTTGAAAGATCGATAGTTCGCTTCCTGTTGGGTTGTTTTGGGAGGGGGGGTTAGAAAAATATGTTAGGTAATTTCAAGCTATTTAAGATTAAATAAAACCACTCTATTTAACTGTTTAATTAATTAAAATATAAAATGAAATAAAGTCAATTTAATATTTCATCTTTTTGCTCATTATAATTATTCTTAGGTGACTAAATTTGTCCCAGAATAAAATTTACTTTTTTCTTCTTCTTCATTTATCTATCTCGCTTTAAAAGGGAGATATTTAGCGTGGACCAAAAAAATTTCGAAATTTTAATGGTTTTTGGATTTTGGAGCACTGAAGCGAGCCCACAAGGCTTTCAAGGGCAGAACCTTGCATTTGTTATGTTCACTACATACCTAACAATATAAAAAAGAAATTTGAATTACCCAAACTTTTGCAAGGTAAACCCCTTTTTTTGGGCTAATTTTACAGGGCAATATCATTATTATAAGGTTTAAATTTTTTTAGAAATTTATCTCTTAATATATTTATTTAGAAATTCATTCTGTCCATAAACTTGAGCACTTGTAATATTGTATATAATTCAACATTATAAATATTAAGTTTGGAAGTTTGTATAGCACAGAATATTATGCTTGGGATAGAGACACCAGTAGTAGACACAATTGTGAGACTCTTCCAATAATTTTATATATAACACATAAGATTCTTTTCAACCTTCTTTTTTTTGCTATATTTGTCGAACAACACTCTTATGTGACCTAAATTCCTTATAAAGTAACTTCAACATTGATATTTAGGTCGTTTTTTAGATAATTTTTGAGAACATGTTTTATCACCAATAGTTGACACCATTTAATTAATATATTTAATTTATTTCTAATCAAATATGCCCCTAGTTTTTACCAAGAAACAATGATTTTTAAAAAATACAAAATTCAAAAATGCAAAAAAAAAAACAAAAAATTAATTTTTTAATTAAATGACATTTGTAGGTAAAAAGGAACAAGACATTTCCTTGGAAAAATTCGAACACTCCCATGCTTAGAATAGAACTATGAATGATATTCAATCATTACTACAAAAAAGTTGAGTTTTCTGTATTCTACTTGAACAAGAGGTACTATTAGTATCCCAGTAGTAGACAGTTTGTTTTTGTGCTCAATCAAACAAAACTAACAAACAAAAACACGTTACCTAGTGAGTTCATTGTCTACACTATCATTTAGAGAAAAAAAATTGTGAAAAATCTTGGAACAATAAAAGAATAATAGATGAAAATCAAACTACTCCCTTAGCCTATTTGGTAACAGCTGCTCTAACTTTGCCACTGCTCACTTGGTTTGCTACCGCATTCTAATGGTTACACAGTATAAGTTAAAGTTTAAAATGACATCAAATTCAAATCATTCAGCTGGTTCCAACTCTTATTTTTTTAAGTTAAAGTTTCATCTGTCTACTACTCGCTTGAAATCTACTACTGGTGCCTTTACCCTATCACTATTATGATATTACTGTAATACATTTTAACTAATATAAAGACAAAAAATCTCGTTGACAATTTAGGTAATAAAAACCGCAGAAACAATCTAATATTTAAAGGATTGACTTATAATTCACAAGATAATAATTTTTGTAAAATTATTTCTGATTTAGCAGTGTGGTTTTACAAGTTCAATTAGCGCAAGAATTTTTGTATACTTTCCCTCTGGGACGAGCAACAGCTCCTAATAGACCAATTACGGTCTCGTTTAAGAGATATAAAGATAGATTATTAATAATGAACTCCTTAAAATGGCTGCGAAGAACAGGGTTTATTATATACCAGGATTTTGGTGAAAGGACTAGGATAAGAAGAAGTAAACTCCTGTTACTTAGAAAGGAAATCAGATGTTTAAATAATAATATTAATGTTATCGTCCGTGCCGATCATCTCATTATTTAAAAAAAAAGATTTAATTGGTCTGAAGATATTGGTTTGGAGTATGGGGGCGAAGACGGTGTGAAGATATTGAACGATCTGGTAGGCGCTGATCTGTCTAATTTTATAACAGCTGTTAACTTTGAAGATTATTTAAATTCAATATCAATAAATATTGACATTTTATATGCGTCAAAATGATAGACACATTTGATTGTTGTTTACCATTTTCTTAATCCTCTTGAGTTAAAATCATTAAAATACCATTTCTACTTCAGTGCAGTGTTGAATTTGTTTCAAAATAGACCTGAAAGAACATGAGTTATAGGAAAAAATAAGTGATTCTTCAAAGAAGAGTGCTCTTTGATTTATCCACTCTACAAGGATGGGATGGTGAGTTGTAGAAAAATAGCTGAATCAAGCGAAGTTTATTTGGCATGGGGAGACATATGGAACCCACCGTTCTATTGGGATGCCCCCTGCTTTGACATTACGAGAGAAACGGAATATTCTTCGAGTCTCATCCAACTCTTCTAAAACAACAAGAGGAATTGCTGAGGAAGGTGGAATAAAACTAAGGAATGTCCAAACGTTATTTAAAAAAGTCAAAAACAATAGTTAGAAAAGAGTTGAAAAGAAAGCCAGTTTTGAGTATCCATCACAAATTAGCCTGGACGGCCTTTGCTCGTAATGTGATGTCATGGACTGAGGAGTGAAAGAAAGCCATCTTTAGTGATGAAAGAAAAAAAATTCTTTCTGGATACGCCAGATAGATTTTTGTATTATTTTCATGACTAAGAAAAGAAGAAAACATTTTATCAAGGCGTCAAATGGGAAGAGGAAAAGTTATGATTTGGGCATCAATTGCTCACAAAAATAAAGGAAATTTGGTATTTGTTTCATCAAGAGTAAACTTAGCTGAATATAAAAATTTGTTAGAGGAATTAGAAGACATGTCTGAAGGCACAGTTTTCCAGCAAGATAACGCTCCAATACATTCAGCAAAAATTATAAAAGACTGGTTTACTGGTTAACCAAATTGCCAAATCAGACTGGCCTGCTGTCTCCCCAGACCTGAACATTATCGAAAATGTTTGGGGAACTCTTTCAAGAAGGGTGCACTCTGAGTCAAGACAGCTCGGAACCATCGAGGATTTGAAATCTGCAATTCTCTGGCTTCATGGGAACAATAACTCAAGAAACAATAAAACAATTGTATGATTCATTACCAAACAGAATTTTTGAATTAATAAATGGTGGTGGAAAGGCCATGAAGTATTAAAACGAGTTTTATTTCTTTTTACCAGGGAGAGTGTTTAACATTTTGACATGTCACCTTAACTTTAATTTGAAAAAAAAAAAGTATATATTTTTGGCTTCAGAACCAAAATACAAGAAGGCTGCTGCTTAACTTCAGCTGAGTGATAGATTATTTTAATACTGTTTTACGGGTAATTTGAAAAGATGGGGATAACAATTTTTGAAGTGTCTAACATTTTGACACTGAGTGTACAGTAAATTGTTAGTAATCTGAGATGGTTAATCTATATACAATCATTCGCTTTTACTATTTCAAAGCCCCTTTTTAGTCCTATTATTCTGAAAATAATGGACTCTAGCACATACATTATAGAAGTTCATCGCACATTAGGGCTGTTAGCCGATTTTGGAGGCAAGAATTTATTGAACATTAAGTTTTGTTTGACAATCATGAGTTTGTCACAAGTAAGTACAAATACAATTTTTATAGTCTTAATTTAGTTGATATAAATTTAATTAATGACAAAAATTTAATTTAAAATAATAATTTCAAAAAATTAATAATAATATTTTTGCATGCTCATGTTTAAATTGTTATTTTGATAAGTTTAGTTCTTTATGTTTATATAGGTTTATTTTTAGTATTTTTCTTTTTCTTTATTATTTATTTATTACATATTGTAAATAGAATGTGAATGTGCTCTCTGAACACTATTATAAATGCCCTTAATTTTTACAGATAGTAATATTTCTCAATAAATAAATTTTAAAAATAAATAATATTAATAAAAGAAAACCAGTATGGAAGAATTCAAATTAATTCAATCTATTTCCTCAATCTTATAATCAACATCACTATAGAAAGCTAACTCACTGTCTAAAGTCCCTCATAATCGCTTCTTAATTGCAATTGAGGTACTTTTTAATATCGGGTAGCGTCAGACTGCTATCTGCCAATGTTTATAACCTTAACACTGATAAGCTCTTCGTATTCATATTTATTGTATTATATTCATATTATTATATATTTGTATTCATATTTATTGTATTGTATTGATATTATTGAAATTGTGAACAAAAACAAAAACAAATGTAATAATAAAAAAATACTTTTATTTTACAACATATATATTAAAATATACCAAAACATTATAAATATATAATTAAAAAATATTACGAAAACATTGCAACATATATATCAAAATAAATGAAATAGTAAAAATAGACAAAAACTAAATGAAATAATAAAAAAACACTTAAACAGTATATGTACATATAAAAGAAACACTATGAAGAAACGATATGAAAAATTTTATTTTAACTTGATTTATTTTGGTAGGGAAAATAGTTTTATGGTATTTAAAATAGCAAGGAAGGGATCCGCCATGGGTACAAACTTCTCTTCAAAATTTGTTCCATGTTATGATAGTTGCGTTGGATAGTTTGAGCTGCTCTTTCCCCCACTGTATTGTTGTTAAATTATGGGACTACCCATAAATGAATTTTAAAGTTGTTAAAAAAGAAATTCTCGACCACTCTAACCACGTTCCTTTCCTTATAGAAACGGTTTTGTTACATCTCCATTTAACTCCTTCCCGTCGAACTTCATTTGATAACCATCACAATATTTGACCTTTGCAAATATCCCGGCATCTTGAAAGTATTTTATAGCCTCTTCTTCTGAAGACGGAAATTCCCACAATGTGGCAACATCCATAATTGATCCATAATTAAACGATATGAGAGCGGTGTGAGAGAGGAACAGGATCTTTTAGGGATGTGTATAATAGAGAGTGTGTTGTGAGATTTGAATGCAAGTCGTAAGTTAGGGTTAGTAGATCGTAAAACTTTGTTGATGTTGTCTGAAAGGTTAGGAATATAAGGTAGAGATCTGTATATAGGGGCTGAAATGGGTTGTGCAGAATTAGTGGAAGTTGAGATTAAGGAACAGCGATTATTGTGGTGTTATAAGTTTGTTAATGACATGGAGAGGAAAATTATTGTTTGACAGGATCTGTTTTATGCGTTTGATATTGGTAACATGAAATTGGGGATCAGAGAGGGAGAGACTACAGTGGATGAGATTTTTCGCAACGTTAATTTTTTGGTGGTAGGGATGTTTAGAATGGAAATTTAGGAGTCTGCCAGTGTAAGTTGGTTTAGTGTACCAGTCTGTGGATATGGTGTTATTGGGATTTTTAATGATTAGAAGGTCGAGAAAAGGGAGAGAATTATTGAGTTCGCGTTGTACTGTAAAATTGAGGTGGGGGTGGTAAGAGTTAAAATGTGATAGGATATCGGGAATTTTATTTGGATTGATGATTAGGAGGAGGTCATCTACGTATTTTCGAATAAAGATGATATCGTCAGGGTAAAGAGGGATAATGGAGCCTAGAAGATCATTGAGAAAGATGTTGGAGATGTCGGGAGCGAGGGGGTTACTCATTGCTAGTCCGGAGATTTGGTTAAAAAATTGTCCTTGGAAAGTGAGGTAGCCTGATTTACAGCATAGATAAAGGGATTCGAGATATGAGGAGCGGTTAAGTGAGGTGTGAGGTTCAATGATAGTCCAATTGTCGTCTGTTATAGTAAGTGCCTTGTCTATGGGTATGTTCGTAAATAAACTTTCAACTTCGAAGGAGCAAAGAATGAAAGAATTCCCATTGTAACACTTATGTCACCCTTTTTGATTATGCCTACTTCATCATTCCACACTTTGTAACGGTTATTATTATTTATCTCTTAGTTCTTAGTCATTATTCTAACAATTTCATTTTACTTTATATTTATTTATTTTATATATATATATTTTTTTTTTATAAAAATGTGTATAAACATTGATATAAAGTGCCACTTCTGGTTTACCGATTTTGACAAAAAGGTTGCTGTAACATCCAAGGCTTATAAAAACCTTAAATATGCAATTTCACTTTTGAATGACTTTTCGTTTTTGAGCTACACTAGTCACATACATGCACACAATCACACCTTAAACATTTTGCAGGACAAGGTTATTTGAACTCAAAAGACCTCAAAACATGTATTTCCATTGAAAACTCAGATTCAAAAATTTTCACAATCACAATACTGTCCCTTACTATATATTTCATATATAATAGGTAAGTGAAAGTAAACATCTGATGCGGTGTTGGCATCACAGAAATTTCACTATCACCCTCTTCTTAGCAGAAATAAGTTTTTCAGACAAATTGAAAGTAAAAATTAAATTTTTTACCGTCTATTAAATGTGCTGAATCCACGGGTGAGACTGAATCTTTATTTCAACTAGAACTTGTGATGAAAGGAGCGAGGAAAGTTAGTCAGGATTTCAGACGGCTTACAGGTACCTCATTAGACATTTTAGTTGAGACGGGGAGTGGGGAACGCATGAGTTAGATAAGGCCTAGTTCTAGCCTCTATCTATAAGTCAGTAACACTAGTATTCAGGTTGGGGTTACGTCAACTTTCGTCACAATATTCAGCATATTTTTTTTGTTCACATATTTTTTTTATTTTTCACTATTTTTATCAGACAAGATGGTTTCATCCCCAACATGCAGACAGACAGTTGCCAGAGAGGACGAGAAAACTCTGACATGCACTATCTCTACATGTGAAGCTATTTTTAATGGCAAATGCCTTATCGTAGACAAAGGTGAAGTTGAAAAATTAAGGGCATCACGGAAGAATTGGGCATACCCAAATTGTGTAAAAGCCCAAAAAAGCAGTCAATCGAGCGATAAGTGCTCTAGCCCAGGAAGATTAGCTTCTCAGAAACCAACTGCCTCTGACGCCACATCACAGCTCCTCATGACCGCCATCCAAGACCTAACGGCGCTGGTAAAAGGATTAAAATTCGCCCTAGATGCTAATGCCAATGAGGTAAAGGAGTTAAAGATAATGTTAGAGAAGCAGACAGCTATAACATTCGAAAATGCGGAAAAATTTAATGTAATAGAGACCCTTCTGGAGACCCAAAATTCAAAATTGGAAGGACTAAAGATGGAAAATGCGACACTCAGGTCCCGGGTGTCGGAGCTTGAAACTAGACTCAACAGGACCGAGCAAATGCACTTATCCAGGTTGGTTGAAATAAGGGGCATGGAGGCTGGCCTGGACCTGAACTTAAAGCCAGAAGATATCAACTGCGCGGAGCAGATGAGATCGAGACCGAGACCCGGGCCGCTTCTGGTGAGATTTGTCAGACAGTCGCTCACTGACGAGTTGGTCCAAAGGAGCAAGGTTATACGGGACTTCTCAACTCCTCACCTGGGATGGCAGGAGAATGATGCTCACAAATATACATTAGCGAGGCAATGTCCGTAACCAACCGACAACTAGATTGGTTAGCCCGACAGAAGAGGTCTGCAGGGAAGATCAGATACGTCTGGTTCAATGCGGGCAAAGTGAAATACCGACAAGATGACGGCCAGTTGTTGTGATTAACTCGCCATCAGACCTGGACATATTCACATGACAAGCACTAGCATGTTTCATTACGCTGCATATTTTATTTTTCATAACTGTATTCGCCGTTTTTTATTTCTATTTTCCAGATTACGATTTTGCTGCTTTTAATCTAATATATTTTTGATTTTATAACAATTTTATTTATGTTAATAAGAACAATGTAATTTTTATTCTTTTAGACATTTTAATTCACGTAAATATTGGTTTTTTCGCTATAGAGGCAAACCTTTCGTTTAATAATTTGTATTTTTTGTACTTCTTAACTAGAAAAACAGTATTCATTATTTCTTGTTTAGCTCCATTTATTATTATAGGTGTGTTTCTTCTTAATAGAGGTGTCACAAACAATTATGTTCTCTGGGTTCATACTAGCTCCAACCACCATAGAAATATTCCTAGCCCAAGCCCTTCCAGTCCGTTAACCAAGCCAACCCTCCTTCTCCCATGAATAACATCCTTTTAACTTGCTACGCCAATGCTCAGTCACTCCTAGCTTATTTTGATGAATTTTATGATTATTTCCTCCACAACATCTACCATCTAATCGCAGTTTCTGAAACCTGGTTAAAGCCCTCTATCCTGTCTTCCCAAATTACTTTACCCAATTATACCCTCCTTCGTCATGACAGAGTGGATCGTACAGGTGGTGTAGGTCTCCTTGTTCATGACATCCTTAAATTCAAAATCCTTCACTGCTCTTCCCATACTGATTCTCCACACCTAGAATATCTTTTTACTGAAATCCTAACCCAACCATCTCCCCTTCTCTTTGCAGTCATTTACCACCCTCCCAGAATTCCTTTTGATGATTTATTTGAGACCTCCCTTTAAAGCTTGATCTCTTCCTACTCCAATATTATCCTCACTGGAGACTTCAATACCAATTTGATGATACTATCCTCCGACCATTCCTACCTGACCAGCCTCTTCCAATCCCTCAGCCTTTATATAGTACCTTACAACCCTACCCATCACACCCAATTCTCAGAGTCCTGGCTAGATCTGTTTATCTTGGATTCCCTGGATACGCTCTTCGCAGCGTCTCAGCACCCGGTTCCATTTCTGTCTTCCCATGATCTTATACAGATTTCCTATAACATCCTGGACCCATTTTTTTTCTCCTCGAACCATATCCTTTCGAAACATCAACTCCCTCACCTATGAAGCTCTGTCGCAGGATCTCGACGCTACCCAGTGGGATCCCATTTTATTCCTTAAAATCCATTGACGACATGGTAGAAATCCTTACTAACCATCTTCATGCCATCCTCAACTGCCATGCTCCTCTCCTAACTAAAACTATCCAACATCCCCCTGCTCCTTGGCTGACACCCGCTCTGAGAGAGTGCATGAGAAGCAGAGATGCTGCAAGACGGCGATTTAAATGTACCCAATTCCCAGAAGACTACATCGCCTTCAAGCAACATCGAAACAGCAGCCAGTCAGCTATACGCCGAGCCAAATCCCGTTATTTCCATCATTCCTTATCCAACACCCCAAACTCCAAGGCCAAATGGGCTATCCTAAAAAAACTGACCATTTGTAACACCTCAAACCCAGATCATTTCCTTTTCTGCCGATGACCTTAACGCTCACTTTGTCTCCGGTTCCTTCTCACCCTCACCTCCTACTACCATACCGGCTACTATGTGTTTCCCTTTTAATTTTAATCCCGATCACTTCTTTTTTTCCCATATAACACCTGATGACCTCCTCAACTCCATTCAGAAATCGCAAACCAATGATTATGGACCTGATAACATCCCACTCAGACTGATCAAAGCTTCACTACCATCCATCCTTCCAATCCTCTACCATATCTATAATTACTCACTACAAAACGCTACCTTCCCTACATCCTGGAAAACCACATTAGTCCTCCCTAAGAAGAAGACGTCCAATCCATCAACTCTTAATGATTTCCGTCCAATTTCTCTCCTCTCAAACCTTTAGAGCGAAAGGTTCAAACCCAGATATCCGACTTTTTAGAATAGAATAATCTCCTAAATCCCAACCAGTCCAGTTTCCGACCCGGCTTCTCCACTCAATCTGCCCTCATCAAAATTTTACCTCTCCTTCAATCCGATCGAATCCTCTGACGCCATCCAAAAATTACAAAAAGATATAGACGGAATTTTTGTCTAGGCAAACCACAATAGAATCACTCTAAACTCCGAGAAAACGAAAGCTATTCTGATCGGAACTCCCTCACTCCTCAAACCCTTACCGACACTCCCTAATCTTTTCCTGAACAACTCACTTATCTCATTCCATACTTCCGTAAAAAACCTTGGTGTT
Source organism: Nezara viridula (assembly GCA_928085145.1). Lineage (NCBI taxonomy): Eukaryota > Metazoa > Arthropoda > Insecta > Hemiptera > Pentatomidae > Nezara > Nezara viridula. Next base: position 47,497,187 of record OV725078.1, read on the forward strand.
ACCTTTGATCAAACTCTCTCCTGGAAACCACACGTCTCCTAAATTTCCCGTAGTACTATCTCTACCCTGAAACAGTTTAACTGTCAATGCTATCTCCTTCCATATAAATTCTGACAACTCCTGGTTTCCTCCCTTGTGTTCCCCCACTTCGACTATGGCTGTCTGGTGTACGACAGACTCTCGGGAGAATTTGAGGTCAAACTTAAACGCCTGATGAACTGCGCAATACGTTTTGTTTTCGGAATCTCAAGAGATACGCATATAACCCGGTGTTACACCAAGTTGAAGTGACTCTATCCATCCAATCTCCGTCTGTACTTCCTTGCTACCTTTCTATACCAAGCCATCAGAACTCAGCGACCTTCCTATATTTTTCACAGCCTACAATTTAAATATTCCATTCAATCCCATCCAACTAGATCCCGTACTTCTGACCTCTATTCACCTCCTTGTTTGACAAATCCTTTATAATTCAAGTCCCCTCCACCTGGAATCCGACATGCGCAATCAGTTTCCTCATTTAAATCTCTCCTTTTTAAGCACCTACTTCTTTCCCAACCTGATTGATCATGAAAAGTAAATAAGAGAACTTTTTAAGTTCCCCCAGAAATGGTTTTGTTTAATTATGTTATTTTCACATGTTTGTATTGTATATATCTGTATGTATTTAGTGGTTTTGTTTTATTTTTCTTCCAATATTTTTATTTTAATTAGCGTTGTAAATATTTAATTTAATTTTATGGCCACACAGGCATTTCCTCTGTATCTATAATTTGTCCTAAAGGGACAAAAGTCCCAGGATAATAAAAATCTATTTTCATTTCATTTCTTAGCAGAAATAAGTTTTTTCTGACAAAGGGAAGTGAAAGTAAAAATAAGAAACAGTAGGAAACATTATTTAAAACAATTAATTACTATATGTTTTTCTAGCCGTCTAATGTGTTATATTAACTTTATTTGACACTAGCTATTTTATTTTACAACTGTAAATTTCAATTATTTATATGATTATAATAAATAGTAACTCTGCCGAAGCTGGTCCCAAGCCCGGTTGAGAAAGGAGAGATCCTCTGCAGTCTAAGGGTGCACTGTAATAACATGCACTATCTCAGGTCAGTAGCGACTGATAACCATTCAAGTTGACAAGCAGAGGAGAGCTGACCTGTCAGCTTTGAGGAGGAAACCCCACCATCAGGCTCTGGGAGCAGTAGGCCTATCACCTGCTCGTCCGAGAAACAAGTATGAAAAGTCAGAATATAGAGGCGATCAGATAACTGGTAACACAACATGGCGTGGAAAACAGTTAATACGATTTGGAACATGGAATGTAAAAGGATTGAATAGGAAGGAAAGAATTGGAATTGATAGAGGAAGTCAATAAATTCAGATTAACTATAATAGGAATCACCAAAACGAAGGAGAAGGGAAAAGGAGAGGAAAGAATAGGTGTTTTACTGTGTGTTTTAGGTACTGTTTTACTCAGGGATCGAAAAGTACGAGAGCACGCAAAAGGCGGAGTGGGATGTCTGTTCCATCATAAGCTTACCCCTCTCATTAAGGAATGGAAAGCCATAAACGAGAAGCTAATAAAAGTAAATCTTTCTAGCGAAAATCAACTGTAGAGGTTGCTCATTGCCTACGGTCCAAATGATAATGCAACATCAGTAGAAAAGGAATCATTCTTTGATAAAGTCCAACAAAAGATTGATGACTGCAAAGGCTTGCCCATAATAATGAATCATCTTAACGGACGGGTAGGTAATGACACGGAGCAATGACCAGGAACTTTAGGCAGGCACGGAAAAGAATACTTAAATAGCAAAAGAAATCTTAAATTTGTAATGACCTAGTGGTAGCAAACAGCATGTTTTTGCACAAGATGGTACACATATACACCAGAGAGGAACCTGGGCCTAGGGAGAAATCAGTAATAGACTACTTTTTAATTCCAAAAACACTCCTAAAAGACATGATAAATATGAGGGTAATAAGAGGACCAGAAATAAGTTGTGATCACTATCTACTGAAAATAGATACGACTTTCCGGAATATAGCAGCTAGGAATGAAATTCGGAAGTCCAACCCAGCCTACAAGATTAATAACTGGAAATTGAAAGACCCCAATATTGCAGTCGAGTATAGAAATGCTGAAGAAGAAAATGCGCCAAGAGGGGGCTACCAATGGGACTCAGACAACATTGAAGCTTTATGGAGCGGAATGAAGGAAATACCCCTGGATTCGGCCAAAAAGGTTTGTGGGATATCTAGGATTGGCCAAAGGACAAAAAGAACACCGTGGTGGAACAAGAATGTTATAAAAGGAAAAATCTGGTGCTCTCATCACACGACTTTCACTTACCACCCTCTTCTTAGCAGAAATAAGTATTTTCAGACAAATGGAAAGTGAAAGTAAAAATTATTGATGCTATATTTATTTACAATTCATTGTGGGAATTTTTATTTGTTTAAATACCCTTATACACTGACAGGCAAAAAATTTCACCCACTTGATTTTTTCATGTTTTCATCTAAAAATATTTCTGCTTTAGATTGGTCTATTGTTTTTAATGAATAAATAGGTAATCTTTTTGTTTGTTTTCAATTAGGAATGTTAATATAGAGGACAATAACCCTTAATCCTTAATTCAATGAAATGCTTCTTGATTCCAATGTTTACTTTCTATGGAATCAAAATGATTATTCAGTATCATTAGTTAAGTGCCGTTTCTTGCAGCATATTTCTTAGTCTCCGGCTTTTAATTTTTTCAATATTAAGTTTCAAAAGCCTCTAAGTGCTGAGGATGTTGCGCGTGGTGTGGCACTTATTGATGATGGACGTTCCATTAGATATGCAGCTAATGCCACTGGAGTTCCATATGAAACTTTAAGAGACTCCGTCAGCCGTTTTCGGGAAACTGGTTCTTACAATAGAAGGCCCGGTTCTGGACGGAAGAATAAATGAGTATGGATTAATGGCTTTTCGTCCAGTAAGAGGACCAGAGTTGACCAGAACTCACAGAGTAACACGGCAGCCTTTTGCTCGAGAACACACCCATTGGACTATGGACGAATGGAGTGCTGTACTTTTTACAGATGAGTCAAGATTCGCTCTTCGATCTCCAGACGGGCATGAAAGGGTGTGGAGAAGAAGAAACGGAAGATATTTGCAGCCTTTAATTTTTCCCAGAGCCAACCTTTCCAACGTGGTTCCTTAATGGTGTGGGCAGGGATTTCAATGGAGTGCCGCACAGAATTGGTTGTTGTTCGTGGAGGGTCTTTGACGGCTATTCGCTATGTAGATGAGATTTTGGAACCTCATGTGTTGCCTATCCTCAACGCAATCGGTGATCGTTCTATTGTAATGCACGATAATGCACGCCCACATGTTGCCCGCATAGTACAGATGTTCCTTCAACAGAACAATATTGAAGTTTTAGCCTGGCCAGCACGTTCTCCAGATTTGAACCCCATTGAACATTTATGGGATAACCTTGGAAGATAAATAAGAGCGCGTGCAACACTTCCTGATACACTGCTGGACCTTGAAAGGGCTCTTTGGGAGGAATGGTCTATGCTCCAGCAAAGGGACATTTCCCCACTGGTGAAAAGCATGCCGAAGCTTCTTCAAGAAGTAGTGAAGGCAAGAGGAGGAAACACGCGCCACTAAACAATGATGTAATTAATTTCTTTTAGAATTAAGAACCATCTTAATAATGGTTTGTTTTTCAATTTTTTTTTCTCTAATCTTTCTTACCCAATCACATTTTGATTATTAAAGGTAAAAAAGATTATAAAATTCCATAAATACTAAGTATTATCTACAAATACCATGTATTATTTACAAATACAACTTTACAGAAATATTTTTAGATGAAAACATGGAAAAATCAAGTGGGCGGAATTTTTTGCCTGTCAGTGTATATACAAATTTTAATTTTAATTTATATCGCTCTATTATATACAATTAAATGGGTGATAAATATTGAGGAAAAAGTCATTATAAGCTTTTTATTAGTGCCGATGTTTCAACCCAAACATGTGGGTCATCATCAGGGCCTGGTTCGAGCATTGCTGATGACCCACATGTTTGAACTTCGGCACTAATAAAAACCTTATAATCTTATTTCTTCTTCAGTTAATTATCAAATTCTTTCATATTTTATATTTAACTATTTTTTATATCAAAGATAAATGTGAAATGGTTATTAATTTCAAATAAATAAAAAAATAAAGGTACTTTAGAGGAAGCCAATATTAAAAATTAGCCATTTAAGTCCTGATAGAGAACATCAATGAGAATAAAACCTACATTATATTAAAAACTGCTTCATAATACACTGGTATACTGAGTTTAATCAAAATAGTTAAAACCGTTTTTGAGGAAATCGTAAAAATGTGTTAAATGTTAAAATATGTGACACATGGAGTGAGAGAAACTGTGGTCAGATGCTTGATTGACTCAAGATCACAAAAATCATACATTTCAGAGGGACTTGTTGAAAAATTGAATTTAATATCACTGAGAGAAGAAAGAATGGTTCATGGACTGTTTGGTGGTGCAGAGACGAAGCCCCAAAAACATAAGGTTCATCAAATTTATTTGTGTAGTATGGATGATTCCTTCAGGTGCAGCTTTGAAACTCTTACTCAACCAACTATTTGTAATGTGGTGGAGTTGTTAAATACAAAAGAAATTAGAAACTTTTTAAAGAACACGGTATTCAAACTGCAGAAAACCGAGATAATCCTAAATAAATGCTGTTTCTGATTGATGCAGATTTGTCGGCAACCTGTTGACTGGAGAGTTTAAATCTGTAAGAGACCTAGTTGCTATTGGGACTAGACTTGATTGGTTTGTTATAGGAAAATTGATGCGAGCTTTCCGTTACTGTGACTTTATGTGCTGGAGATATGTCTAAATCCAAATCATGACAGTTGGATTGGCTACCAATTAGTTCAAGAGAGATGGCGGGAGCAACTGATCTGGCCAAAATAGTCTGAAGATAATGGGTCCCTTAGCAGAGGAATGGACCAGAACTATGGATGTTTCAGAAGGATCTATCACAGTGGTGAAGAAAGTTTAGAGGGCTTATTAATAAGCGATGGTGTTTGAGTGGGCCACTCAAAGGTGGGAGAATGTTGGAAACAGTAGGAATAATCTAGGAGGCTGCAGCAAGGTGTTACATTAATCAAGTTTATTAATCAAAGCGAGTTAATTAGAAGTCTTTATAAAAACAAGAGGAATGTGGTCAGGACATGCAACATGGCAAGGTTGCAGCCTTATTCCGCTTCTTTTTATAGCGGTATTAGAAAGGGCCCTAAGAGAAGCACAACAGGAAAAATGAGACCCTGTCATTTTGGCTATAGAAGAACGCTTCCTACCCAGTTCACTATGCTGGCCTAGTAGTCTTGGGCGACAATGGAAAGAACCTCCACTATAACCTATGTGTCCTAAGATATTGACTGAGAGAAATAAACATGGAGATAAATTTAACAAAGACAAAAATCATGTGTCGGAAGAAGGACCAGCCAGGGAGACCGAGTCATTAGATTGGATGGAACACGGATTGCACAAGTAAGCGACTTCAAATACCTGGAAGCGCACTTGGGAATGGCTTGATGGACGGAGATACAAGAGAGAGAATTAAGGCAGCCGGAAGATGCTTTAATGCTATTAGAAAAGGCTTTTTGGGATGAAAAGAGATACCCAAAACAACAAAGGTAACAGTCTTCAAAAATATATTTCTCCCAATCCTGACCTACTCAAGCGAGTCTGGGACCCTAACAAGAAAACATAAGAGCCAACTACAAGCAATAGAGATGCGTTATCTCCGTAGGGTCGAATGTAAGACAAGACGAAACAGAGTGAGGAATACCGTTGTCCGATCCAACCTGGGTCTGCAGGATGCAAAAGAAAAAAATAGAAGAACATCAGCTAAGGTGGTTCGGATACGTCTCTCGGATGCCACAGAACAGATTAGCAAGGCTCACTTATGAGACGCAGGTGGGAGGTAGAAGAACTAGCTATAGAGGATGGATTAAGTAAGAATAATAAATAGTTAAGTGTTATGAAATACTTTTAGTCCAACAAGAGTGCCACTGATAAAGAAGAAACATTTATTTATATTTCATTGTGGGTATTTTTATTTGTTTAAGTAACGGTATATATACAAATTTAAATTTTTTTATTCCTGTAATCTATACAATTAAATATCAAATAATACAAATGATAGCATTTAAGAAAAACGGACAGGGGGGGGCGAGCTAATTTTTGATCCTATTCTATTAACTATTCTTCGTTACGATCTCTTATTTCTCCAATAGTTAATTATGAAATTCTTTCATATTTTGTATTTCATTTTTTTTTATTAGGGTTAATTTTTAAATGGTTAATCATTTTAAATAAAAAAAATCAAAGGTACTTTACAGGAAGAAATATTGAAAATTAGCCATTTAAGCCCTGTTAGAGAAAATCAATGATAATAAAATAAAAAAACTGTACCACTAACAACCCATGAAGGGTCTTGAGTCCAGTACAATGTGAGGAAGTACTATTACAAGGCCAACAGTTGTGCTGGGAGGTAATGGGCAAATATCTCGCTTTCCTCCTTCATTAATTATTTAATTAAGAGCACCCAATTTATATAGGCTGGTTTGCCACAGGAGGGTCTCCCAGCCCCAGGATTGATCCACAGTTGATGAAAAATTACTAGTCATCAGCCGGATTCGAACCTTGGACCTTGAGCTGGAATCAGGAAGTCAGTGCTCACCCACTGAGCTACCCCGCTCCCCTAATGATAATAAAACCTACATTATATTAAAAACTGCTTAATTTTACACTGATATACCGAATTCAATCAAAGTCAAAGGTACTTCAGAGGAAGAAATATTAAAAATTAGCCATTTAACCTCTGTTAGAGAGAATAAAACCTACATTATATTAAAGCTGCTTGATTTTACACTGATGTAACAAATTTAATTTAAATCATCAGAGCTGTTTTTGAGAAAATCATAAAAATGTATAAAATCGAAAGTACCACTTCCGGCTAGCGGATTTCGACAAAAAAGTTGCTGTAACATCCCGTGTATGTACAAACCTTAAATATTCAATTTCGCTTTCATACAACTTTTCGTTTTTGAGCTAGTTGCTAGTTGTGACGGTTCAAACACACAAGCATGCACACACACCACACACAGATCATTTTGTGGGACTTGGTTATTTGTACTCAGGAGACCTTAAAACATGTATTTCTGTTGAATAATCAAATTCGAAATTTTTTCACTTTCCCTCACTTCCATAAGATGGAGTAACTTTGGGACAGCAGGTAAAATTTAGTTTGTGGTGATTGCGTGGTGGATACACTGTGTTGGTTCAGTCAGCATGGACAGCACATGTACTGCACTACTACCTTGTGGCACACTACTGTTGAGGCACAAGCGAAAGTTTCATGAAAACAAGAATTTTGAAAAAAAGCAATGGAAATAAATAAAACCTAACTGCATATCGAGAGTAGTGAACTTCCGCAAGGTAGTAGCGCAGTACATGCCTACAAAATGCACATTTTTTTTCAGATTGAACCTCCGCCACAGAATCACCACAAAATAAATTTTGCCCACTGTCCCAAAGTTACCCTATCTTACGGTATATATTTTATAAATTGGAAATTACATAGCTCTAGATTTATGGTGGTCTCAGGCAGGGGAGAATACTTTATAGAACTTATAAGTTTTCCTATCACGATAATGAAGCGTAAATAATATTATATTCAGGAAGTAACTAACTAAACAAAATAAATTTCCCCTAAATTTTTCTTTGGTTGGGAAGTTTCTTGCTTTATTGACCAGCAGACCAGCTGACTTGCCAATTGCTTTTAACAAATCTTTCTTTTTTTACTAAGTGCTGTTTTACTGAACAGCCCGGCAGCTATTCATTATACGTAGATCAGATTAGGTACATATTATTTTAGTTTATAAAACAGGTATTAATATGACTCATTTGCGGGGAAGTATATACAATTTAAATTACCTCTAAGAATCAGTAAATATACAAAACAAACTGTTAAATTGCAAATATTAAATAAAAAATTCAATATATTCAGCAAAGTGTTTTTGAATTAAGTTTTATTATTATAATTATATCATTTTTACAATAGAGATCTTAAACAACCTCCGTATAGAATAAAGGAAGTTAAATTAAAAAAAAATAACAAAATTAAATAAAAATTGTTCAATTTTTTTTTACAATTAAATTATTGCATTAATATTTGTTCATTAATACAATCAATATAATGCACCAAAAACGTTATTATAGCACTATAACTAAGCCATTTATGAGTACTGAATGGTTTGATAGAGGTTTGTAGGCACCTACACCAGTACCGCTTTTCTGCCGCTTAAGTGCATTTTCTACGAAACCATTTCGCGCATTTTAGAAAGAGAAATATATTCTCCAGATGTTTTATTTTAGCATGCTTTGCGTTATTGTTGGCCGTTTAATTATAAATGACGCTTGATTTTCAACTTGACAATTTTTTTATTAAAAAAATTGAATTTACTGGTGTTTTTTATTGCCTAAGCCAAATATATATATATTTTTTTTATTATTCTCTGACTATTCAGCTTTAATAAAAGACCAACTATGACGAAATTAAGCCAAATGCTGATTCTCAGAGACCAAAAACTAACTAAAGTAAAAAATGTCAGTCTGCCATATTTGGACGCCATTTTAGGGCAGTTCGTTCACTTTTCTATGTGGGAACATAAGCTTTTTTTAATAAATAGTTACAAGGAACACAACGATATGCAATTTATAGGGATGTTGGGGAGAGGGGGGGGTGCATGGTAGGGAGGTCTGGCCCACCGTGTACTTGTTTCATGTATTTGCTAAGTATAAGTTCATTTTTTATTTGTTACTGTTTGTACTAGAACTAAGTCATTTGTGCACATTTCTTATGTTTATAAATATTGCATCAGTTTCTCGATGTATTTATATATTTTGGTTATGCAACTTGTCACATTCAGACATTCAAAATCTTAAATCAGCTACACTTGATTTAGGTAGGCGGTTTTTCAGGATTCAACCTCTGAAACACAAAAAACAAATGAAGAAACAACGCTAAATATTTCTGGACTTGACCACCATTTTTATTGGCCTCCATTTTGAAGTAAGATGTTCCTAGACAGCTAATCCCAGGCATCAGTTAAGTGTGCACACTCTTTTATTCTTCAACAGAAATTACCATAGAAAAATGAGCTCCTAAATCTAAGGGAAGCAGCCTGTTGGAGGAAGTATGGGGAAGAAGAGGAGGCCAAGAAATGAAGCTCAATTTCAAACACCAAGTGAGTCCAAATTCACCATAATAAAATTTTTCTTCTGAAGCAAACCCACTTCCCTCTGCAAGGCCAATCTACAAAATTGTAATTTTACCATCAGCAATATTGCCTTCATTTTCCAAGATTAACAAAAAGCGTATTAAGTGCACAAATTCATTTTTTTGTTGTATCCATTACATTCAATATAATCATTTGTTGAATATAATTTTGAATTTATAAATATATTTAATTTCAGTGATCCAAATCCCATACAGTCATACCAATTGATACATTAACTAGTCCACTATTACTTATAGGTCAACAGGTAATATTTAGCTTACACCAAATTACCGTGATCATATAAATATATATTCTTACAAAAAATTTAATTATTAAAACTTTCTTCCTCATGACATAATCGTAGAACGAAGCAATCAAGAGTTAACTTGTCAAATACAGTAAAAAACATAAGGTAATTTTTTTTTTCCATATTAGAGATATTTGTTTTTTTTTTCTCGGCCTAGGGCACATTGATAAGAACCCTCGAACATGGATCTAATATTATTCGACCTTGTATCATCAAAAGAAGTTTCATTGAAATCAGTCCGTAACCTCCCCTTGATAAAGTAAATAACAAAAATAATTAAATTACAAACATTTAGATTTGTCTAAAAGAACGACAAGAACAGAATTTTGGTTTTAGATTATTATAATATATTTCAAAATCTGAATAAGTTATACTTAACATTAATAAACAAATATGAGCTACTTATTTTAATTTTCATTAAGACATATAACAAACTATAAGAAATCAAACAATTTCTAATGGTATTTATAAACTTATAACATAAAACATTAATATTTATTCAGAATTTATAAACTTGAAAAACATAGAACTATATTAAAAAAATAAAATGATTTTGTTGTCAATCTGTCAATATGATTAAATAAACAATAAATTGATAAAAGTATGCTCATATTTTTTTCTACATAAAAAAAGGCACACTTACCTGAATAAATGTTTCATGCAACAAAGAAAAATTTAAACTAATGATAAATTTACATTTTTAACTTAATTTTTAACAAGAACTTCTAAGTAATAAGGCAATGTTAGATTTATGGAACAAGGTTAAATATTAGTTTATAAAAGTCAATTCTCATTGACATAAAACGTAACTCAAAAAAACTTAAAAAACACAACACTAAACAAGGCAGTAAGAAAAAATAACCATGTCACAAACATGTAACAAACAAAATGTATCAAAAATATGGAATAAGTGTGAGCTCAAGTAATAGCTAAGAAAAGAAGAAACAGATGATTCATATAAAAACTGAAGTAGTATTCTATTGTTATTTTGAATTTGTTATATCTTGTTACTATTGAACAACCCAATAAATATTAAAACAACCTAGCCAGAACATGAAAACCAAAAAATATAACAACAAATAAACTCAAACCTCCAGATACATACATATTCATCAATGGAAACCTAAGATAAACTACTATTAGAATACTTTTCCAATAAATCTTAAAATAAAAACATACCAAAACTCTTGGAGTGTAGTTATCTGTTTTTCCACAGGTTGCATAGGATGACTCTGATTTTATTTTCATTATAATGTTACTGTCCTTATTATTAAGGGCTTCAATGCTCTTATCTGGTGCTTTCGGTTCCTTTCTTTGCTGAGGCCATGGATCCATTTTTAATTATTAGTAATTGTGCACAGTTACATATGAAAAAGAAAAATTACATCGTTTTTAATAAGCTGTCCAATTTTATAATTAGACATAAATACACCCGCATATATCGCAAAGCTCTCCATTATACATTGCTCTTCTCTTCAATAACCTTACTCCGCAATGCTTGAAATTTATGACGATGTATAGTTTATATCAGTACTACCATAGAATTCAAAATATATTAATTCGATGATAAATATGTAAAATGTTTAATTATAATGTTAAGGACTATGCTTTGGGTGGTTAAATATGTATTAAAATTGCGTTTTATATCCATTAGAACGAACTTAGTTAATTGGAACTATTTTTGTAAAATGTATGCTAATTTAAAATAATAAGATATTTATTTTAAAGCATATTGAATTTTATGGTAAGCAGTAAAAAAATTATCTACAGTTTTCATCATTTAAAAAGCAAACAATTTTCATAACAGAGAGCATGAAAAGGGGGGGGGACCTGAAAATGTTTATAGATTAATATTGAAGGATTGGAAACCCAACCACACTCCGATTCTTATTTTATCTTTCATGAGGTCAAATAAAAGTGAGATGAGCTGAATTTATAGATTCTGCTAATTTTTGGATTCATTAACGTCTTGATTAATTTTTCAAGTTATTTGGATAATATTTGTTAAGGGGCCCTTGCACGGACAATATTATTGAGTCAATATCGAATTAAATAACCTGAACACTGATAACTCCCATAAAGCACTGATAAGCCTTCTTTTACTTCATATATTCGTATTATTGTATTAAATTCGTATTATTGAAAGTGTAAACAGATACAAAAACAAATTTAATAACAAAAAAAATACTTTTATTTGACGACACATGTATTAATGAAATAATAAAAAAAACACTTTAAGAAGATATGTACATATAAAACATCAAAATGAAATAATAAAAAACACATTTAAAAGAACATATTTACATAGAAAAGAAAAAATATAAAACGAAATCGGTTTTATAAAAAGATAAAACATTCATCTGTTTCTCGACAAACTCCACCAAACATCCACTGCTGAGATAAAACTCTCCCCACATGATTTTTTCGTTTAGAAAAAAGACTTTCTTTTACTTCAACCACTTTGCCAGGTTCTCCAATTTTTTTTCTTGGCCTGTATAACATGTCATGGGCACAAACCTCTCTTAGACATTTGTTCCACGTTACCATAGCTCTGTTGAATAGTTTCAGCTGCTCTTTGGCCCACTTCATCGTTGTCAAGCTAAGGGACCATCCATAAATCAATTTTAAAGCTGTTAAAAACGAAATCCTCGAGCCCTCCAACCATGTTCCTTTCCTTATTGAAAGTTTTGTGTCATAAGTCCTACGAAAGCATCTCCATTTGGCCTTCCTGGTTGACTTCATTCGATGACCTCGATCACACGTCGATTCAAGTCGGCAAGTACCCCAACATTTTAAAAATATTGAAGTGCCTGTTCTGAAGGCGTCAAATTCCATATTCTAAGAAGATCCATAATATGACGAAAAGAAACACAAAGGGGCCACAAACTAAAAAAAAAGTAAAATAAACACAAACGGGCCAAAAACTAAAAATAATGAAAAATAAACACAAACGGACCAAAAGTAAACAATTTAATAAGTGAACGTAATAAGGGAATAACTGAAAACTAAACAATGCAATAACTGAAAGGGGATAAGATGAGGGAGGTTATGTGACGTGACGTTTGATAAGATAGATAAGAGGTGAGGTTTCAATCCGGCCTGCTAGACTAAAAGTACCTAAAATATTACTAAATTCCCAACAAAATGAAAAAAAAAAATAATCATCGAAACCGAACTATTTTTAGAAAAGATACAGCTTATTGAAATTTGTAGGCATATTGGTTCCAAACATTAATGAAGATTTAAATTAATTTTTGTTTCCTTTGTCGATTATATTTATCGATAAAGTAACATTTGATTTCTTAATCTTTTGATACGTGGCATTATTTTATTTTCTTATTAATTTGGCATTTGATAACTATATGCTGTGCAAATTTTTCACACGGGCCTACTAGTAGTATAAATAATAAACTATATGTATATAACACATTACAGAAATATTTCATTCCTAAGCATGGTCATAACAATGTAATTGGAAATAAATGTCTGTAACATATCAAATGACTAAGGAAAATTATGGACATTTAATGGAACTTGATGGGAATCCATACGATATAGTTTTTTTTGTCAATGAAGAAAGAAAGATTTATAATAATGTATGTACTGATAATAACGCATTAAGGGAATAAAACCATTCATCATTATTTACTACTGTTAAATCTAAATTAATTGGTTTTGCTAGAGATTGCCTATTAACAAATTCATTTGAAACAGCAGAATCATTATTATTATAGTTAACACAACAATTTAAAGAATCACGGACTGTTGAACAACTAAAACGCGAATTAATGCATAACGTATGCTTATAAAAAAGAGCATCCAATTGAATTTATAAACAGAATAGCTAAAATAAGATCATTAATATTTTCTAGAATAAAATTTCATGACGAAATTAGCGATAAAGATGCAATGATAAAATGCCAGGACAGGGAAATTAACAGTCACATTTTACATAACTTACACTCAGACCTAACAGATTTTTTAAATCTTATGATTTTAGCAGATGTAAATCAAATTAGGAACGGTATCCTAAACTGGTGTTCTGATATTTTAGAAAGAATTAATTGAATAAACCAAACATTATTTATGTCAAGACGAGAACATACTCTAATAATAACGATCATAATAATCATGGCTATGTCGAGGTATGTGTGCAGAGAGTATGCAGTTACCAGAAGGCCTCGACAGTGCGTGTTCAGTATTGTGGGTAAGACGACTGAGTGGATGAAGGAAGATGTGTAGATAGATGACCTAAAGTGACAGGCGGATCAGCACCCAATCACTCTCAGCCTGCGGTGTAAGAGATCAAGCTTAACACTCCGCAAGGATGCTAACCAAAACCGGAGGGATCAATCTCAGGACTTGTGGGAGGATGAAATACTAACGGAGGGATCAATCTCCTGACTTAGTATATAGGACTACAAGCGGATGGATCAGCGTCCTACTTACATGGAGTAAGATAAGAGGATAAAGGTTTCAGGATAATGTTAAATAAGAAGAACAGACTAAGGTGAACCAAAAGCGTAAATGGTACATATACTGACCATCTGCACATAAGTCTACACCCTGAAGGGGTGGAAATCTTAAGATCTGACAATTTGAGATTTGACTGGGGTATTCATTCCGCCAAGACTAAACCGGCTACCAAGAGCCGTAACAATAACAGTCATTTTTTGAGTTTTGTTCAGTATATGTTTTCGCCATTGAACTTTATTAATAAAAAGGTATTTACAATGAAAATGCATATTTCAATTTACAATTTAAGTATTTTATAATACAACAATAAGAAACAAAAGATACAATTTTGGATATGTTACACGGGCGAGCTTGTAGGGCGTTGCCTGGTAGCGGGAAGGCGAACTCGTTGTTACAGTTATAGACTCCACAAAGACTTTTTAAAAAAAGTCGAAGAAAATTATGAATTGAAAGAAAGACTCGCTAACTTAGAAGACAAATTTAATCAGTTTTTAGATGTCGGAAGGCCGAAACCGGAACTACCGAACAATACGACTTAAATTTAAATGATAACTTGGTTGAATTCACGGACTTAGTTGGAAGCAAATGGATGGTTGATACAGGTTCACAAATTAGTTATATATAATCAAGTTCTGTTCCCGACCGAACTAAAATATTCCCGGAAGACTTCATTATTAACACTTCCAATGGTCGCAAGCCGGGACATGGACTGATCTTCATAGATTTCACACCCAGATAGGTCTGGAACATGAATTATTAATGAAATGTAAAATTTTTGAATTTAATAACAATTTTAATTTATTACTCGGTATTGGAACAATAAGAAGCATCGGAATGAGAATGAATTTTGAAGAAGACGACGACTTAGTAATAAAAAATATACGCATAAGAGATGGAAAAATAACAAAACTAAAGAAAGAAAATGAATATGTAAGAAGTATTAGTAATATTGAATCAAATGATAATAATACTAATAATAAACGCAAGGGGCAACTGATTGGTACAGTTGCTAGGGTTTTACGATCCCCCGGTTTCCTGAATACAGTACATTATCTACAAAGACACACACAACAGTCCACTAAGTCATTTACACTAACACTAAGGATACATACAGTACATACCCTAGGGCTACCTCCGCTAGGATGACCTGGCAGCAGGTATAAAATGTATCTATCCATCAAAATGGTGCGAACTAGGGTAAAATAGCCCTCGGACGAATCCGAAGTGAGGGCTGCTTCGGAGGGATTGGATATTCAGCCTTCGACATCTGCAGGTGGTGCGCGCGGTGCCTCGGTGTCGTATATTCCTATAAGACCGGCTGTCTTAGGCTGTCTTATAAGATTCTCAACATTAAACTCTGAACAGTGCTTGGATACTCTTCCCACGCTAGAAAGAGGAATCGTCGAGGAATCATAAAGCTTGAGATCACGCATATAGAACGAATGGGAGAGCTTCGCTTTAGAATTGAGATGGTATCCCTTACCTGTATCTTCCAGTAGTTTGCTGAGTGGATCGAGTGTCAAACATAACTAAAGGGGACTAAGGAAGTCACCTTGAAAAATACTCCTTTTTATAGGTATTTATTCATTGGCACTTAATCCATTCCAATTCAGTGTGCAGAGCGATACCTTCCAAATTTGCATTAAACGTTTTAACAAATCTATTGTCTAGTATATTTTATAGATCTTCAGAACTTCCAAAAGTCAATCTTGTGGAACTGAATCGAGTCCTTTAAGGTAGAAAAACCAATATTGTGAGATCTTTTTGAAACCTGAGCTGTAATAAACGAATCTATCAACAGAAGTTCTTTGCATCTTCTTGAGCCTGGTTTTTTACCAAGCTGTGCCACTGACAGGATGTCGTTTTCTTGAATGTAGTCAATTAACTTGTTTCTGATGACAGGCGCTAATAGCTTGTATACGCCATTTAAACACCTTATAGGTCTCAAATCCTGGGGTTCCAATGTTTTCTTATTAAATAAGTCATACCTGTGCAGAAATTTGCAGGAATTTCTACCTCTTCATATATTAGTTTTTGGTATCATAAAGCCAGATGACTGTGAATACTGGTGAAATACTTCAGCCAGTAATTCTGTGTTTTGTCTGGCCCAGAAGCTTTCCAGTTTTTCATTTGCTGAAGTGACTTTGCTACATCTTCCACAGTAATACTGTTTTTAAGTTGTTTCCATAGGTTGGAGGTTTGATTGGCTACAGCGAATATTTCCCAACAAATATGCATCGCTATTATAACATTTTTTTCCTTTTCAATATTCTGATATTTCTAAAGGATCTGAGTAGAAAACTTTTTTAGCATTCTCTTTAGGTT
This sequence comes from Nezara viridula, assembly GCA_928085145.1. Lineage (NCBI taxonomy): Eukaryota > Metazoa > Arthropoda > Insecta > Hemiptera > Pentatomidae > Nezara > Nezara viridula. The sequence goes on from OV725078.1 coordinate 47,513,667, forward strand.
TTATAATCTTATAAAAACATATTTCTCTAGAACCGAATATATGATTTTGTCTTCTATTTTGAGCTTCATTATACCTCCTGATCCTGTTTGCACTGCTAACTTCTATTTAAGGGTTTCCATATAAACACCAAGAGTTTGGTTTAACATATTGCTTGCAACACCTCCAATGTTGAATACTATAATTTCATCAATTTTCTTTCCGTAATTTAGAAGAAGCATTCTGAGTGTTTCGAAGATAGGTAATGATGATTCCGATTTTACAGCGTAGACCCTCAATCTTTTTCTTAAATCTCCTTTTTCTGGGAGGATCTTCGCTTTTATTAACTTTTTCACAATGCTCCTTTTCTTTTATTAATCCTACATCTATTGTGACTGTTCGAGCTCCTACGTATACCCAATGACATATCTCTTCTAAAGTTATACCATCTGACATATGCTCAGCAACTATTTCATTAATAGGCATTGTGGGTCTGCTATTTAAGGGTATTCCATCATAAAGCATATTATGCTATTTTAACATTTTGCTACATAATTTTGTGCTTTGTGGCGTTTCTTGATTGTTCTTAAAAGCCGGGCTATTCACAGATGCCGGTTCTATGTTTTCAACTTGTTCTATTTCTCTTTGCGAATTCCGGTTCACTATATGGTCTACTTCCGTTTTAATTGCCATAATTTCTGACTGATAAAAACTTACATTCCAATATTTGCTTTACCTGGTTAGCGAGTCTTTGGGATGATACCGCTAATTACGGGTATGGTTCATTCCAGTGACGGTTGATTCTACTGCGATATTCAGTTTTTTTCCTTTTTGTAAGTCTATAGCCAATAAGCAAGCTCGGATTGCAGCAATATTCATCAATATTGCGGTCCCACTTCATACTTAGTTGCCTACCTACTTGGACAATGATTCCTCTTCCTCCTGGAATGGATTAAGTGCCAATGAATAAATACCTACAAAAAGGAGTATTTTTCAAGGTGACTTCCTTAGTCCCCTTTGGTTCTGTTTGACACTCGATCCAATCAGCAAACTACTGGAAGATACAGGTAAGGGATACCATCTCAATTCTAAAACGAAGCTCTCCCATTCGTTCTATATGGGTGATCTCAAGCTTTATGCTTCCTCGATGATTCCTCTTTCTCGCGTGGGAAGAGTATCCAAGCACTATTCAGAGTTTAATGTTGAGAATCTTATAAGACAGCCTAAGACAGTCGGTCTTACAGGAATATACGACACCAAGGCACCGCGCGCACCACCTGCAGATGTCGAAGGCTGAATATCCAATCCCTCCGAAGCAGCCCTCACTTCGGATTCATCCGAGGGCTTTTTTTCCCCTAGTTCGCACCATTTTGATGGATAGATACATTTTATACCTGCTGCCAGGTCATCCTAGGGGAGGTAGCCCTAGGGTATGTACTGTATGTATCCTTAGTGTTAGTGTAAATGACTTAGTGGACTGTTGTGTGTGTCTTTGTAGATAATGTACTGAACTCAGGAAACCGGGGGATCGTAAAACCCTAGCAACTGCACCAATCAGTTGCCCCTTGCGTTTATTATTAGTATTATTATCATTTGATTCAATATTACTAATACTTCTTACATTTTCATTTTCTTTCTTTAGTTTTATTAGTTTTGATAGGTATAAACGAAAATCCTATAATTTCCCGCAATTGCATATGCCCAAAAGTGTGTTTTTAGTCATGACTGCTCGGGGTAATCGACCAATTTGGATTGGTTGTTGATATTTTCTGTGATCTCCAGTCCACCTAGTTTTGATAAGAATAAGGAAAATTCTGCTTAAAATTTACCTAAATTTCACCCCCAAAATCGTGTTTTTGAGTCTCGTCTGTTCGGCGTAATCGCTCAGTTTAGATTGAAAGACGATGTTTTCTGTGACCCCCAGTCGACCTAATATTGATAGGTATAAAAGAAAATCTGCTTAAAATTTCTCGATTTTAATCCTTAAAAGTGTGCTTTTAAATCGCGTCTGCTCGTCGTAATCGTTAATTAAATCTTCAATTCTCTCTGGGACTTAAAAAAAAGTTTATTTGGCAAAAATGAATTACAATGAATAAAATATATGTATCATACTATTGCTAATCAACAACTACGCTATCTATGGCATTTAACTAACTACTATGAATGACACTGTCTGACTACCGCTAGGTGTGTAAGGGAGGGGTATTTGTACAGTCAGGAGATTAATGCTGACTCTAAGTATTTACCAACAATCAGTAAATAAAAATTTATTTAGTTGAAATATTAGCTGAATAAAAATTTATTCAAGACAAAAATTCAGTTAATAAATATTATGAAAGGGTTAATGATTCCCTAAGTACATATATATATTTGTTTATAGAATTGAAATTGTATCTTGGTTTCTAAAAAGGATTGTATTTGAGATATATTACATAAGGGTCCATTGTTATGGATAGGGGGAGTGGGCGTATCATATATTAATAGAATATTCATTCTCGGTTTATGCAATCGCTCATCAAGTTTTTGTCTAACTTATTAACTTATTTAATTTGTAGTTTTTAGTAAGTTATTTTGATTGTATTTACGAACACATAATAATACAATAATTTAATTGCCCAAAACATTTGTTTTTATTCTTTTTACTTCCGATAAGGAAATTTTTTTTACTTCCAATATTCTTATGCTGGATTTAGATATTTGCCAAACACAAAAAACACAAACAGAAACAACAAATCCACGAACTTTTCAACATGGTGGAAAGTGGACGCTGCTTCCACTATTTCATTTGCCTTAACCTAATATAATTAAAAAATAAATCATAATACCGCAAGAGCAAATGAAAAAAGAGGTAATAATAAATAAACATAAAAGGATTCAGAAAAAAATATTTTTGGCAGACAATACAGTAAAAAAGTAGATACAGATAATATAAGTAGATAGCAATGTAAATGGCTGGGAATAACTGCTCAGATTATTTAAATTGTTATGGAATTTAAGACAATCTAGTAATCAAAACAACTAAATGTGAATAATTTAGATGTATACTTAAAAAATATATATAAATCTAGCAGGCTCAAATTGCCACATTATTTATGTATTGTTAGAAAAAGATAACTTCTTAACTAAATACCATTTGGAGCATTGTTTATTGTATATAATTATATACAGGCTGCTAAGATACTTGTCTATCACACAGATATGATGTATTGGCATAGGTAGAGATGTAAAAAATGTGCTGAGGGAGGCTTTTAAATCTGGTATTAATCCTCCGCCCTCACCCCATGGCCTGAGAAAACCCTATATAGCCAAAAAGGCGAAGAAGGGAGAACAAATTTTTTTTTTTCCAAAATAAATTCAATGAAACAAAAAGGGACCAATCGAAGAATGCCAGCAGTGTTTTGTTCATTGATTATTAATCAATCACTAGAGCTCTAATACATGATCCTGAAACATTTATTTAGAATTTGGTAATGTTATTATGTACCTCATTAGACTGAAAATCTGTTTGATTGAAAGAAGAAGAGCTAAGTAAAGTATAACACTCAGCCAGCATTAAAACTCTTATAGGAAATTGTCAATTGTTTAATCCTAATTTAATTGTATTAATATTGGAAATAAGTAATGTGTAAGAATTTCATTTGTTATTTTTCTAGTATCACGACCGTTTTGTAAATTACTTTAAATTTTTGCATCCTTGTCTTGTTAAATACAGTTTTACTTTCCATTTGAAAATCCAAATGGTTTTAATTGAATTCCTAGCTTCCTAAGTATTGATATTCCTAGTTATTGTAGATACTAATCCGAAAAAAAGTACAGAGGTTTGTGATTATCATTAGTGGGAAACAAAAATTGAAATTGTTTTAACTTTATTCTAAGAAATAATACAATTAAAGATAAAGTGTCACAATTAAAACAAAACTTAAGTTAATCAAGTTCTTTTATTTAGGATAACCTAAATGTTCATATATTGCCTATTTTTGTTTTTTAGGAGGATTATAGGGATGGAATGTGCTTGATAGGGATTGTGCAAGAGGATTTGGGTGGTACGTAAGGTTCTGGTGAAATTTGGAGAATTTTTCTGGGATAAGGTCTAGGAAAAACGGAATGTTGAGGTCATGATGTAGGGTTTTATCCTAAATTAAAAAGTTGACTAACTTAAGCTTTGTTTAAATTGTGACATTTTATCTGTATTATTGCATTATTTCTGAGTAGAAAGTTAAAACAATTTCAATTTTTGTTTTCCATTAATGATAATCACAAACCCCTGTACTTTTTCGGATTGAATAAACAAGATACAAGAGGATATAGAGAATTGTGGAAGTTAAATAAAGAAATATTGAAAGAAAAAGTAGAAATAATATGAAATAACGGACTTAAAGGTCAGCCATCTCGGACCATCTCCTTCCTCTAAAATTTACAATGGTCATCCATCAAGTATTCAAAAATTAAAATTGTTTTAACTTTCTTCTTGAAGACTTGAAATCTATATGAATTGCAATTTTTTCTGAAAGTAAACAAGAGAGTTTAAGAATAATTACTATTGTATTAGAAATAATACAATTACAGATAAAGTGTCAAAATTAAAACAAAATTTAAGTTAATAAAGTTCTTTCAATGAAACAGATTGTTTATGGCAGTATGTACCCCATTAGACTGAAAATTTGTTTGATTGATAGAATATATACAAAAACTATATGCATAAATAATATTAGATATGATTATTCTTCTTCTTCATCTCCGGCTCTACAGTCTAAGATGAACTTTGGCCTCTCCAACAATGTTTCGCTATCCTTCTCTATCCATGGCCCGTCTCTTCCAGTTGGGCACTCCAATTTCATTAAGGTCCTGTTCTACGTCCTTAATCCAGACTACGTGGGCGTCCCCTCTTTCTTTTTCCTGGGTACGTTTAGAGCAAAACTTTTTTAGACATTCTTTTATCTGCCATTCGCTCGGTATGACCCAGCCAACTAATTCTTCTAGCTTTAATGAACCTTACAATATATTAGATATGATTACTTTAATGAAAAAAAAAAAAATGAAGTTGTAATATCTTAAAATTTTGATAACATGGAAAATCGAATGGGTGTTCAATCGATATTTATGTTTGCTCTTGTTTTTATATGCTGGCCTATTTCCAACCATTGTTCATTCAATTGATTTTATTGTGAAATCTTGGTGTTTAAAATTGTCAACTCTTGGGAACAATTTCCTTCTATGCAGATCCTGTTATTGGAGTGAAATTTTCGGCTTAATATCATATATTTTGTTTTGTCTTACTTTTAGACCGATTTGCTCTGCTTCTTTTATCTAAGTCTTAGGGAGTTTCTCAATGTCATATTTATTACTTCCAAGGACAGCTATATCATCTACATATCCAAAGATTTTATGATTCATTCCGACATGGACCCTCTATTTTCGTGTGGTTATTAAGTTAAATACTGTAGCCGAAACTGCGTAACGGTGATTCCTTTTCCACCATTTCAGCTATTGCTAAGTGGTAAGTCGGTCAATGGATCTATTAATAATTGAATTAATTAATGAAATTATATACGTTAATATTATAAAATATAACGTTAAATATGTTAGTAAATAAAATTATGGGGGGCAAATGGGTAGGGTAACGGGAGATCTAGAGAGGGAGATGGGTGCGGAAGTCTCCCCCACTCTTTGCGGAACGATCGAGCGTAAGTGCCCTACCCACTGCAAGTGAGTTCCCAGATCTCCTGATCCCTACCAACGCCTACTGTCACCTCTATGTTGTGCCCCAGGGAAGTCCGATCGTTGAGACTGTATGTATGTGCATGTATGTGGGATGGTTGCGATGAACCTGTTAGGCATCCAAGCTAGATTTTATGACATCACATAATGAAACCCATATTCCAAAATCTCTTAACTATATTATTTTTCTAAAGTTACGTTTTGTGTGAATCTTGAAGTTTGATAATACTACCAATAGATCATAAATCTATTAAACTTCAAATGCATTCAACAGTTTTATTAAGAAACTAAATTTAATTAATTGGTTTAGAAATAAGAGTCGGTAAAAAGTGAAACATTGTCATCTTTAAAATCTATCCTGAAGGTCGGTCCACACGCTCCGTTTTGCACAACGTTTTGTCTGCGCAGTCTTAAGACGGAATGAAAACGTTGCAATTTGCAGAGCGTCCACACGGCACAGACATATCCGTGTATTTTGCTCAGTTTTGTGTGAGATCGCCATGCAGGAGGTACTACTCTGGTCGATTTTCGCGATGTGTATTGTTAAAAAAAAAAGATTGGAACATCTCAGAACTACCCGGCGTTCAAAGTGGTCGCGGAAGTGATTCTAAAAAGGCAGTACTTTTCCCATATCAAATTATTGCGTGAATTACGTGATGAACCTAATGATTGGCGGATCGTCAATTTGCGAATCTTCATTTTCCTCCATGGTATTCCTAGACTGCCTTGGTGTCTCCTGATCATTCAGGAAATGTAACAAATCAAAATACCAGAGAGAAGGCTTGTATATTTCGTCTTCTCCAGCCCCAGATCGAATCGATTTATTTATTTTAGCCAATTCTTTTCGGTACACGCTTCTCAATGAATTTATTTTTTTCACAACTGTCTCCCGGTTTGCCGTTACATCAATTTCTCTAAATTTATTAGCTAAAATTTCATACGCCTCCGCCTTCTTATCCCTGTCACTGTATTCTTTTGATTTTACACGCCAAATGCACGGGAAACTTTCATACAGAGCAATAAAATCAGTTAAAAACTCCCTAGAACATTGCCGAAGGTCAGCCATTGTCGCCCGACGGATTGAAACTGAGTAGCAAAACGGATCGGAAAACGGTGCAACCGTCCACATGCGCCGACTTGCCTGCGCAGTTCAAGGAAATCTGAGCTGTCTGGCTCAGTTTTACTAAGACTGTACCGTCTTCCAAATGGATTCAAAACTGCACTGTTTTCCAGTCCACACGCAACGTTTTATCTGCAACGTTTTGAACTGGGCAGACAAAACGTTGTGCAAAACGGAGCGTGTGGACCGGCCTTTAGGAAACCTACGTTGGTGACGTCAAAAGTAAAGTAATACTCGCTTTCGAACGGATAGAATCACTATTTCTTTTCAAGGGCCTCCTGAATGTTATCAGGATACTTTTTATATTTTAATTCTTTAACACTTTTCTTAAATAAATAGCTCAGCCTGCTCCAGGCGTCTTTTTTGTTCATGGCTCGCCTTGATAATACTCAAGAAATAATAAAATGTCCTGGTTACTCCAGTCTCCCATTTTCAAAATGACTTCTAAACCTACAAATAATTTAATTAACATCCATGGCCCGTCAATCAAACTATACAAATAGGAAAAAAAATTTGTCTAATTAACAACGACACTAACGGTAAAGTCGAACTATCCTTTTTGATTTCCCTTGCTTTCCTGTTTTCCGCAGGAGATAGAAAGCACAAAAACAAGGAGACAAACACTAAAATAGGGAAACAATCATTTAAATATGGTTTACCAATATTTAATGGTTTACCGTTGCGTTATTAAGGAAGGAGATGCTAAGGGGTGGCGGTCATAAATAGACTAAATAGTGGCAAAACTATTTTATTAAAACCAACGTTTCGACCCGACTTTACAAGTCTTCTTCAGGACTAGAACGGACAAGATACAAATAGATATAGAGAATTATGGAAGGTACATAATATTTAAACAAAAAATTATAAACAATGTGAATAAGATTATTAAAATTAAAACGAGTAAGTACATGAAAATATAAAAAGAGTAAGATAAGTAACATGATCCTAAACTGAAGTAAATAGATGGTAACAATTGTTGTAGTGTAATATATAATAAATGCAATTGTGAATATACTCCTACAGATCTACAGGAGAGATTGGAAGAAAAGGAAAAAGGATATAATATGAAATAATGGACATAAAGAAATGTGGAGAAAGAAAAAAAAAAAAAGAAAACCAAATATAAGTCAATAAAATTAGAAGAATAAAAAGAGAGACCTACAGGTGTGTTCAGCTAGGGGCTTCACTCAGAACTGGAAAATCATGGTAAGGGTAGGTATTGGAGAAATTTATTGACCTGTTTGGGTAATGGGAAAAAAAAACTGGAAAAATTACAGTATCTAAAATTTGAAGATATGGAGGGATTCAAGGGATAAATAATACATCTATGAAATAATAAATATATACATGTACATATAAAATAGAATTAAGAAATTATAGATAGGAGAACAATGTGAATAAAAATAAAAATGAAAGAAGTAAGACGTGCATAGAAGTAAAATATAAAAAGAAATAAGATACCATACATTACAGAACTAATTTAGAAGTGCATAGAGGAAACAAATATGAATAATTATAATTATATTTAGTTGAACATATGAAAGAAAATTACATTTAAATATTAGATAATATGGAGACATAATGGCTAAAAAGTAAAATGAATAAAAAGTGAAAACGGATTATCATACATTGATGTAGAATGTAAATATAAAATTTTTTTTTTTTTTTTTTTTTTTTTTTTTTTTTTTTTTTTATTGGTGATATTTACAACTGTATTACAAGTAAAAATACATTCAGTAAATGTGAACAAAGGAATAAAATAGCATGAAATCACATGTTGAGAAACTACCCATTGGTAGCACTCTAAAAATGTATTTACAAAAGGAGATCTCGAGGCCATCTTCTTTTCAGACGCCTCTGAGGGTTGTCAGGGATCGAAGAGGAAGCAAGGTTAGAAACGAGAGGGTTTGGATGGTTCTGAAGTTTGTTATGGAAGGATAGGTATCTGGATTGGGCCAAGTCGGAAACATAAGGAACATTAAGGTCGTTATGGATGATTTTGTTTGTGACAAAGTAAGGAGCAGTGAGGATTTTACGAAGGATTTTGGATTGTAAGGATTGAATACGAGAGGAATTCGATGGCTTAGTGGAGCCCCAGAGCTCAACTCCGTAAGTCCAAATAGGTCTTATTGTAGTCATGTATATGAGTCTTTTGTAATTGACTGGGAGGTTAGAGCGTTTATCTAGTAAGTGCTGGAGTAGTCGGAAACGTCGAGCTGTTTCTTGTCGTTTCAGTCTGGTATGAGGATTCCAAGTTAGACGTTTGTCTAAGTGGAGTCCAAGATATCGAATTTGTTCAACAGGAATAAGTGGGGTATTATTAAAGGATACTGTAGGACAAGAGGACATAGGTTTACGACGAAGGGTAAAGGTGATTTGATGGGATTTATTGGAATTTATTTTTATTCTCCAGTTTTGACACCATTCTTCAAGGTTTGTGATGTGTGATTGAAGGGTTTGGGATGCAATTGTTGGGTCGTTATTAACTGATAGGACACATGTATCATCGGCGTACGTGGTAATGACTGTGTTAGGATGGGTTGGGATATCAGCTGTATAAACTGTGTAAAGGATAGGACCTAGGATACTACCTTGAGGAACACCAGCGGACTGGGAAAAAAGGGATGAATAGGCATTATTATGATTTACTTTGAAGGATCTATCAGTAAGATAGGAACGGATAATGAGGAAGTATGTAGGGTGTAGGAATTTACGGAGTTTGTAAAGCAGTCCTGGGTGCCAGACTCGATCAAAAGCCTGTTCTACATCGAGAAAGACTCCCGTGCAGTACATTCCGCGCTCCAATGCAGAGGAGACAACATCCACCACACGATGGCATTGCTGGATAGTGGAATGGGATCTGCGGAATCCAAATTGATGATCTGGGATAATGTGATTAGAATCTAGGATGGGGTACAGGCGTTTTAGGATGAGCTTTTCCAGGATTTTGCCTAGGATGGGTAAAAGGGAGATAGGGCGATAAGAGGATGGGTTTTCTGGTGGCTTTTTGGGTTTATGTATCATTTTGATAATAGAGAATTTCCAAGGGTCAGGAAAGTATGTTGATCGCAGTACAGCATTATATATATAAGTAAGAAATAGATTGGCTTTCCGAGGAAGGAGTTTTAGGATGTGGGATGTAATTAGGTCGTGTCCAGGAGCTTTTCGGGAAGGTAACCTTTGAATGATGTCGGATATTTCTGAAGGATGAAAGGCTTTAGGTGGAAGAGACATTTGGAGTGGGATATCCAGTTCTGCTTCAATACATTCAAGGTGATTTGGGTTAAGAATATCGGGGTGTGGATTAAAGGTTTTAAAGAGGTGACGAGCAAAGATTTGTGATTTTTCTTCATCGGATTTTGACCAGGTTTGAGCTTCAGTAAGAAGCGGATGATTACAGTCTTTAAATTTCAGGAGCCTTTTAGTGGTCGTCCATAGTGATTTGTCGGTAGGTGTAAGTTTTTCAGTAAAATTTAGTAAATTTTGAATTTTGTGTTTTTTAATTTCAGATTTTAGTTTGTTAGTCAGTTGGGTATAATGAGTTTTATCTGTTGGATATCTGGTTCTATGCCACTTCGATCTTGCTCTGCGTTTTTCCTTCAATAAGATACGAATATGCTGTGGCAAGTCAGTCTTTTGTGAATTGTTAAACTTATTGATAAAAGTATTATTATTTATACTGTCTGTTATTGACGCTGTCAGTTTTTCAATGGCACCATTAATGTCGTCTTTTGTCTTTAGCGGAATTTTTAAGTCTAGTTTGTTTTCCAAATCATCACGAAATTCGTCCCAGTTTACTCGTCCTGTAATCAATTTAGGAGTTGATGGTTTAGGAGCATAGCTCGAATGTAGTGAAAGCAGAACTGGACTGTGGTCTGAAGAAAGGTCATCAAGGGATTTGATTATGGTTTGTGAGGAGGAGATCTGGGAAGTTATAAATATATCTAGGATATCGGGACGTTTTTTGAGGGATGTTGGCCAATAAGTAGGACTCATGGGCGAAAGGATTGAATAATTGTTGGAAGTTGAAACACGTGATAGGATGTTACCGCGGGGTTGGATGTTCGACAACCCCATCGTTGGTGTTTAGCATTATAGTCTCCTCCAGCAATAAAGCGCGATCCGAGGGATTGGAATAAGGTATCTAGGAGGTTATAGGAGAGGGAATTACCAGGAGGACAGTATACAGCTGAGAATGTGAGATGGAAAGGGCGAGTTGAAAGGACTACAGAAGTTGATTGAATGGCATCAGTTGGAGTTGAAGGAATAAGGGAATGGGGTAATGATTTATGTATAAGGATGCAAGAACCGGCATGGGAGGTGTTATCTGGGTGATCAGTTCTATAAGTGAAGTAGTCACGTATGTAGAAATGTATTCGTTTAGTGAAGTGAGTTTCAGTCAGTAAAGCAATGTCAATGTTATTATTATGAAGAAATAAGTCAAGTTCGTCACGGTGATTATTTAGTCCGTTAGCATTCCATAAAAGGATAGTTAGGGGCTTTGTGCTCATCGTGGGAAATTGAATGGAATTTCGGTCAGGATTCTGGTGAGAAGAGTGATAAGTGGTTTTATGGTATTTTGGAGGTCCAATAGGAAGGATGAAAGAATGGAGGTTATATCAGATGGATGTTGATTGTGAATTGGATTCAGGATAGGTGCTTGTGGTGGATTAGGAATATTAGCTGAGGGCGGGATCCGTCGTTGTGCACGAGGTGGGTCTAGATTGGAAGGTACTTGTGCTGCACTTCTTTTCTGGGCGTTAGGATGGGACTGTTGAGGATGCTGCGGCGGTAATTTGACTCGTAAGGGTATATGATGAGGGAGAGTTTGCTGACGTGGAGGATGAGATTGGGGATTGTGAGGTTGAGGTTTGCATTGGGAGATTTGAGGCGCCTGAATTCGAGGCTGCTGCTTCTTCCTAGTGATTGGTGTTTTTCTGCTGAGGTTGGAGTCCTGCTGAGGTTGATCAATTTCTTTTGAAGTAGACGCTAGCTGTGTATTTTGAGTAGTCGTTTTTGGCAATTCTGGAAAATCTGATGGATTATCAATTTCAGGTAGATAGGTAAAACTTTCTTGGGTCAGTTTTACGCTTTTCGAGGCTATGTTCTGAGTTCTCTGCTTATAAAAATGTTTATAAACTTTGCATCCTTTGTAGTTTGCTGGATGTTCTTCACCACAAAGGGCACATTTCGCAGGCAGGTCTCGAGGTCTCTGACAAGTGTCTGATGCGTGTGGGCCGGCACATTTCACGCACCTGGCCTGGTGATGGCAATAAGTCTTTGTATGCCCCAAGTCTTGGCACTTAGTGCATTGCACTATTATAGGCTTTTGTCTAGGCTCTTCAAATTTAATGGTGGAATATATAAGCCTCTTCACTTGAAAAATTTCGATGTTATTGCTGGCTGGCTCTAAATCGACGAAAAATAGTGGTAAAGGATATTTTTCCGTTGGGTGTAGTACGCATGATATGTGCCTAACATTGTGACCTATTTCTTCTAGGCCACTTTTGATGAAAGATATTGGGGTGCTTGAGTGTAGTCCTCTCAACACCACTCGGTATGGCTTTTCTTGTCTTAATTGGTAACAATGGAAATCATAGTTTTTGGACGTAAAATAATTTATAAGTGTTTTGTAATTTTCTCGAGAGTTTGTGTTTATTTTGATATCATTAACTCTGGAGAAACAGCGGAAATTGGTCTGTCCAATCAGACCGGCAATTTCTTGACCAAATGTAACGAAGTTATCGATTTTAGATATGAAAATAGGTGGCGGCTCGGGCTCAGAAAACTCTTGAGGCTCCGGAATTTTGCTTGATATTTTATTAACGGAAACAGGATTATTGGTGTTAGTGGTGGTTGGTGCAGTTGGCTCTGATGCTATGGTAATTGATTTGCTTCTGGTTTGAGGTGGTGATATATTTTGCTCGGCTGATTGTTTAGTTTTAGTGGATTTACTGTGTTCAGTTGACTTTTTAGATTTATTTTGCTCTGCTAACTGTTTAGGTTTAGCTGATTTGTTTTTTTTCTTATTGGGTGAATTAGCTCCCGACCCAGGAGGAGTGTTTCGATGACGTTTTTGAAGTGTTCGTCTTTTTAAATACTGCGAATCCGTTTCGCTAACCTCAGAAAACGGCGTTTCGTCCTCCGAATCTTCACTTGACGAACTCTTATCTAAATTCATATCTTCCATATTATGATAAGAGAGAGAAAAAAAATATATCTACTGCTACATATAACAATTAAAAAGATGGAAGATTACGAAATAAAATATTAAAAAAATAAACTATATACATAACTATAATCAGAAATAAAATAAAACATTTCTTACAATAAATATTTAAATTAAATAAAACAGTCTCTGGAAAAAAAAAAAAAAATAATATAATGTCTTTGGTTCGAACTGAAGACCTGATGACTGAAGGAAGTTAGTAAACAGAGTCCCCGGCCGTGAACATATCAGAATATGATAAGGCACGTAAGGGAATTAACGGCCTCTCGATCTAACCAAATGAGCACCAATTTATCACTTATTTATTGTTAATAAATAGTACCTCACCTGCGTGTACGTCAACTTAAAAGTGTAAAACTGCTTATTAACTCACTGTTGTTTAAGTGTTACACCACAACTTTGAAGTTTGAGCACATTACTAAGCAACAAATACAGAGCGACATGAGAGTTATACTGCACTTGCGGCCATGACACTTGCTACTATATAAAATTTAAATAAAATAAAAGAGAGATCATACAAAGCGGAAATATTTAGAATAATGAACTGTTAAATTGAATTGATCAGTAAAAATTGAAAATAATGCGATGTCATAAAGAAGTTATTTTTCACTTACAAGATTTAAAATGTGTCTATATGTTAAAGAAATTCAGTTTTTATCTACTTTATGATTAACAGGATTCTGTTCCATGTAAATGTGGATGGATTCAGAAATGAGTCTTTTTTCATGGTTAGGGACCGTAGTAAGAATAGAGGTTTCTTCAAAATCAAATGAAAGGCTGAGGGTTAAGGCATGTTCTGATAGTTTGGAGGTGGAAGTACAGTGGCTTAAAGCCACTGTAGGTGGAAGGGTTCTGGGAAGTTATGGATGTTTTATGTTGGGAAATGCAGGTTTTGAGATGGTTTTTGGTTTCGTCAATATAGGAGCTATTACAATTAGGAGTAGAGCAAGGTATCCGGTAAACTACATCAGATCGGTGTTGTAAAAGTATGAGCAACACATTAAAAACTTACTTGAGGCCAAACAAATTAACTGTCCCACTTACTACAACCTCATAAAATTCACAAACCTGGAAATCCCCTCCTCCCTATCATCACTAATATAAGTTAAGCGTCGGCGGACTCTAACAATAAAAAAAAGAAAGGAAAGGGCTTGAAATGCAACACTCACGGTTTCAGAAAAGATACTGATTTATTCCTTTAGTAATCCTCCTTATATACATTTCATATGTTTATTTACATTCAGGACGGTATTAAGGCTGATATCGCCGGTCTCCGGTCTTTATCTCCCCCCCACCAGTTTACGAATAGGATTTTTCGGAAACTTAGATATTCCTAGATCGGAGCTAACGATTATCAGTCTTAACACCTTACAATTGTTTTTACAAGTATAAAGTTGAAAGAAAGTAAAACTCACTCGAGACATACAATAATACAAAGAAATAAAAAAAAACAGAACTAAACACAACACTTGCTTCCAAAAACAGAACTCTTAAAATCCTAAAAAAAACAGAGAAGAAAAAAAAAATAATACACTTTCCTCTACTGTATTGCTATGAATCTATTTACACATAAAAAAAAAATACACCATATTTTTGCTTAGACAACCAAAAAAAAACATATTTGTTATAAACCGTGGTGAGGGTACTACGAATCCATTAGTTTATGTTCCGGTTCTATCATTGGGAGCTTCAATTGTTCAATGTGAACCGTTCTCCTCTTTCTAGGTTCATTAACGCTTTCGATCGTTAGTAGATTATGCTCCCTAATAGCAATCACTCTGAATGGACCCTCGTATCGTAACAATTGTTTCCCTCTGTTGGTCCCTACTCTACGGTACACTATTGTCCCGATCTTTAGATCACCCATTTGGTCACGTACGCGAACATTCTGCCTCTCTACCCGCTTCTCCTTTTCCCGCTTAATTTTCGCCGTTACTCTTCCCCACGTCTTTTCCATCTCCACCCTATTGCTCTGGATTTGCTCGACTAATGGTTCATTAACCGTTGTTTCCCCGCAATCTCGCCTTGGCCTGCGCATCCCGAATAGTACTTCCACGGGCGAAAATCCCGTGACGGAGTGAATCGAGTGGTTGTAGGCTGTTACCGCCTTCTTCATTGCACCATCCGGCTCCAACCCTTTTTCCCCCTGATACACCCGGATGTGATCACTCAGCGTGCTGTGCAACCGCTCAATGCCGCCTCTACCCTTAGGATGTCCCGGGGTGTTATAATGCCAACGAATCCCTAGTCGTTTCACCTCCTCCCTAATCGCGGCATTGTCAAACTCCCTACCACCGTCCGATGTGATCCTCTCGGGGACCCCGTAGAACTGCACCCAGGTTTGTAGGGCTTCCGCAACTGCGTTGGCAGACTTGTCCATGACCTGGTGTGCCATAGCTACCTTGCTAAAGACGTCGATGACCGTGACCCACTTGAACCCTCTCCAGGTAAATGTATCAATCTGGAGGTCCTGTAGTGGCATATTCCCCGTCGGTGTCTCTTCCTGAATCCCTCTGGGGGGGTGTCGATCATATTTCGTGCGCATACACACCTCGCATTTCCCTATGACCTCTTGGATGGATTTTTTCATGCCCCACCAGAAATACTTTCGACGTAATGCCTGCAGTGTCTCGTTCACGCCCCGGTGGTTGGTTTTCCCCTGGTGATAAGCTAATGTGACTGCCTGTTGCTGTTCCTCATCCTGTATAGTTTCCACTGCGTACTTGCAACGGATGAGTGTTCTGTCCACACCAATTCGCTCGGATCTCCACATCCGCTTTATTTTATCCCATACCGTGTTATTCCCCACATAAAGATGGTGCGTCTTTCCAGGTTCCGTGGCGTCCTGCAGTGCCGTACAAATTTGTTCTTCACTCACCCCGGGTTGCGACCAGATGACGCGAATCTTGCTTTTCCCATATCTTCGATAATCTATTTTCATCATCCCTGCTACTCTCGTTTTCCAGATTACCTGACGATGCTTGTCATTGATGATGTCGTCTATCTCCTCCATTTCCACTGCTCTTTCCTCCGCTGAGCTCTCCTCTTCCGGGGACTCTCCCCTGTCATCTATACCGACGATATCATCCGCTCCTTCGCCATCGGGAGTCCATTCACTCAAGAATTGGCGCACGTCTCGCGATGGTCCTCCCCCGTCCTCTTCTACCGCGTTGATCATGATGGCCCTAGAGAGCCAGTCCGCCACCACGTTCTCCTTTCCCGGCTTATACACCACCTCTATATTGTATTGACTAAGGACTTCCTTCCATCGCGTGACCCTAGCTGAGGTTTCTTTAAGTTTCCCTACCCACTGCAGGGGTTTGTGGTCGGTGTGGACTCGAAATTTCCTCCCAAATACGTATGGCCTGAAATGGTCGATAGCCCACACTATCGCGAGTAGCTCCCTCTCCAAAGCGCTGTATCGCGATTCCGCACCCGTAAGCCGACGGCTCGCGTATGCTATCGGTCGTTCACCCTCACTCCCCCCCTGGGACAAAACGGCCCCTAACGCGTATTCGCTCGCATCGGTGGTTATATTAAAGAGCTTCTCAAAATCCGGGAACGCTAACACCGGCTCTGTCAGCAACCTATTCATACATTTTCGGATATTATTCTCCATCTCTGGTGTCACCACAATCTTCGCGCCTTTCTTCAGCAAATTGTTAATGGGTACCAAATACTCTGCCATCTCAGGTACGAATCTCCGATAGTAGTTCAGCGTCCCAAGAAGCCTACGGATCCCCTTCACGTCCCGTGGTACCGCCATCCTTGTGATCGCCTCCACCTTTGCCGCATCCGGTCTGACCCCCTCGCTAGAGATAGTGTGGCCTAAAAAATTGATCCGCGTTTGTCCCAGCAGAGACTTCTCGCTTGACAATTTCAGCCCGAATTTCCGGAGCCTCTCGAATACTGACCTCAGATGTCCCACGTGTTCGGTTTCCGTTCTGCTAAAAATCAGCAGGTCATCCATATATACCTGACATACCGAGTCATCGATACCCCTCAAAAATTCGTCCATCAGACGCTGAAATGTTATGGGCGCATTCTTCAGACCAAACGGCATTCTTGTGAATTCATAATGCCCCCTTTCGAATGTGAACGCTGTTTTGTGTTGGTCTTCCGGGTGCATCCGTATTTGGTGATATCCCGCCTTAAGGTCCAACGTGCTAAAGACCACGGCCCCACTCAACCTATCGAGTATATCTTCGAATCTGGGGATCGGGTACTTCTCGTCTACCGTGTTATCGTTCAATTTACGATAGTCTACTACCACCCTGTATTTTTCCTTATTATCCCCCGGTGCTGCCTTCTTCTTCACCGCCCACAGGGGACTATTGAATGGTGAGGTGCTATCAACTATGATCCCTTGTTCTTTTAGACTATCTAGCTCCTCTCTAATATGCTGCCTCAACGCCTGCGGGTATCTTCTCTCTTTCACGTAAGTTACCCTATCCTGCTTCAGTGGGATTTCATGCACCGTCCTCCCGGTTACCCCTAATACCTCACCTTCCCTGAAGAAAATGTCCCTAAACTCCTCCTGTAGCAACTTCCTCCAGTCCTCCACTCTGTTCACCGCCCCTATCCGCACCCTTCTTTCTCTCGCGACCCCTATACATCCGAACTTCCTCTTTCCCAACCTAACACTCCAGGCTCCTCTACGATTCCTAATGCTCGCCCCTACCTGCCCTAACAAATCGCACCCTACTATGACCTGGTATTCCCGAGTCATGTTTTTTACTACGTGTACCTTCAGTTCGCCCTCTTTTCCTGCCCACCGATCAAGTCTTATTGTCGCTTCTCCCTCTACGCTACAGGGGCCACCCAGAGTGATTAGCTGGCAATCGCATTTTTGGATCCGGAGTGCCCTCTCACTCCCGCACACTTTCCCTAACGCCCCTCTGGTCATAATAGTGCTCGAGCTCCCGGTATCCACGAGGCACTTTACTCCCCCGTCTACCTCGATAATTGGCAACCAGCATGGCTTACCTCGGATGTTGTTGCATGTTGCTGTGCGGTCGCCTCTCTGCTGCCACACTCCTCAGATGCCGCCCAGCTTCCTCCTCCCCGCCGCCGTTCGTCGCTGCTCGGTCCGTTGGCTGCTCCTGCCTCCTTCGCCTCCACTGCTACCTGGTTCGTCCGTCTCTGTCCCCGAAGTTCCCGACTCCTCGGTTGCCTCTCCCGAAGATCCGTCCTTCCGCTGCATCCTAGCCCGTCTTGTCAGCTTCTGCGTGTTTACTTCCATGGGCTCGTCTTGAGTTCTTTCTCTCCTCCGGAATATGTACGGGCACTGCCTAGCAATATGCCCTTCGGTACCGCACTCGAAACATCTAGTGCGCGGACATTGTGCAACTAAATGTCCTGGCTTTCCGCACCCATGACATTTCCTGTCTTCCCTGCGGGGTCCATTCCTCGGCCTCGCCTGTCCGGATCTTTTTTCACCCATCCTGACCTTTTCTCCGCTCGGCTGTACCGTTTCTCTCCTCTTCCAACCCATCGGGGCTGTCCGGGGTCGTCTGTCATTCACCCGGATCCACCCTGGTTCTTCCACGTCCATCCGAGTCTCTTCTTCCCTTGCGCTTAGGTCGATCATTTCCTGGGCACACTCGAGGAATGATCTCTCCCTGGGCAATCCGTCTCTCCTTCCCGTTTCCTTCGCCAACTGGACCTTGAGTATCGTCGAGAGGAACTCCATCCTGGCTTCCACCTCTCCCACACTCATTGTTTCGCGCATTTTCTCCGTTATGCGGTTGTACTTTGCCACTAGTACCCCCGCATACTGGCCCCTCGTCTGACGTTGGGACCGGCGCTCCCTAAACATTTGGAAGATGTCTTCCTCCGGCGTCCATCTGCCTCCTCCGAAGGCCTTCTTCAGTCGCTCCTTAATCACCGGCCATGGTGTCTCCTCGTCCGCCTGAATTTGGTTCAGGATGCTCCTCCTTACTCGGCACACCAGAGCCGCTTTCAACGCTTCCGCGTCCCCTAGGTTTACCAGGTCCTCCGCCACCTTTACCTCTATTCTAGACATGAGGCGGTCTCCGCCTTTCAGGAAATGGTTGAGCTCACCTACCTCGCCACCGAAGCGTTCCAGGTCCGCAATGGCTCTTCGTAGGTCCTGCGTGGTCGCCGCTCTTATTTTCATCCATTCCAGCGCGTTAGCGTGCGCTTCTGCCAATGTGTCCCTCGGTAAGGGAGGGATCTCCTGGATCTGCGGAATCTGCGGTACCTGAGGTATTTGAGGTATCTGAGGAACCTGAGGGGCCTGCGCGATCTGAGGTATCTGCGGAATTTCTTGAGGTTGAGGGATTTCCGGGGCGCTCAACACTCCCGGCCTGATTAAGCCCTCTGTTGGCATTTCACTCTTTCCTTATGACTAGGAGAAGAAAAAAAAACCAAGAGAAAAAAAATGACTTTAAAAAAAAATTACTTCTCTGTTCTCCTGTCGTAGTCCCGGGTTTCGGCACCAGTTAAGCGTCGGCGGACTCTAACAATAAAAAAAAAGAAAGGAAAGGGCTTGAAATGCAACACTCACGGTTTCAGAAAAGATACTGATTTATTCCTTTAGTAATCCTCCTTATATACATTTCATATGTTTATTTACATTCAGGACGGTATTAAGGCTGATATCGCCGGTCTCCGGTCTTTATCTTATAAACGCCCCCTCAGCTAAACTCAGCAAATTTCTTTTAATCTCTCTCCAAAAACTTAGCCACAATAATCCTTATGACATTAATAATTCATTCTACCTGAAAGAAGAGTTGTCTTCTCTCCATATTCCTGACAATTTTATCCTTGTTTCCATAGACGCCGAAAGCTTATTTACCAACATCCCAATAGACAAAGCCCTCCACATGGTACAGAAAAACTGGACAACCATCGAACCTCACACAACCCTCAACCTCTCCTCATACCTTGAATCCCTTGAGCTTTGTTGCAGATACGGATACCTCACCTTCCAAGGAAAATTCTTTAATCAGATTTCTAGGCCTAGCCATGGGAAATTCTTTAGTACCGGATATTTCCAACATTGTTCTTAATGACCTTCTAGACTCTGTTATCCCTTCTTTCATCAAGACTTCATTTTCATAAAAAAATATGTCGATGACCTCCCCCTTGTTCTTAACCCTGACAGCATTCCTCAAATTCTTTCATCATTCAACTCTTACCACCCCGTCTTCGTTACACTATAGAGAAAGAAGTTAACAATTCACTCCCCTTCTTATACCTCCTAATAATAAAAAACACTGACGGCTACGTTTCTACTGACTGGTATACTAAACCCAGGTACTCAGGCAGAATACTTAACTTTTATTCTCAACACCCATATCACCAAAAAATCAATACGGCCAAAAACCTTATTCACCGATCTCTTTCTTTGTTTGATCCACAATATCGCCAAGCCAACATTCAGCGTGTCCTTTCAGCGTGACATTCAGTACTCCTTTCCAATAATTTCCCTCTCAATACTATACTTAAACTTTTAAACTGCTATACAACCAAAAAGAGTACAACCTCCCCTGCTCTCAACTCTCCACATCACCTACCACTCCTTTCATATACAAATCTCTCTCCTATATTCCTTTTCTCTCAGATAATATACAAAAATTCCTTAAATCGACTATAACCAACTTACATCTTGGCCTTAAGTCCCATAACAAACTTTCTTTCCTTTTCACCAACTTCAAGGATCCCATACTTTCCTTTTCTTTTCTTTCTCCACATTTCTTTATGTCCATTATTCATATTACACCCTTTTTCCTTTTCTTCCAAGCTCTCCTGTAGATCTGTAGGAGTATATTCACAATTGCATATATTATATATTACACTACAACAATTGTTACCATCTATTTACTTCAGTTTAGGATCTTGTTACTTATCTTACTCTTTTTATATTTTAATGCACTTACTCGTTTTAATTTTAATAAGCTTATTCACATAGTTTATAATTTTTTGTCTCAATATTATGCACCTTACACAATTCTCTATATCTTTTTTTATCTTGTCCGTTCTAGCCCTGAAGAAGACTTGCAAAGTCGGGTCGAAACGTTGGTTTTAATAAAATAGTTTTGCCACTATTTAGTCTATTTATGACCGCCACCCCAGACCATCTCCTTTCTTAATAACGCAACGCTAAAACATTAAATACTCAAGTGTATTTCTTTAGTTTGTGAAATGCTTAAACGCACCTCATACGGGCACTAACTATGGTTTCTTAAAAATACAAAATACACAAGCATAGGGAAACAAACCATATTTGTTTGCCCACTGTTTGAAAATATCTAAATGCACCTTTAAACAAGTATGTTTCCTATAAAAATTGCAGTAAATTCTGTGTTCTTTAATATTTAATTTAAAACTTTGAGCTACGTCACCTGTAAAAACAGATAATAAGTTAAAAACTAAAAATTATGCACG
The DNA here is from genome assembly GCA_928085145.1 of Nezara viridula. Taxonomy (NCBI): domain Eukaryota; kingdom Metazoa; phylum Arthropoda; class Insecta; order Hemiptera; family Pentatomidae; genus Nezara; species Nezara viridula. Next base: position 47,535,123 of record OV725078.1, read on the forward strand.
TTTGTTTGCGAATTTCCAAAACTTTCCCATTTCGATAGCTAATTGTTTGCTTCCTGTTGTGTTTAGAAAAAGATGTTTTGCACACAAATTTTGGATAATTTTAATTTGCTTAAGATTGAATAAAATCATTTTTTATCTATGTCGCTTTAAAAAGGATACATTTAGCGTAAACAAAAAAAAGTTTGAAATTTCAATAGGTTTTGAGCACTGCAGTGAAACCACACACCGCTTTCAAGAGAAGAAACTTGGTTTTTTTTTTTATATACTACAAAAAAAAACCTGACCAGTACCAAGTTGTAGTGGTACAGGTTTTTGTTTTCCGCTTAATTGATTATTTAATCAAGATTACTCACTTTTTGGAGGCTGGGTGTGCCCCAGGAGTGTTTCCTGATCCCAGGATCGATGACGGCTAATTAAAATTACTAGTCATCGACTGGATTCGAACCTGGGACCTTGAGCTCTGGTACCTTGAAGTCAGTATTACTCACCGAGCCATCCTGCTCCTCTATTCACTAAAACTTAAAAATATAACTAAGAAATTTGAATTACTGGACCTTTTGCAAGTTGGATCCCTTTTTGTGCTAATTGGCTACTATGGAATTACTGTTGTTATCGCATATTTATTTGAACAGATCAGTTAGTGAACGAGAATGTAATAAGGTTCTGGATGTCTGATTTTTTTTTTGTTTTGTTTATTATATTTAAAATTTATAATGAAAATTAAGTGAAAATAAATGATTAATTTTACTTTAACTCTTAAAGCTTATTGTATTTCGTCTGTAAGCTATGGCAGCCAATGTTAGGAAACAGTCCAATGATGATAATTTTGATTTCTTATTTAAAATTGTTCTGATTGGTGATTGTGGTGCTGGAAAAACCTCTGTTGTCCAGAGATTTAAAACTGGTAACTTTGTAGAAAGGCATGGAAATACAATTGGAGTTGATTTTTCAATGAAATCTGTTACAATAGATGATAAGAAAGTCAAGGTATGTTAATTGCTTATATGGATAATGTTTACTATATGTATGTTTAATTTTTTATTCAGCTTCACTAAAAAGAAACTTAATTTAAAAATTAAACACATTAAGTTAAATGTCCCCCTATCAATTTTTCACATTGTGCTGAAATTATCAAAAAAACATATTATTGCTAAGCACTCGATTAATTTATTTAAAACCGATTTTCTGCAGTACATGTATTTGTTAAGAAACCGCATTTTAAGGTAGTTCATGGGTCAATTTCTTCATGGTCATCATTTTCTTTTAATATATATTGATTATATTGACATGTTATGGTACGACAATATTTTTCCTGAATTTGATCATTTTATATTGACTATACTTGACAGTATGCAAGTAGTTTTTGTTTTATTTTGATATTCAGTGTTTCTTTCATTTCTTTTTGGTTTTGTTCTTTTGATTTTTAAACATAAACATAAAGTTACATGTACTTTTTTTGGATTAGAAATACTAGTGATAAATATCATTGATTTTAAATTATGAACTCCTTAATCGTTATATAATTCCTTGTAAAAAAAATTCTTATTTGTCAGAAACCAAATATTGAGATTTCTATTTGAATTATTTTTTCACCTATGTTTTTCAACAAATAAATTCCAAAATTGAAGTGTTATTATTTTCTGGTCGAATTGTGATCACTGGGTGATCCCAGTTAGTATTAATACGCAAACAAATTTCAACTGTCTTAAAAATCTCTGTCTTAGCTTATGAAAGCAGAACATTAAAGATATGTTAAAATTTAAAATATTGGTTTTAGTTATTTTTTTCTTGTTTATAGGATGTATGGTACTAGTTCACGATAGTTTCGCACGGATTAGGTATGGTTCACAATCATTCCAGTCACACTTGTTCATGAAATGCCAAAAACAGTTGAATGTGTTGCCGGATATTGTGATGTTAGCTCTTGTCCCAACTACTCATTCCCTTTCGATACATTTTTGAATTCCTCTCATAGAACTCCCTTATTAACAATTTATGAACATTATTTAACCGTTTGGCTGCGGAAGGGATACCTATCTTCCCGTTAGGAGTTGGGTCTTCGGCGTGGATAGGATACCTGCCTTCCCGCCTTGGCTATCTCCACTTAAAGAGGCATGGACAAGCCCTGCTTCCACTATTCAATTTACGGCTTGGTCGGTGCATTCATTAGTCCCCTGTAGTTTACTCAGTTAGGTCATTCTGGATTCTGACCATTTGGAAGCTATCAGTTACAGATTTATTCTGAATCCAAGGTATGTTTTTTCTCTGTTATTTGTGTCATATACATGATGTTATTTATATTCTATTTAAATGTTTTATACATCAAATAAATGTTAATAAGTTAATTTTTTCTGAAATACAAAATAGCGGCCAGATGAAGATAGATAGTCACCCTGTATATGTAGAATACTTACATATAGAAAGAGCCTATAGATATAGTATGCTATCAACTCTTTAAATTAAGTCGAAAACTTGAATTTACGATTCAAAAAGTTCACGGTTTTTCGTTTATATCAGTGAAACAATGTGTTCTAGCGATAATAATGTCATTTGTAAAATTAGAGCTGACAAAATTTGCAACAGAAGTCATTATATTTATTTCGTCACTATCTTATATAGTTTCCGAGATATCTGTCCCTGTAATTCACTAATATAAAAAAAAAAATACTGTTTTTATCTTGCATTTTTATCATTATTTGACTCATTAACTCTTTAACTTTTCATTTTAAGAAAAAGTAATATGGTAGAAAGTCGTTCAACATTAAATTTTCTTTAAGAATATATATTGCTTTACTATCTTCAACTATTTAAAAGCTAGAGCAATTATAATTTCATGTTTTAACTCTGATACTATGCAGAATAACTTACTTTTCGTTATTATACAGCTCTTAATCTTTATATAAACCAATATACATAGGTATACATTGGCTTATATAATATAAATATATGTGTATTGCCTTATATTATAGTTAATAGCTGTAAGATATGAAAATTTCTAAAAGTAAGTTTTTCTGTTTCTGTCTTTCTGTTTAAAGTAAGTTGTTCTTCATATTGGAGTTTAAATATGAAATTATAATTGCTCTAGCTTTTGAATGGTTGAAGATAGTAAAGTAATATATATTGTTAAAGAAAATGTAATGTTAAAAACTTCTTCCCGATGACGTTTTAGTAAAATGAAACAAATAAGAGTTAGCGAGTCAAAAATGCGATGAAATAACAATTTTTTCAAAGTTAGTGAATTAGGAGGACGGATGTCTTGGAAACTATACAAGATAGCGAAAAAATAGATATAATGATTTCTGTTCCAAATTTTGTCAGGACATTATTATCGCTAGAATACATAGTTTCACTGATATAAATGAAAAAAGTCGTAAATTGTAAGTTAAAATCCACGGATATGGGGTAACTGACTATTATTTCATGGCTTACAGTAAATATTGTAAATTTAAAGGGTTGGTAGCTTTCTATATCCATAGGCCCTCTCTCTATATAACTTTTGTACCTAAATAGGGTGTCTATCTACCTGGACGTCATTTTGTATTCCAGCGGCTAGCCGACGTGCATTTTTCTAATCAGTCCTGTAGACATGGTCAATTTATAGAAACAAACTTTAGTATGAAATTGTCCTTTTTTGCCATGGGCTCACGGACTATTATAACTATTTCTAATATAAATATAAAAAAATGTTATATACAAAGAAATATATAATTTGTATCCTGCTGTTGGTGTTCTTTTTTTAGAAATAATATAATTTACTTTATTGAATATTTAATAGTTGACCGTTGCATTATAAAAGAAGGAGATGGTCCAGTGTGGCGGTCATAAATAGGCTAAATATTGGCAAAACTATTTAGCCTATTTATGACTGCCACCCCGGACCATCTCCTTCCTTTAAATTTACTTTATTGTTGGCAATAAAAACTTCCAAGTTTAAAACAAATGGTTTATTTGTTATAATCATTTTATGTTGACGTTTCGGAAAATTATTCCCATCTCCATAACTTTATTCCCATCTTTTATAGCAATAAATGGATTAAAATTGAAAAGATTTACGATAAAAATGAATGTATCTTTCAAACTTGTCAGTGTGGTGTTATATAATTTGCTAAAATTACCTGAAACTTTTTGTGCTTCTTAGTCATAATTTAAAGTTTTTGGGTTATATATAATAATAGAATAATATCTGGAGCATCACATCGATGGGACTAATAATCGGATGTCTGCTAGCTACTTGGGTAGGGATGTTATTGTACTTTATCTGATTATTTACTGTTTTTGAATTGATATTTGTATGACTGTTGGTTACATGTCAACATTCTATTTTTACTATATTTTAATTTTGTTTAAAATGTCTGCATAATGTGTTCCTAAATGATTAGTATCTGTTGTGTAATTTACTGTTATTCTATTGTTTTTTGTGTTGTGGATGGCTTCGAGTAATTTTTTGATTCTGTTCCTATTATTTGTAGTTCATTAAAATTGAAATTGTGTTGTAGTTTTATACTATGGTATGCTAATGCTGTGAAGTTTATGTTTTTTGTGTTTTTGCTATTGGAAATGTGCTGTGAAATTCTGGTTTTTAGTTGTTTTGATATTTCGCCAATGTAAACTTTAGGGCAATTTTGACATTTCAATTTATAAATTTCATTTTTCTTATCTATTGAATGTGTTTTGTCTTTTGTGTTGGTAATTTATTTGCTAAGTTTTTTGTTATTGTACTGCCCAAGTTTGATTTCTGGTAATTCATAATTTTTTTTAACACGTCCTTAATTTTGTCTATAAGTTCAGGTATGTATGTCGTTTTGTAGCAGCTGTTAGTGTTCATTTTGTTTGTTTGTGAAATGTTGTCTTGATTGTTCTCGTGTGTTATATTTGTTTTTACAAAGAATTATGTAATGTGTTGGTTTCTTTATTGTACTGTTTCTTTTGGTGTTTTTTTTTTTTTTTGCTTTTATGATCATTTCAGTCTGTGGATCAGCTGATGTGCAATGTTTTGGACAGTGAAATTATTTTATTGATATTTTTTTGTTAATACAATCAAAATAATGTACTAAAAACACTATAACTATGCTATTTATGAATACTAAATGACATGGCAGAGAACTCTAGCCGAGTACCGTTTTTCCACCGATTAATTGTATTTTGTATGTAACCGCTTCAAATATTTTAAAAAGTAATCAGTGTTTTATAAAGAGAAATATTTAAAACATAGTTAAGGCCATAAAGAACAGAAGATTGGGCTGGCTAGGACATGTCGAAAGGATGCCTATGTCGAGATTCCCTTGGCAAATGCTGTACGGTCATCTTGGCTCACGAAGGAGAAGTAAGCCTCGTAAACGATGGCTGGACGACGTGGAAGAGGATCTCCGCCACCTGAACATCTGGCGATGGCCATCTAAAGCGATGTATTAAGTAGAATGCAACAGAATATTGGAGGAGGCTTTGTTCTCAATGTACCCTAACGCTATGCTGTAAAAATGATAAGTGTTTTAGAAAGAGCCAATAAAAAAAATCTTTATTCTGCAGATGTTTTATTTCTGGACGTTTTTCGTTATTGTTGGCAATTTATTTACTAGCGATTCCTATTGTAAAATAATTTTTCACGGTAAGTGTGTCAACCTTACTGATAAAGACATCGGAACCCTAAAAATAATTAAAAAAGCATGCTTTTGCACTAATTGCGACCAGACCAAACAACAGAACACCAAGCCGTCTGCCTTAGAAATACTGCCGGCAGTAAAACGCTTAGACGCTACCGCGAATGAGGATATAAAAAAATATAAAAACAACCGTCGATAAACACGGGGACCTTAGTTTTCTATTTAACGAAAAACTGACGAAGATTGAGAAACATCTCGAACGTCAAGCTAAAAATTTTGAAGAGATACTTTTAGAAAATAATGCACTAAAATCCGGAGTGGGCGAATTACAAGTTCGCTTGAATAACGCGGAACAAGGACTATTATATAGATCACTGGAGATCCGCGGCATACAAGAACGACCGGGCAAAACGCCCGCTGCTCTGGTGACCAGTATAGGAACAAGCTTTGGGATCAGGCTTAGTGCAGAAGTCCTGGGCAAGGTACATCGCCGCAGAAGCCGGAAGGTGACCCGCGATTGCCGCCTGTCATTGCGCGCTTTGTCAGCCAATCAACCAGGGATGATTTAATATCAAAAATAAAAGTTAAGAGGGATTTCTCCACACGGGATTTCAGTTGGCAGGAGAATGACTGCCACCGGATATATCTGGGTGAGGAGATGAATCCCACAAACAGATACCTCTAATGGTTTGCCTGGCAGAAGAGAGCAGCGGGGAAAATCAAGTACATATGTTTTGCCGCCGGAAATGTGCGGTGCCGAAAAGAGGACGGACATAAAATTATCCTGATTGAACAGGCCTCGGATCTCGATGTATTCGCCTGGCTACTTAGAATCCGTCAACCTCTCATCCTCATTAAAATTACTTTTACGACAATTGGCTTTAGACCAATATTCTTGCTTCTGCTTTTAGTGTCATCTCTACACTCTCACTCACCAATTTATTTATTTTTAAGTACATGCGTTTTATTTATTTTTTCTATGTACACTTTTTCTTCTCTTAGTTTTATTTAATGTAAATGCTTTTTTGTATTTTCTATTTGTTTCGATTTCTCGCTGCCAAACACTGACTGTTTCTCTCCAAATCCTTTTCATGTCTAGTGCCCTGATCACCTGTCAGGTTAACTCTCAATTCCTTCCTGCCCACTATGACGAATTCCTGCAATACTATTTAAAACTTTTATCATATAGTGATATCCGAAACCTGGCTCAAACCTTACATCCTCCTCCGTTATGATCGGGTAACCCGGACTGGCGGAGGAGTAGCCATGTTTTCCACAATAGCCTGAAGACCCGAATCTTCGATTGCTCCCCACCCTCAGATCATCCTCAATTAGAATACTTTCTAGTAGAGCGTCCTCCTCTCGTTCCATTTGACCCGTCCTTCGAATCAACTCTATTCAACTTCGTTCCCCTCTGTCCCAGAATAATTATCTCCGGTGACCTTATACCAATTTACTCACTAACTCCAATGATAAATCCTATCTAGAAAATCTATTTTTCTTGCTTCACCTATTCATCGTTCATTTTTCCCCCACTCACCATACCAGCAGATCTGACACTGGGCTAGACTCTTATATCATCGACTCTGCACAAAACTTCCTCTCCACTTCTTAATTTCCAGTATCCTTTCTATCATCTAATGGCCTGTTACAAATAATGAATCATATCCGCACTCCTGCAATCAATCCTCGAACTATCACTTTCCGCCATTTAGATACTCGTAATCGAGATAAAATATTACCTGACCTAGAAACCTTAAGATTTGAATGGAATATATTTCTGCTCCTCTATCGACTCTATGGTTGATATTCCCACTACCAATCTCCTCAATACCCACACTCCTCTCAAAACCTCTACCTTTCGTCACCGGCCTGCTCCTTGGATGTGTCAGGAAATTAAAGATCTGCAGAAGAGATGCGACGCTACCGTAGACGCTTCTGACGGGCTAGGCTTGCAGATGACTATCAAGCGTTCAGGGTGCTTCGTAATTTGACTCAGGCGAGGATCCGACTTGCGAAATCTACATACTTCCATGAAGCCCTTTCCCCAGCTCCTGCTATAAAATCAAAATGGCTTCTGCTTCGTAAACTTTCCCTTTGTGAACCTTCCAGATCCCCTTCCTCAGTTTTTCCAGTATCACCTAATGATCTAAACTCGCTTTTTATATCTGTTGCTACCTCTTCTTTACCCTCCCCTTCCAGCTTTTCTCCAGAAATATTTAACGACAATAACTTTTGTTTTTTCCGAAATTTCCCCTACAGACATTATGACCGCTATAATTAATGAAATCTTGCACCAATTCCGTAGGCTCAGATGGCATTCCTGTCAAATTAATAAAATTATGTCTTCCTGAAATCCTCCCAGCTCTCCTTTACATCTACAATTTCACTCTGCGGAATTCAATATTCCCAACCTCTTGGAAAAAAGCCATTGTCTCTCCTTTAAACAAAAAGCCTACTCCAGCTTCTCCCGAAGATTTCCGTCCAATATCAATCCTTTCCAGAGGAAATTATCGGAGATTACCAATGCGGATTTAGACGGAATCGTTCGACTATTGATCAAATATTTTCTTTACGGCAAATATTAGAGAAAAAATTGGAGTACAACGGTATTGTTCGCCAGCTGTATAATATTTTAATCGAGCAGGGGATTCCTAAAAAATTAGGAAATCTAGTCAGGATGTGCTTGACGGAGACACTCAAAACAGTTAGAATCGGTAATAATCTGTCCCAAAAGTTTGAGGTTCATTCGGGTTCCCTTTCGCCTGTCCTGTTCAATTTGGCATTAGAACATGCCATTAGGGAGGTAATGTGTACTGAATAAAGGTTGGATCTGGGTGGAACAATACCTATGCTTGGCTATGCGGATGATCTGGTCCTGTTAAGCGAAGACCTTGAAACTATAAAACTAAATACGACAACGTTAATAAAAGCCGTTAAAGAACTAGGACTCGAAATAAACTCGGATAAAACAAAATATATGGTTAGCTGCAAAAATGGCGATACTACTGGTGATATCGATATAGATGGTAATATGTTTGAACAGGTAGATAAATTTAGGTATCTAGGTTCTACGATAACTAGAAAAAACGAAATTGAAGAAGAGATTAAGGTTAGACTGAAGGCGGGAAATGCTTGTTATTTTTCTGTGACAAAACTACTCAGTTCGCGCCTCTTGTACCGGAACTTAAAAATTAGAATCTATAAAACAATTATCTTGCCTACAGTTCTTTATGGATGCGAAACTTGGCCGCTTACATTAAGGGATGAGCAGCGTCTTAAGGTTTTTGAAAATAAAGTATTCTGTAGAATATTCGGACCGAAGAAGGATGAGTTAAGCGGAGAGTTCAGATGGTTATATAACGCCGAATTGCGTGAACTGTATCCAAGTAATATAATTGAGATAATTTCATCGCGGCGAATCAAATGGGCTTGTAAAGTTGTTGGACTTAGTAACGAGAGAATTCCTAAAAGGTTAATATTTGCTGTGCCGAATGGTAAGCGTCGATCTGAAGGGACTGGGTTTGGACGGCGAACGGTGGAGGGAGGTGTGTAATAAGCGATTGGTGGTGTCGGCATCGAACCTTCGGGTTCGCTAAGCCTTTTTATTATTTTTATTATTATTATCAATCCTTTCCAATCTTTCAAACCCTCTAGAAAGGTTGGTGAAATCCAAAGTTTCTAACTTCCTTGAAAAATCCAACCAACTTGATCCTCTCCAATCTGGTTTGCGTCCTGGCTACTCAACACAATCTGCCCTGGTTACACTACCGATGTGTTTGTTATGGCTAATTTAATTTCGGAGAATAGTCGAATTAAAACCAGCAACTGATAAGTAAGTGGTAAATCATAGAATTCCTGCAATCTTTTAAAATCGAGATCTGATAACAGTTTTTTTCAAAACTGGTACTGTAATGAGACATTTAATATTATACTACCGATGTGTTTGTTATGGCTTATTTAATTTCGAAGAATAGTTAAATTAAAACCTGCAACTGATAAGTGAATGGTAATAACTGTAAATCATAGAATTCCTGCAATCTTTTAGAATCGATATCTGATAACAGTTTTTTTTCAATTCTGGTACTGTATTGAGACTTTTAATGTTATACTATCTATCTGTTTGTTATGGTTTATTATATTTTGGGAAAAAGTCGAATTAGAACCCAGTTAATTAGTAGAAAAGAAGATATAATTTCGAATTATACGTTTAATAATATTTAAAGATATGAAAACCATATATCATTGGAAACGTTATACGTTTTCCCGGACATAAAAAATCAGCATTATAAAAATCTCAAATCACGTAAATGCTGTTCAAAAGAACTTACAAAGATAATAGTTTCAAAAACAACTTTTTGTAAAAAATATGTTTTACTTTGGATTGTTTTAATGCTCGGATGATATTAGAGTATTATCGAAATCGCAGGATGAAGATAAAAAAAAAGGTACGAATTTCATTTATCTATAATTACAAGCGCCCCTGAAGATCGGCCAGCGCACAGTGGGGGGAAAGCCTAGTTTTTCGGGGGAAAAATCTGCCAATTGCGCTTTAAAAATTCTGAAAAAAAATCCTATTTATTCTTTGAAACGAACCTTATCATAGGTTCATGGTGCTATTTTACTGGCCTATAAAGTGGGTCAAATTTGCTACGAAAATCCAGGTTTTCTCACTATTTTTGTTGCATGATGAGATAGAGTATAGGGAATCAACCATTGGATTCTACGCCTCAAAATAGTTGAATATAACACATCACTTATCCTTGTTCAAGCAACTAATTTTTTAATTTATGTGTTACTATGATTTTAACGTAAAAGTTGATAAAGATGTCATAGAATGTAGATTTTAGAGTTTTTAGTCGATAGGCTTGACTCTGTAAATTCACACTGAGTTATGAAATATTCTTTTAAAAAAAGAGAGATTATTAGTACAAAATAGTAATTACACCCTAATATTTTAAAAATATTAATTCATTATAAAAATTAAAATTCTCTAACATTATAAAATTAAAAAGTATTGAACAAATTAATAAAATATATTAAACACCTACTCGTTTTCCATTTTTATTTTTGAATTTGAAGTTGTATTCTTAAAACTAGGAACTATATTTTAAACATTTCTTTTTCTTCTTATATTAGGAACAATTAAAATTGCTGTAGTTCTTTCTCCAGAATCATCTAAATTCTTTTTAGACCTCACTTTATGAAAGCAATCCTGTGAGTCATTATTATCGTGAAAATTAATTGTAAGCTCACATTCGAACCAAGCGACATATTTCTGATGAAAAATGAATCCCATAATAAAGTAGGAAACTTCATCCAATCTATGAGAAAGAAACCGTTTTTTAGTTGATCACACAACATAAATAATCATAATTGGTAATTGGTTGACTGTCGTGGATAATGAAGAGAAGAATAGTTGGGGTGTTCAGTCAAAAAGGAAGGCAAAAATAAATTATAATATTTATTTTTTACATATTACCGACGTTTCGACCTGAAGTTCAGTCTTCATCAGGGCTTTCTCCTTAAGTGTCGAGGGGAGAATTCTCCCCATTCTCCCCTCGACACTTAAGGAGAAAGCCCTGATGAAGGCCTGAACTTCAGGTCGAAACGTCGGCATATGTAAAAAATAAATATTATAATTTATTTTTTCCTTCCTTTTTGACTGAACACCCCAACTATTCTTCTCTTCATTCAACATAAATAATCTTTTGTCGCAAATATGTTGGTACTTGACTAATTAGATAATCACTTATAGCTTCTCCTTTCAATAAAACTTAGCTTAGAAAACTATTTTACATTTTCATATTACCTACGATGATGGGCATATCTTATGTACTGGAAAAAATTAACGTACGTATTACAACTTTTATAGTCTGATTGTAAACAAACAAGCTATAAACTTTGCGATTCACCGTAAATAGAAATATTGGGTCAAACTCTGGACCAAAAAACTTGGATAGATCTATTCAATCAAGAAAATGGCACATTTAGACATGACCGTTTACGGCTGAATTGGCTCCGTCTTTTAAGACAAAACTTTCGTTGACGAAAACTTCTAGCTCTTCCGAAAATTATTTTTTTCAAAAGTCCCTAAAAGGTATCTAGATCATAAAAATGCTTAATTCGTCGTGGAGGTCAATGGAGCTTTTTTTTTTATAGAATAGAAAAGCTTTTTGTATAAACTTTGCGATTCACCGTAAATAGAAATATTGGGTCAAACTCTGGACCAAAAAACCTTCATCTATTCAATCAAGAAAATGGCACATTTAGACATGACCGTTTACGGCTGAATTGGCTCCGTCTTTTAAGACAAAACTTTCGTTGACGAAAACTTCTAGCTCTTCCGAAAATTATTTTTTTTAAAAGTCCCTAAAAGGTATCTAGATCATAAAAATGCTTAATTCATCGTGGAGGTCAATGGAGCTTTCTTTTTTATAGGTTAGAAAAGCTTTTTGTATTTTTATTTCAAAACAACAATACTGTTTACCTCAAATCGTCTCAACAACGCAATGCATTGAACAGATTATTGATGTTTTATTTTTCCCCATATATGATGTAATTATTAAAAAAATTTTAATTTGTTATCATTGAAAATAGAAGCACACGAAAAAAAAAAAATTATGCTTGAATTGAAGAATTTTCGATAAACTACAATAGGTCATGTTTAGACCTCTTTGTAGAGGCCTAAACATATGTTTTCGGAAAAATTAAAACAAGATTATATTCTTTAAATATTCAAGAACCGGAAACCACCAAAAAGGTTTCTTAAAACTCAATTTCACTTTTGATTATTTTTTACGCTTTTGCCCCACTGTGTGCTGTCCCTCCAGGTCGGCGCCCGGGGCAATTGCCCCACCCTAAGGCCGCAACTGCTTATAATTTTGCCTATATGACTTCTTAAATATACTATGTAGGTACGAGGGTTTCCCAATAGCCCTTGCTAGATTAAGATATGAAAACATGAACCTAATTATATGAGTTTATGCAAAAAACAAAATATAGGAAATGATCAAATAGGCGAGTAGAATTACCAACAGGAAATATTGGGCCAACTTGATCGGAACATGTGTCGTTTTTATTGAATGTGTTACGAAGTTTATATTAGTGTAATTACCAGAAACTGTATTTTTGCTCCCTTTATTTCGTTCTCAGGACTTATAAGATGTGCTCTATTGTAAGCCATAAGTGTATATTATATTATTATATATAATAAAAATTCTAAATTTATGAATTAACAACAGCTGAATATCTTTAATTACCCGACTAACCGAAGCGAAACGTGAGTCGTGTGTTCAGGGTGTCCGCTAAAATGTATAACGCTGTTTCAATGGAACGGCTCTGCCATTTTTTAAGCTTGGCACCTTAAATTATTCGTTGAGATCCCGTGAGTGTTTAGAAACAATTTGAGCTAAAAATACTGACCCATTATTAAATAAAATTTATCTAATCAATTTGCAAAAAGCTTTGTAATGCTGTTTTCAGCGAACTGCTGGATCGATTTTAAGTTTGATGGCTGAAATTATTTAGTGAGATTTCCTTGGTGTTTTGAAACAATTTGAGCTCAAAATTCTGGAATATTACTGGGAATGGGAGGTTACGAACCTGGGATCACCGATTTCAATTAAACATTTTTTGGTGAAGTCCGAGAGTTAATATTTTAAAAACTAAAAATTAATATATATATATATATATATATATATATATATATATATATATATATATATATATGTGTGTATGTATATATTTGAAATAAAAAAAATCTGGTTCGCGCTACACACAACTTTCACTTACCGATCTACTTTGAATAGAAATTATTTTCTAGCAATGCTGGGCTATTATTAAATTTTTTGAAGTGCATTTTAAACGGAGCTAAAGCTTAAAGCTTACAGATAACAAGTCATTAAGACCATTATAATTACAAAATGTCTATTTAATATATGGAAGACAGGCAATAAAAATCAATTCACTATATCTGATTTTATAAACCACAGAATGACTAAGTCCAATTTCAACATTTTTGAGTGATGTCATTTTAGTGATATTTTTAGTTGAAAAAGTTATCTATGCAGACAATGAGTAAATTGATTCCAGAAGTGGTGATTGCAGTGTTGAAATATAGAACTGGGACTAAAGGTATAAATTTAGGTACTACTTTCTTATGAAAGATGTTCTTAGTGAAGACACTTTATTAAATATCTGTAGAAAAAAGGTTTTTTTGTCTCAACAATTAAAAAAATATATTTTAAGTTTATCCAAATTTTTACCTCTTCAGGGAAAAAAACTAGAGACCATATCTTTCCTCCTAATTGTCCGATTTTTGTTTTGATTTTTTTAGGAAATTCCATAAACTTTTAAAAAACCATATACAATATCAACAAAAAAGCGTATACTTTTTGAGTTATTCACACAAAATAATTTCATTTTTTAGGCAATTTAAATATCTTCGAAACATTTTATCACAATATCGACAAGTAAGCGTATTTTTTTGAGTTATTCGAAATTTAATTTTAACATCCCTCGTAACTTTTTTTTCCAGCTTCTTTTCGTTGAAGTATGTTATATAGATAAATTTAAAGGGTATCGAGAAAATGACTTTAGCGAAGTTTCATTGAAATCGGTACATTCGTTTAGGCGCTACAGTCTGTAGGAACGCAGGTTTTTCTGCATTTGTATTTTATTCTCCTTTATTAATTTATCGAATTCTTTCAAAAGTTATATGTAGCATCTTTTCGTAACTCTGAATAATGCGAAATGGTTAACTGTTTAAAATAAACCATATTAAAGGTACTTTAGAGGAAGACATATATGAACATTGGGCATTTAAGCCCTGTAAAGTGACATCAACGGGGATAAGACCTAAATGATATTAAAGACCACTTAATTATACAATGATACACTGAGTTTGATCAAAATCGTTATAGTCGTTTTTGAGAAAATTGTAAAAATGTGTTTCAGCGTTCATATAAAGTGGCACTTCCGGTTAGCCGATTTTAACGAAAAAGTTGCTGTCACATCCGGCCCATATAAAAACCTTAAATACTTAATATCAGTTTCGGATTACTTTTCGTTTATGAGCTAGACTGTTAACACACACACACACACACACACACACACACACACACGCAGACCATTTTGCGACACTTGATTATTTGAACTCAGGGGACCTCAAAACATGTATTTCCGTTGAAAACTGAGATTTGAAAATTTTCACGATCGCAATACTTACCCTTACTATGTATTACATATATACGTAAGTGAAAGTAAAAATATACTGAATATAGAACTTGGGAAATGTGTTTCTATATCTACTTAAACATCTTAGTAGATTGATTGGGAAAATGACATCTACGAATGAATATTTAAACTTAGTGTAGTAGTCGGGTGCTCAACACATCTTGAATGATGAAACTCGAGTCTTTTGGATGTTGACATGCACTGATTCCTGAGACGAAATATATTTACCTGGAGCCATAATGTGTAAAGATAAGCACCCGACTATTATACCTAGTTTAAATATTCGTAGATGTCAATTTCCCTATCAATCTACCAAGATGTTTAAGTAGATATGGAGGTCCGTTCTCTTAGGATGGATAGAATTTCCCACTTCTGTGTTCGTTTTTTTTTTAATTCAATTTTTTTTTTAAACTGTTTAGTTATATTTCTTATTGTTTATATTGAACAGTTGAACTTATTTAAAACTATTCATTCAACTGCTTGAACAAAATTAATAATTGGTTAAAATATTTAAAAAATAAATAGAAGTGCATAACAGATCAGCATCATTGACACAGATCAGTTACATTTTCTCTTGTTTTTGTTTTGAAAATAGAAGGTACATTAATACTTACCTGAGGATTTAAATCATTTAAGCTGCTGAAGATTGTTCTTATATTTGGTTTTTGAACATTTTATTATTTAATTCTAAGTTTAATTTATCGAAATGTTGGGACGTGGAGGGGTGGTGGAAGAGAAAATTGAGACCTTATTAGCAACTTTTCTCACATCATCACAATTTACAAATTTCTAACTCGATAAATTAATTTAGAGAGGCCATAGAAGTGCGCAAAGCTTTAAAAAGTGCAAAAATGTCTATCTATCTAAATGGCTCTACGACCCTTAGCGGGTCCTGGCCTCCCTAATGAGTTTCCGCCAAATTTTTCTATTCTGTGCGGCCACTTTCCAATTCCTGACTCTCATCAAGTTTCTCGCATCACCTGTCACACGATCTGCCCTTCTCAATTTTGGTCTGCCAGATCTCCTAGTATAATGTAATGGTTCCTCAAGCACTCTTATCGGGATTTCTGACCTCTCCATCCGAGCTATGTGTCTTGCCGAACTCAACCTCCCTAATTTTATTATTCTGGCCACATCAGATTCATTAAACAATCCGTAGACCTCTCTATTCTTCCGAATTCTCAAATACAGTCCCTCCTTTACAGGGCCAATATTCTTCTAAGGATTTTCCTTTTAAAGACCAAAATCTCTTTTTTGTCATTTTTTGTTAAGGTCCATGTTTGGCTACCGTAGGTAAGAACTGGCCGGATGAGAGTTTTATAGAGCTGCAGCTTCGTACGTCTACTAAGTAGTGAGCTTCTCATGTGCTTAAATAGGCCCAAATAGTAACGGTTTGCAGCTGCCATTCTCTGCTTTATTTCAAGTGACGTCTCTTTTTTTGTCCTAACTTGAGATGCCAAATAAGAGAACTGACGGAAATTCTCAAAGGTGTAAAGGGTCTAGAGATATTCTTTGGTTTTGGGGATTCTCTCCTTCTCCTGTACACATATATTTTGACTTATTCTCATTAATGTGGAGCCCCATCTTAGCTGCAGCATTTTGCAATTCAAGGAAGGCACGTTCGGAAGCTGCGAAGGACCGTGTAACAATATCAATGTCGTCAGCGTAACCTAACAGTTACACCATATTTATAAATATTATACCCCTAGTCTGAATGCCAGACTCCCTTACCACCTTCTCCAGATGCACTGTACGTCCTGCATTGTCATTTTTACCAGACGAATTAGTTTAGAGGGATGTTTAGTTCTTCCATTGCTTCATACAACTTGTATCTCCTTATGGTATCGTAGGCGTTTTTAAAGTCAATAAACAAATGATGGTTGGAAATTTTATACTCATGATATCTTTCTAGAATTGTCCGGAGAGTAAATAATTGATCATTAGTTTATCTATTTTTTCGAAAACCAGCTTTGTATTTTCCAATTTGATAATCAGCGAATGGGGCTAGTCTGTTGTAGAGGATGTTGGAGAGTATCTTATATGCGCACTGCAGTAACGAATTATCTCGATAGTTAGCGCATTCCAATTGTTCTTCGCCACCATATTTAAATAGCTCAGGGGGTAGTCCATCACCTCTTGGTGCCTTATGATTTTTCATCTGTGCAATCATATCCTGGACCTCTTCAAGCAGACGGGGTTCTATTTCTGTATCGTCGAGCATGATGTTATTGGGATTCCCAGTATCCTGCTCTGATTCAGCTGCTTCCTCTTTCAATAGGTCATTAAAATATCTAGCCCATCTTTCAAGTACTTCTTTCTTATTAGTGAGAAGTGAACCATCTACCTTTCTGCATTATTGAAGTCTCGGCCTAAAAGGGATCCTCCCCTTCTTCAAGCTCTTTATTCTACCATTCTCATTTTTTCTTTCTATGGAGTCTCTTCTCAACTTGTCCTTCCATTATATATTTTTCTGTTGCTTGCCTTGTATACTGCTTCTGTATCATCAGTCTGTAGGATACATTTTTTGCCTCGGTTACGCTCCTACATTCTTCATCAAACCATGGGGGATCTTTAAATGGGGGATCTTTAAATGGGGGATCTTTCGGGATCTTTAAATCCAAGGGTAGTCTCTGTTGTCTTGGTTATGGCTGTTTCCAGACCATTTCATGTATCCTGAATATTATCTAAATATTATCTTGACCGTGCGTAGTTCATCAGTCATTCTTTCATATATTCGTTTTTAAAAGGAAGTGAGCGTATCAGCTTCTTTCTGTTTCATTATATTCTCACCTCAATACACCTCTTTTGTGCTGCTGATTTACATATCTTTGCACTAGAGATTCTCGCCCTAATCTGAGCAATGATCAAATAGTGGTCAGAATCTACGTTTGCACCCCTATATACTCTATTGCTTATTACATTAGATCAATGTCGAGCACTAATTAGCAGATGGTCTATCTGATTGTATGTACTTCCATCAGGTGATTTCCATGTGGCCTTATGGATTCGTCGTCCCGGGAATACTGTGACCGAACGTAGACTACCCGAGTGAAAATGTACTTCTCAATATCCAACTCGATCAAACTCCACCCCCTCCTTGACCAACATGATCATTGCTTCGATTTACTTCATTGCAGTCAGGTGTGTTTTTCTTTTCCTTTCTTATTTCAACCTTCTCAGTTTCTTTCCTTCTTCCTTTCATTCCTTTTCTCTGTTTTAACTCTTTATTATATTATACGTTGTCTGTACATCTTGATAG
This sequence comes from Nezara viridula, assembly GCA_928085145.1. NCBI lineage: Eukaryota > Metazoa > Arthropoda > Insecta > Hemiptera > Pentatomidae > Nezara > Nezara viridula. The sequence goes on from OV725078.1 coordinate 47,553,219, forward strand.
ACTTTACAACATCTCAATTTTCTATCTAACTATTCTATTCGCAAAATCTTAATTTTACTATTTATTTCCATTTCTTATATAACTTCATATTTTTCTGTTTTACATTTTATTCTAAGATTCCCAATTCAATACTTATGTCACCTTTTGGATTATGTTTACTTCATCATTCAACGCTTTGTACCGGTTATTATTATTTATCTCTTAGTTCTTACTATTGTCATTATTCTAACAACTGCATTTTACTTTAATTTTTATGTTTCTCATACCGTGTAATCTGGTTCTTTTCTTAGCCCTGATGATGCCTGAACTTCAGGTCGAAACGTCGGCAAATGTCAAAATAAATATTATCATTTATTTTTGCCTTTTTATTTGACTGATCACCCCAACTATTCTTCTCTTCATTAAAATTATTATAGAACTAAACATTAACTTACGACTATATAATAAACCAATTACAAGTATTTGGAGTAACAATAGATAGGAAAAAACTTATATGCACATATTTACAATATCCCACTGGTTGAACTCAGTCCCATTGACACATTGGGTTATCTGAAGGACACTCACGAGGTTCCGCCATCTCTCTCTCAACCCTCTTTTGTTTTTCCTCCCAATCAGCTGTTGGTTATTCCAATCCGAAATAAAATGAATACTTAAAACTAAGACTTATTATAAACTAATACGTATTATTAAAACTAATACTAAATACTTAATTAACTAATACTTAATTTTATATTTAACCCTCTTCGAGTTAATAATAAAACTAGCAATTATTTTACGAACTAATTTTTTTTGTATTTCATTTTTCGTTACAATATACTGTTATTACTTCAGGCTCAAAAATATCTCTTTAATCTAAAGTTTTTATGTAAACTTCAGGTGCCAGTTTTCTTTTTTTTTTCTTTTTTTTTATCTCCAGTTTATTTCCTAATAATAGTTTAAAAGCCAATTTAATTCCTATTAAACCTAATAATAGGCTTATATATCGAATAAATCCGAAATATTTAAAGAAATCGAGATGTAATCGACTTTCATTATTATCGGTAGTATTTTTAAGAAGTACATAGGCGCGACAACCCGCTAGCGAGTCTAGAGTTGAAAAATAATTTTAAATTAGCAGTGGCAAGAATTAATTTTACGATTCCTGTAGAAAGCAAGCTTAGCTACGAATATAAACTTAATTTCAATTTTGCTTTTGATATTAGATCTCTCAATCAACGTCTCATTTGGGCCTCTTACACGGTTAATATTATTGAAGCAATATAGTTAAAGGAAATATATTGAAGGCCCGACTCACACCTGTCAATTCTATTGAGTCAGTGTAATGTCAGTTGTGATCTTCCTTAATCCAAAGAAGTAGTTACCTTCCTTCATTTTTCTGAACATGAATAATAGTAAATTTCTTATTATTCTAATTTCCTTAGCTATAGTATTAAAAAATATAATTAAAAAATAAATAAATAAAAATATCGTCAGTTTATTGCAAAAAAATCACTAAGTACATTTTTAATGTAGCTGGACTTTTAAGTACGTTTAAGTGAATTTAGGTTTGAATAATAATACTTTTCATAAAATAAAAAGTGTAACATGTGTATAGGTTGCAATAAGAGCTTACATTACACTACAGGCAGCTGTAATCATTATAGTGATTACAAAACTTAATGTACTATTATGACATAAACCCTTATATTTATCAGATATAGTTACAATAAGCCCAAAATTTTCTGATTTCACTAAGTGAAAATTCATCAAAGTTCTTAGTGATTTAAGATTATGAAATGTCACTTAATGACTTCTACCAATAAACTAACAATATTTTCGTGTTTTATTGTTACCTTTAACTGCATTTGATTATAAGCCAATATATTAATAATAATTTCCATAAATATATCAATTTAATGTGTATTACCAAAAGTACATTGTCATGAGGATGTTTAGAAATAGAATATTTCAATACTGTATTTTATATTTTATTCATTTTATAAATAATAAATAAATAAATAAATAATAAAAGGCTTAGCGAACCCGAAGGTTCGATGCCGACACCACCAATCGCTTATTACACAACTCCCTCCACCGTTCGCCGTCCAAACCCAGTCCCTTCAGATCGGCTTTAATGCAATCTTCCCACCTTCGGTCTACCCCTCGGACGCTTACCATTCGGCACAGCAAATATTAACCTTTTAGGAATTCTCTCGTTACTAAGCCCAACAACTTTACAAGCCCATTTGAGTCGCCGCGAGGAAATTATCTCAATTATATTACTTGGATACAGTTCACGCGATTCGGCGTTGTGTAACCGTCTGAACTCTCCGGTTAACCCATCCTTCTTCGGTCCGAATATTCTACAGAATACTTTATTTTCAAAAACCTTAAGACGCTGCTCATCCCTTAATGTAAGCGGCCAAGTTTCGCACCCATAAAGAACTGTAGGCAAGATAATTGTTTTATAGATTCTAATTTTTAAGTTCCGGGACAAGAGGCGCGAACTGAGCAGTTTTGTCACAGAAAAATAACAAGCATTTCCCGCCTTCAGTCTAACCTTAATCTCTTCTTCAATTTCGTTTTTTCTAGTTATCGTAGAACCTAGATACCTAAATTTATCTAGCTGTTCAAACATATTACCATCTATATCGATATCACCAGTAGTATCGCCATTTTTGTAGCTAGCCATATATTTTGTTTTATCCGCGTTTATTTCGAGTCCTAGTTCTTTACCGGCTTTCATTAACGTTGTCGTATTTAGTTTTATAGTTTCAACGTCTTCGCTTAACAGTACCAGATCATCAGCATAGCCCAGCACGGATGTTGTCCCACCCAGATCCAACCCTTTCTCGGTACGCATTACCTCCCTAATGGCATGTTCTAATGCCAAATTGAACAGGACATGCGAAAGGGAATCCCCCTGTTTTAAACCCGAACGAACCTCAAATTTTTCCGACAGATTATTACCGATTCTAACTTTATTGAGTGTCTCCGTCAAGCACATCCTCACTAGATTTACTAGTTTTTTTGGAATCCCCTGCTCGATTAGAATATTATACAGTTTCTGGAGGTCAATAGAATCATGAGCCATTTTAAAATCTATATACAGCTGGTGAACAATACCGTTAAACTCCAATTTTTTTTCTAATATTTGCCGTAAAGAAAATATTTGATCAATAGTTGAACGATTCCGTCTAAATCCGCATTGGTAGTTTCCGATTCCGTGATTCGACTGGTTAAGATTAAAGTGAATATTTTATAACATACCGGAAGGAGTGAAATTCCTCGATAGTTATTACAATCCGTCCTCGGGCCCTTTTTGTGAATCGGAATAAGAATAGTTTCTTTCCATTCCTCAGGTAATTTCTCATTCACCCAGATCTTTTTAACCAACCGATGTATTTTAGAAACTCCAGCTTCCCCGCATGCCTTAATTAGTTCAATAGGAATATTATCGGTTCCCGCTGCTTTATAAGATTTTAATTTTCCGATAGCTACTTCAACTTCCTCTTTACTTGGTCCTTCTATTAGCGGTTCGGCACTCTGGTACTCAGAAGGAGGACACAGATCATAATTTTCCATATTTAAAATATTGTCAAAGTGGCCCTTAAACTTATTCAATATGTCAACCGGATCGGTCAGAATATTATTATCATCCCTAATTCCAGACGTTACGGGCCCTGCACATTTACGTGATCTGTTTATACCTTTGTACATGTCTCTTACGTTATTTTCGATTCTATTAGTTTCTATTTCAATTATTTTATTTTTAAGATACTCCCTTTTTTTATTTTTGAGCAGTTTTGTCGTTTCGTTCTTTAAGGTTCGGAAGTATTCCAGATTGTCTTCGCTAGGATTATTTAGAGCTTTTAATTTAGCGGCTTTTCTTTTTTCGCACATGCTTAAGCAATCTTCATCAAACCACGGTTTGTTATTCTTATTTTCCTTTTTTCCTAGACACGAGTTACTGACCGCTTTAATATTATCCCTGATCTCTACCCATAACTTGTCAATATCCTCATGGTCCTCGTCAGGAAGCTCTTAAGCTTCAAACCTATTCTTAACATCTAGCTTGAATTGGGTTCTAATTGATGGATTTTTTAATTTTTCCAAATTGAAATTCTCAGAATCGAAACGGTTTTCTTTTCTCTTTTTTATATTAAGTTTTTGTCGAAGTTTCGCGATTACTAATTCATGATCCGACCCACATTCTGCTCCGCGATAAGACCGTACATTAGTTATACTGCCAGCTATGTTGTATCAAGACATGATCGATTTGATTTCGTGTTTGCGAATCCGGTGATGTCCAAGTATATTTATGAATATCCTTATGTTTAAACGTCGTACTTTTAATTATTAGGTTTTTCGGGATGGCAAAGTTTATCAGACGGATCCCATTATCATTACTATATTCGTTCAAACTTTGTTTACCAATCGTCGGAATATAAACTTCTTCCCTTCCTACCTTTGCGTTCGCGTCACCTACAATTATTTTCATGTAGTTTCGCGGTAGTTTATCATAAACCCTTTCGAGTTTATCGTAAAATTCACTATTGACTTCATCCTCACTGTCTTCGGTCGGACAATGTATGTTTATTAATGCGATTTTAAACCAACGTCCCTGAAATATAGCTACCGAAATTCTATCACTAAAGAATTGTACGTCCCTCAAAGCGGATAGTAATCTACTCCTAATTAGAAATCCGGTACCTAAACAATGATTCCCGCTTCCTCCGTACCAAATAGTGTACTTTCCTTCCCTCATCGAGCCCTCCCCTGGCCAGCGAACCTCTTGCAGAGCCACGACATCCAAATTGTACCCATTTACCTCATTCGCGACCTATTTTAGCCCCTCTGCTGTGTTTAAACTCCTTACGTTCCACGTACCAATATTTAAATCCCTATATTTCAACTTGCGCCATGAATTCTCTAAAGCAGTCCCCACCCGGAGACCCGAACGGGGGACTAGTTTACCTCCGGATAATGAGCGTTTTACCTTAGGGAGATCCATGACTATTTGTGGTGTTTGGTGAACTAAAGATATGTGAGTAGGGCGTTCAATCCTACGTCACACCCTCCAGCAAGTCTGGTGGGCCCCTCTCTCATTGTTGTTCAGCGAGTCCATTGGACTTAGCCGGGAGGTGCTTCCAAGGAATTTCCACCGACCATCCCCACATCCGCCACCCGTGGGACGCTCCCCATACGCGGTAATGAGCCCGCGCGAGGATTCATTTTATAAAGTGATCTTAATTATTGTATGATACTTATAGGTCCATTTATACATTTCACAAACTATGAGGAACACAATTATCTAACATAGCTAATAGCGACATTAGCGCTAAGCTATTTTTTTTAAATTTCTCTTTTTGGTGACTGCAGAAGGAGAACAACAAAAACATTAACATAGTGACATAAAACATTTAAATATCTTTGTTTCACATAGTTTGTGAAATGTCTATACGCACCTTAAGGTTTATTTTGCTCCTCTGCATTAAAACGTTTCTTGTTTCAAATTGATTATTTTCTTGTTTCCTAATGATTAATATTTAAGAAATAGTTTTGAAATTAAAAAAATTAGGTTATTAAAAAATTATATAAATTATTTTTTGAAAAAAAAGATATTAAAACTGTTAAATGTTACAAAATAATGCCATTTTGCCTTTACAAAATGGAGTAGCAGACCCTCTCTACATGCACAGTCTCCTACTCTAACAACCAAACGGGACCCGAAATTTCGCCCACAGGCTCTTGAGGTCCGAGATTGGTATACCTAGTCCTTTCTTAATATTGTTGCAAGGAAACATATACTGATTTCAACAGAAAAATTAATTTTTTCAATAACTTTATTAGAAAATAAAATGAATATCTATTGAGTGTAAAACAAAAAAGAACGTGCTCGGCCATCCCGTCCTCCAGCCTCAAGAGCTACAAAAAAATTTATTATAACTAGGCAATTAAAGTTTTGTGTTTTTTTAAGTAAGTCGCGTTTTTTGTTGAATAGGGAGTGATAACTATAAAAATTATTTTATTTAATTAGTTAAAAATTGTTTCACTGTAAACTAGAAAAAATCGACATTAAATGAAAGTAGAGTTTGTTCTTATTAAAACTATATAAAGAGAACTTTTGAGCGGCTAAATTAGCTTTTTAAAAAAATCTTTAATTATTAGCGATTTTTTTTTTAACATCCTCCAACTATACTACAAATATCAAACTTTTAGAAACACTTTCTCGTTTAATAAACTTTAAGTCCTTACTAATTAAATTGAGATTTATTTAGGAAAAACTTGAGATTCACCCAAAATTGTGTAAAAAAAATTATGTGATTTCATATCCTATCTCCTAAATGTTTCTGATCCTAGTATTTACATTTTCATGAAAATAATGGAAGCAATTAGTAGGTTTCTTTATTTTAAAATTAAAATTTAGGACTTGAAACGTTTATTTCATCACTTATAAATACAGATCAATTCCTGTAATAGAGACCTTAGTGATAAGTCGTAAGAGTTTCATTACGACTTTACATGAAAAATATTTAAAATTCATCATTTTTAACATTTAAAAAAAATAAGATGTATTTATGCTTATGTATTATGTTTATCACAAAAATCTGAAATCATTGAAAAACATGAAATAAAAGCTTTTGCAACAAGTTATTTTACGGTAAATGCACTAGTAGCTGACACACTTAAGAAAATTTCTTTGAACTTATACTTATAAAAACTAACATATTGATGTTATTATATTTTTTATGGATTCAACTTATAGAACTATTTCTCACCTTACCAAAACTTATTTCAAATTCATTAAACATTCGTCTAAATTTTATAAAATCGAAAATTAAGAGAAAGGTTTTTGTTGTACCAGTAGGTGAGACTGTTTGATTTGGAATGTTCCTATAGCTGACAGAGATGAGAACAAGAATGTAATTAATCTAAATTTCATATTCTTCATTTTAAGATTAACAAAAATTACCTTTTACTTATTATAAAGACATCTTCTTGCTTTTTTCGACTTAAATTTATCAATAAATGCTGGTCACTGTCAAGAATCAGTTTTTGGCAATAGGAAAACCTATTTTCGCTTTACATTTAATCAAAATCAATAGCAATTTATTTTAATGTAGTGAATGTCCCATTTTTAAGAACCATTATATTGATTAAATCTTTTGGAATTTATGAGAGTACAGTCATGTCAGCTACAGGCGAAAGGCTTCATTATAAGGCCCCAGTAGCCGACACCCATTAAATTTTTAATTCCTCCATTAAGATAGGTTAAACACATATACAACATAATTAAAAACATTCCAAGAAAAAAAAAATTGGGATAATTCAGAGTATTTAAAAAGAAAATAGCAAACATAAGGTATGGTGTCTTTGCTGATATATGATTGTTCCTGGGACACCTAAGTGAACAATGAGGAAACTTGCTAATTTCCCACTCATTCTTTTGGTTACTGTTTCCAGCAATACTAAAGCAAATATACTAAGAGGAAATATAGAAACTGAAAATAAATAAAATAGGAATCTAGGAGGTCCTGTAATTTTATTATTCACATTTTAAGAGCAGGATGTCAGGTATTGGTACACTTTCAAGTACTGGTGCTTTTATCCTAGTCATTTTTTGAAAACAAGGTTACATTTAGATGACAGGATATGAAATCACATAATTTTTTTTACACAATTTGTGGGGAATCCTATTTTTCTTTAAATGAATCTCAATTTAATTAATAAGGACCTAAGTTATTAAATGAGGAAGTTTTTATAAAAATTTGGTATCTGTAGTATAGTTTGAGGATATAAAAAAAAAATCGCGAATAATTTATGTTTTTTAAAAAAGGGAGTTTAGCCACTCAAAAGATCTCTTTAATTGGTTTTAATAAGAACAAACTCTACTTTTATTAAATATAAACTTTGTCTAGTTTACAGTGAAATAATTTTTAACTACTTATATTACATATTTTTTTAGTTATCACTTCCTATTCAACAAAAAATGTGATTTACTTAGAAAAAACAAAATTCTAATTTCTTACTTTCCTGCTGCAAATTGTGTCATTGTTTATATAAACATTTTTGTAGCTCTTGAGTTCTGCTATCGCTCTTACAAATATTTCAATCAACTTACGGGACACCCTGTACATGATTATATATTGCTCAATAAAGCCCTTACACTTGCAATTATATTGACACTTTTGATAATATTGAAGGAGTTTCAATAAAATCGAAAGAAAATTTATATCAACCAGTTTGATTGACGTCAATATAATTAATATCAATGTAGCCCTTACATGATTAGTATATTGATAAAAATCAATTTTGACTCTATAATATTGACTATGTGAGGGGCCGTTTATAGAGAAGCCTAGGAAAAGCAAAAAACAATTACCTAAAGATAAAATAGCCCTATTGAACCCTCTAGATGATTATAATAAAAAGGCTTAGCGAACCAGAAGGCTGGTCGATCGATGCCGATACCACTAATCGATGTTTACATTCTTCCTTCAAAATGGCACCGACCAATCCCAAACCCCTCAAATCAGCCTTCAAACAATCTTCCTATCTTCACTTCAGTCTACCCCTCGGACGCTTACCAGTTGGTACAGAGTATATTAAATTTTTAAGAATTCATCCGTTACCAAGCCTAGCAATTTTACATGGCCATTTTATTCACCTCAATGTAATCATCTAAATTATTCAGCTTTTTGTAACTGCCTAAATTCTATTTCTGACTCATCCTTCTTCATTCCAAATATTCTACTTAATTCTTCATTTTCAAAAACCTTAAGACGTTGTTGCTCATCCCTCAATGTAAGCAACCACTTCAATTTCGTTTTTTCTTGTTATTGTAGACCCTAAATACCTAAACGTCTCTACTTTTTTTCTCTACATAAACTTCATATATATTACCTTGATATACCGAGGATGATTCCGGTGAAGATAGACAGATATCAGCTGAAGACAATGACATTGAATGACTGATTGATAATATTAATTTTATTATATCTATTGTAAAATATTCATTTTATATACCAATTAAAGATATATACTGATTATGTGTATATACATGTGTGTGTTGAAGTATATATGTGTTATAAAGCATATGCGTGTTCATATTCCATTTTTTGTTGTCTTTTGACTGTGGTTATATACCTACAATTATTTAAAAATTGATTTAAACCAGGTATTTGGTGTTAACGTAAAATACTGTTTGAAAATTCTTAAACTTTAAAAGCTTTATTCCTCCAGTTTTTTGGGGGTAGGAGGAATTTTACTAGTGTCAGTTGTCTCTTCAGTGTAGGACTAATTGATTGGAGGGCCAACCAACTAACACGCCTTGGCAAAATCGAGGCAGGACAAAGGAAGATTTAAAGTGGTTGAGATGGAAGAAACCATCGAACCGTTGGCTCCTGATATCTTCACTAGTTGTAAGAAGCAGTATGGTACAGCTTGGACACGAAAATGCATGGCACTGTTTTTGAAGAAGAAGAAGAAAAATGATTCACCGAATATAGTCCCTTCAAAGTGTGTAAATTCGTTAAGGGATATGTACCCAATACAAAGATTTCCTTCTCCAGGAATGGAAAACTAATGTTGGAGGTATGTTCCGAAGAAGATTTTTTAAACTCATCCAATATCAGAACTTTCGAGAACTCTCTGGTAAAGTTTTCCCTCCACAAAACTCTTAACTTTTCAAAGGGAATAATTTTTTGTCCTGAAATAAGTTCTTGCTCGGAAAAAAGAAATCAAAAATGAATTTTAAAAAAAGGGATTGCAGAAGTAAAGCGCATATGCAGAAAGATACCAACCTCTCTTTGGATTATAATGTTTCATTGCCCAGAATTTCCCTAGCGATATTAAATTAGAATTCATATGTTAAAGTCCGGCTGTATATTTCAGTGCTTTAAATGCTATACCTTCAACCGTCATTCAACTAATTGTGAGAAGCATCTATGTGGTAAGTGCAGCCTCTCTATTCACGAAGAACAATGTCATTAAGCTAAATGCCCTAACTGCAGTGGGCCACACCCTGCTTGGTTTAAGTCTTGCCCCACATTTTTATAAGAAAAATAAATACAAAAATTTAACCTATTAGACAGAGTAACCAAAAGAAAACTTGAAAATATTCTACTCAACCTTCCATCTGTACAATATTGCACACGTTACCGCCACATCATCCAATACTGATGTTCTTCAAAAAAATATTGAAAGGCTTACAAACATAATAGAGTCATTAGTAAGTAGAATAAAAGAATTATAACACAACATTCAAGATACAAACAATTGTAAATTCTCACATTCCGATTTGGGTAACACAATATCAAAACAACAAACAAACTGTAGTAACCTCGCAAGACCATATAAATATGAACCGTGATCCTTCAGTAGAACTCCCCACATCTAAAAACGAAAACGTTGTAAATAGAGACCGGATTTTCGTGCAGTAAAAAACTCAAAATGTGCAAAATCGTGCCGTAAAATCCAAAATACGAAAAACTGTGTAATTAACACCTAAAAACGTGTAAAATCATCAATGTTATATAATTTATAACATCGAAATCTTGTCAGATCTTCAATTAGTTTTATATCAGTTTATATAATATCCGTTTTTATAAAAAATAAATTGAAATGTTACATTGAAAATGAAATTCCAGATCATAATAAACTATTATAATAACAATTATTATCAAATAATGCAGAACATTGAAGGTTTGAAGGAATAAAAGAAGGCAGGAATTATAGGTACCTATGTATTATATAGACCAAACCAATTTTAGATATTTAACTTTTATTAAACATAATAATGAAAATTATATTTTTTGTTTCGTCTATCTTCTATCAGTGATTTCCTATCACCTGGTTGAATTTTCATAATGTGTATAGAACTTTCTAATCAAATTCTTTGTCCTCACATTTCAAATCAGGGTATTTTTATCCAGATTTTATTTTTTGACGAGAGACTAAATTTTACTTTTAGCGTTATAATTTTTTTTTTTATAATGAAATTTCTACAAATCAATTTAAAACGAGAAGAGATACTAAAGGGTTGAACGGTGAGTGAGGTTCAAGCGAAAACAATTACTATAAATTTCTTACTAACAAATCAGCTAATTCTAGGAAAGCAGCTTTTTACTATCGAATACTTAGGCAAGTTATGTTCCAAGAATAGATCTCACTTGTGTTTACTTCTTACTTTTGTAATGAATACGATTTATGCTTCACATTGAATTATTTGCCTTCCTCATATTTTTCTATTTTGCATAACGAATTTAATTTGAATAATATAGTACAGTAAAAAGTAATAATAAGAAAATAGTAAAATAAATATTAACACACTCACTTATACATTTGTATTTATAAATCGTCTATTTTAGCACAAAAGTGCAAAAATGTGCAATTTAAAGAACAAAAATCAAAATCGTGCAATTTAAGCAAAAAACGGCAAAACGTGCAATTTCGTGCAATATAAAGTTTAAATATGTTACTCTACAGGTCCTGACGGATAGATATTCGGATCCGGAGTTTTTACACGCGAGCGAATAAAAAGCGCAATAACATGGAAATCCGGTCTCGAGTTATAAAGAATGATATTGACGAGGGTCAGAGTGCTGAGAAGACGTAGTACCTTTAGCTAGGAAAGACCTAGAGACTGGTCCTCACTCAAAACCATGAGAATAGTGGAGAGGCATGAGAAACTGTAAGTGGAGACCCCGAGGACGCTACTGCCAAGACAGTCTGTGCGCAGTGAAGAACCGCATCCTGCCCGAGGTGACCCTGCTTTTGGCTGAACATGGCAGATCTAGACCGGAAGATCGATAAATATCCCTGGTAGCAGTGCTACTAGTGGAGCCGAAGACGGTACTAGTCGGCTGGGTCCTGACCAGAAAATCAACTGCTAGAGAACAAATCCTACAAATGACGCAGAAGTCGGAGATGTTGGCCAAAAGGTGCACATAGTCTCCTGACATCTTGTACGATGGTCAAGGAAAACTGCACACCACGCATTACTTCCCAAAATGGCTACAAATGGTCAAAAGAATTTGGTTGGAGGTGTTTCTCTTGTAGATTCTCGCTGGGCAACTGGACCTTGGGACCAAGCTGTTCGGAAGTCTGGAGGACCTAAGGAGGATTACTAACTTTATTTTTTTACTCCCTGACATAGCCATATAGAGGGAAGAACAAAGAAGAAGAAGAATGATAAAAATAAAATATATAAAAAGTTCAAATCTTAACTAAAATCAATGCAAACCAATTAGCAGCTGACAAACAAATTTACCATATAAGTTACTCTAAAAATACTAAAAATCCGTACATTCCGTACATATATTATTACAGTAAAGCTCGAAATCGGTTTTGTACCAAATATAAGCTCCTGTCATGCTCAAATACCATGAATGGGGTGCCGTTGTATTCAGAATTTCACGGGGGGTTAGCGAATCGTATTCTCCACTTTTGTTTTTCTTTCTAAAATAAATAAAGTCGATACAAACATTTTGCTAGGCTTCAATAACTGAACGGTGGTAGGTCTGTAGATCGATACGGGACAAATTTTATCTTGAAGATGTTGATGCGTACAGCAAGACCCGGATAGTTCCTCCGGAACTATCGGATCCTGCGTTTTTAAGCCCAAAAACGTACTATTTTCGAGATAACGCAAGGCATAGGGTTCGCATCCACACAACCTTACATTAATTGTAGTACTGTCATTGAATACATGTCTCATTTCGTCGACTTGAGGTCTTTATGATCGAGAGAGGAGGAGTTTATATTATTTATCCATGGTGTTTTTGATCGGCAAGCCATATCATCGTCAATTTTTCATCAAATCTCAAGATTGAGCCACCAATTTCGAAAGCTTTCTTCTCCTTCAGGCGGACAAAATAGTCCAATCACCTCGAAAATTCAGGCAAACTAGTTATGAAAGAAAACAAACTTTATTTGCGAATAACTAAAAAATTACACACTTTTCCCTTGGTTATCCCCATGATTATATAAAAGATTACTAAATTCCCAACAAAACGAAAAAAAAAATCATCGAAACTGAACTATTTTTAGAAAAGATACAGCTTATTGAAATTTGTAGGCATGTTGGTTCCAAACATTAATGAAGATTTAAATTAATTTTTGTTTCCTTTGTCGATTATATTTATCGATAAAGTAACTAATATTTTTTCTATACATACTTACCTATGCTATTTTTTAACATATGATTTTACATGTTGCTACTTTTGTTGTTACTAGATATAAATCACCTCTCATATCATTAGAAGGGTTATAGTTTCTATTTTCTCTAATTATTTTATCATTCTCTGTATTTACCGCTCTTTACAGACAGAAGGCCCAGGTAATAAGTTTTATTTTAAATGAATATATTTCAATGGTAATTTAAATGGTTTGATTTACAAAAAAGATGAATTAAAATATTTGCTCAGTTACCATAATTGCTCATTGGTACTCTTCAGGATACAAATTTGAAACCTACTAAAGAAATGGAATTTTGGGAATATGTTATAAGGCAAAAAAATTACACGGTTGGTCAAATTGCCTGTGGTGGGGTGTGTATATTGGTCAGGGATAACATTCCTTTTATCGATATAATACTAATTTCAACTTACAAATGATTTCAATTAAAATTCTATCCCAACCTTATCCTTTCACCTTATGCTCCCTTTATCTTCCTCCGGGTAGAGCTTTCACTGTTCAACAATTAAAAGATCTAATAGACTCGTTACCTCCACCATTTATTCTAGCAGGGGATTTTAATGCTCATAGTCTTATGCGGGGTAGCGATCATTCAGATGAGAGAGGTAAATTGATAAAAAATTTGTTTAATAGTTGCCATTTAAATATCATAAACAACCACATTTATCAAACTCATCTTTGCACCAGATCTGGAATACTTTCAGCAATAGACCTTACAATCACCAGCCCTCCCTTACAACCTATCACTCAATGGTACACATTAGATCATACTCATGGCAGTGACCATTTTCCCATAATTATTAAAACTCTAGATAAATGCCTTAGTGGGAGTAGATCTAAAAAATGGCTAAGGAAAAAAACGAACTGGTCTCTGTATCAGGATCAAGTTCAGCTTGATGACATTAATTTATCCAAAATCGATCCTGATCGCTTAATCTCTCTGGTAAATAAAAGAATACTCCGAGCGGCAGAGGTAGCTATTGTACACATCTCCACCTCAAATCATAGTTTCTGTCGTCCAGTACCTTGGTGGACTGATGAATGTAAAAAGGCAGTAAAAGATAGAAGAAGGGCTTTAAATAAGTTCTTACGTCGACCAACCTCTAAAAGATTAGAGTGATATTGAATAGCCAGAAAACATGCAAGATATATAATTAAAAAGAATAAAAAATCATCTTGGCTGAACTTTCTCAGCAAGGTTAGTTGTAGTACACCAAACGTCGTCTTTTGGGAAACAGAAAAATTATGGGTTATATCTATCCTCCTCAAATTAATTGTTTGAACAATCGCAACTGTTACAAAACTGACTCAACCACTTTAGCGAACATGTTAGTAAAAAATTTTTACACCATTTCAGCAACCACAAATTTTTCAATAAACTTCCGTGAAATAAAAAATCCTATTAATCCATACCTCTTGTCATTACTAACAATCCATTATATCCCCTAAATCAACCTCTCTCAATGACCGAATTCCTCTCAGCTTTGAAATCTAGAAAAGATTCCGCACCAGGTCCGGATCAAATCTGCATTAGTATGATCAACAACTTGTGTCCTTCTAATAAAACTGTAATTTTAAATAAATTCTTTTCATCTAATAGTTGTCCAAATATATAGTAAACAGCCATCACGATTCCTATCCTGAAAAAAGATAAGGATCCCAACCATGTTAAAAGTTACAGACCAATAGCACTAACACCTTCATTCTGTAAACTGATAGAGAAATTAATAAGTAATCGACTACTATGGTATCTGGATTTTAAAAATTTATTACCAGAGTGGGTTTAGGAAAGGAAAAAGCACTAGGTACAACTTAGTTCACTTAGAGTCGGATATTATAGAGGCCTTTGAAAACAAAAAAAAAAGTATTAGCCGTGTTTCTCGATATTGATCATGCATTTGATAGGACTTGGAAAAGGCTCATAATTGACACGTTGGTCTCCCTGGGTATAAAGCTTTTATAAATAATTGTCTTATTAATAGAATTTTCAGAGTAAGAATAGGGATGTTCTGTCTCAGGAGTTTGAACAAGAGAATGGGGTACCGCAAGGCTGTGTTTTAAGTGCAACATTCTTTTGTATTTGTTTTAATCAGTTTTTTAATATAATGAGGTTGGCGGTCAAATGGATGCAATACACGGACGATCTTGTGATTTATTCTGAGAGAACACACGTAACAGGCTTTCAAGAAAACACAATCTGCCCTAAGCCTGCCCCAGTGTTTGCTAATCATGGCTAAACAACTTGCTAATCATGGCTTTAAAATATCAACCAACAAGACTGTTGTGATCCTCTTTAACAAAAGACTCTCAAATTCTCTACCATCACTATCCATTGACAACTAATCAATCTCATTCTTCAACACTGAAAAGTGGAATAACATTTGACCGAACACTTAATTGGGGGTCAACATATCAAACAATTAAAAACCAATTGCCTTCACTCTTTAAACCTTTTAAAAACTTTAAGTAATACAAAGTGGGGTGCGGATCGGAAAATCATGTTATCCCTGTATAGATCATAGTTGAATTATGGTTGCAATGTATACAACTCGCCTTCGGTTAACGTTTTAAAAATGCTGGAACCCATTCAGAGCACAGGTCTCAGAATAGCTACAGGTGCTTTCTGCTCCAGACTCTCCATTAGCTTATGTATAGAAGCTGGGGATCCTCCATTAGACCTAAGACGATAACACCTTGATTTTATCTACTCTTCTAAAATCCTTTCTGCTTCCAACCATCCTTTGACTTATCTATTTCCAAATAGACAGTATTTAATCCAACAGCGAATTGCCTCATTATACCTAAATTTTGAAATACCTACCTTTCATGAAATGACAGTATCACCAATTCATCGGTGGGAATTTCTCACTCCGAAAATCTGTCTTTCACTCTCAAAATTACTCAAAAACAAGGCCTTCCCATATGAATATAAATATGAGTTCAACAGACTGAAAGTGAGACTTGGAGATGCTGACTATATTGTAACATCTCTCTTATATTTTACAAATAATGATATGACCTCATGGAAGATCGCTTTATACCGTTGGGACGCTTCCAAAAGAATTAAGAGGTTATTAAATAATAAACAAAATTATAAGGGTATTCATTTATTAAACTAAACTTTATAATTATTTTATCTCAGGTATGGGTTACAGACAATCAGATCAAAAGACTCAGACAGACTAACATTAACTACACTAAACATTGTTCGATTTTAAAATAAAGTCAAGTATGGATTGGCAAGCTAACCTTTTTTCTATAGATACTGTTTCTTCCTTTGTTGCACCAAATTAATTCTTACAATCTTCTGCCAAACACAACTTCCAAAATGGTGACACTTTCTTCTACTCAACTCAAGCTCCCTGGGAGATCCTCTCTCTTGTAATTCCAAACAACTTGTCTCTCTGCCAAACAACTTTCAAGATGGTAATACTATTACTGGGTTTTATCCACTGGAGCCAGGTTCCTTCTCCTATTCTCTCTTCACTCCATCCAAACATCAACTGCTTTGCCAAAACAAAATCCGTTGTTCCCTCTCCCCTTTTGGGATTTTGCATTCTGGGGAAACCACAGATTAGCCATTTTCTTTTTCCTGATTTAATAGAACTAGATTATCTTGCCTTTTAACTGTTCAACATTAATTTATTAAACCCTTTTTATCCACTTTCAATAAAGGTGTATATTACAATATCTATACCGAAGGGTCCAAGAGCACCATAGGTGTGGGAGCCTCGGTTGTGTGTAATGGTTGACATAATTTTTCTCTTTCACCCACTTTAGCAATTATACCGCTGAATGGGTCACAATTTACATGATTTTAAATGTATTCATCCTACAAATAAAACGTTATCTGTGCAGATTCACTCTCCGCCCTACTTATTAGCCTTAGATATTCATTCTTGACTAACCATATTACGCAAAATATTTTATTCTCATTAATGACAGCCAACAGAAGCAATATCTCTGTGATCTTTGCCTGGGCCTCTGGTCATTGCCAGAAATGAATTGGCTGATCGGGCCAAAGATGTAATAACTGACGTCATACATATCTGTGGGTTCCTGCAGAAGATTTTATCTCTCTTTAGACAAAAAATAAAATTAAAATGGGAACAAAGGCGGTTGATTTGCTGTCTCCGGAAATAAACTGAGGGAAATTAAAAGTGATGTCTCTGCATGAAAATCTTCAATCCGAAATAGACGAAGAGAGGAGGTAGTTCTGGGTGCGTATAGACCACACACGTCTGACTCACGGTTACCTGATGGCTCGCAAATCTCCAACTGAATGCCAGAGCTGCAGATGTCCGCTAACTGTGAAACACCTTCTAACAGAATGCAGATCAAATGAAAACGAAAGATCACTCTCTGATATCTCTCAAAATATTTATTCTGCTCTCTTGGACAATATACAGACTTTTTTACTTTCTAAGATGGACAGAGATATACTCCAAAATTTAAAATTTAATCATTGACACAAGGCGATAATGAACTTGGTCATTGACGCCTTTATAAAAAACAAAAAAAAAAAAAAAAGGTATTTACTAATGAAATTCCCCTGTAATTTTTGCAATATGTTCTATTCCCCTTTTTGTATATTGGGCATATCAGGGACCTAGACCATTCTTCGGGCATTTTCTCAAATCTCCATACATTGAAAATGATGTAAATGTTTCCCCACACTTTTTCCCCTGAATTTTTAATAATCTCATTTTGTATTTCATCCAGAATCCAGACCCTGATGCTTTTTTGTTTTTGAGCTGAAAGATGATTTCAATAATCTCATCCATTTCTGAGGGAATCTTTATCTCACCCAAGTCCTCCTCTTTACCTAGTGCATAGCTAATCAGTGTCTACACAATACAAATAAAATAGAAAATATGCAGTCAGCAACTAACATGCAACTTTTCTCACTTCACTATACCACAATGGTCTGTTTCAATATTTTTTTGCTCCTCCTTCTTGTCTTTGTCACAAATTTTCGCCAAGTCTTCTGCATCAAACTTTTTTTTGTTTCATCTGAAATCAATGAGGGGAGCTGGGTAGCTCAGTGGGTGGGCACTGACTTCCAAAGCTCAAGGTCCTGGGTTCGAATCCGCCTAATGACTAGTAATTTTTCATTAGCCATGGATCGACCCTGAGATCAGGAGACCCTCCTGGGCCACACCCAGCCTCTATAAAGGGGGTACTCTTAATTATAAAAAAATAATTAAGAGGGAAAATCTGGCGGTTGAGCGTGATATCGGCCCCATCACCTCCCTGCACAACCGTTGGCCTTGAAACAGTACTTCCTCACATAGTACTGCACCCAAGACCCTTCATGGGTTGTAGTGGTACAGGTTTTTTAAAATCAATGACATATCTTCTTCCACTGTGTCTATATTGAAGAGTAGATGCTGCACTATCATAAGATATCCTTAGCATGGTGATCTAATAAAATACTAAATACTAATATTAATCATATTTCACTAACCAAATGATGAATCAAAACCAATTAATGGATAGTAATTCAATTAGTGTATATTGTGTAGGGTGTGTGATTAAGTTTCCACTGTTGTTTGATAAAAATGAAAACTTTATTTTTAAAAAATGGTCAGAAGCAGGTTATTTAAGCATTGTCCATCACTATCCACTACTTTCTCCCATCTTTCAGGTAACATATTGATTCCATGGTAAAAAAAATAAATGACTTTTGAGGCCATCCAGTCATCGACCCATTTTTTAGTTTGTCATAAGAATGGAACCACTGCTTAGCCAGGCCATGAGTCAGCGATTAGAACAAGTGGTAATCAGAAGGAGCAGTGTCTGGTGAATACATGGGTGGGACAGAACTTCCCATTTCAGTGTTTCCAAATAAGTTTTAACCGGGTTTGCTACATGAGGTAGACCGTTATCATGCAGTAAAATGACCTTATTGTGTCTGCTCGTATTTTGGTCACCTTTGCTCAGGGCTTGGCTCAAACGCATCAGTTATAGCCTACAGCGATCTCCTGTGATGGTTTATTTGGCTAAAGCAGATTGTAATAAATGACACTAACATGATTCCATCAAACGTAAAGCATAAACTTGGAACCATAAATGGTCGGCTTTGCTGTCAATGTTGAGGCGTGTTTGGGTTGTTCCCACGATTTTATTCACTTTGGGTTTTCGTAGCATATCCCTTCTCATCACCAGTTACAATATGATACAGAAAACATTTTCTTTTTGTCATTAAAGCAGTTGTTGGTGGGTAAATAAACGTTCAACATCCCTTTTCTTCAAGTGATGGTACCCAGTTTCCTTTCTTTTGAACCATTTCTAAAGCTTTCAAATGTTTAGCTATTGTTCGATCAGCACCCAATGATCCTCCAAGTTCTTCTTGCATCTGGCATGGACCTTCACAAAGTAATGCTTACAAATCTTCATCTTCAAACTTTTTTGGGGCGCCTGGACACTTATCATCTCCAAGATCAAAATCATTGTTTTTAAAGTTTTGAAACAATTTTCTGCATGTTCTTTCTGATAGAACATGATTTACATACGTTTTTGCAAGAATTCTATGCCCATCAGCTTCAGTTTTCTTTTTAAAAAAAAGTGTTTAGTTCTCACCTATAAACAGTTTTGAGGGTACAAAATTTGCCATGTTTGAAAACTTATGAAAAATGTTGTATACACTTTGTGGCTATTAAATAGATTGATAACCCGAGTACAGAGGATTAGCTCTTGAATAAAGTTTGTTTTAGTCTTGCCAGATAAGATTCTGTATTATATTTCTACAGTAATTTTTAGTCATTTGAATTAAATTTTGTTACTCATTGTGTCTAGTATAAGTTTAAAAATGAAAATACTTTAGATTGCTTCCCTGTTGTTGCCAACAAATTGGTTTAAACTCATGTTTGTGATTTAATTTAGTAGTTTTCTCAATTTTTTTAGCTTCAAATTTGGGATACTGCAGGACAGGAAAGGTTTCGGACTATTACCCAAAGCTATTATAGATCTGCCAATGGTGTAATCATAGGTGATGTTTGAAATTTTTTACCATATATTTTACTTTATCTTTTCTGATCCCTTTATTTGTTAAAAAAATATTGGATTATATTATAGTTATAATAAATCTGTATATATTGTTTGAATAATTTGGGAATTAAATAGCTTTACCAAAAATCCATACTTGAAGAAATTTATTTATATATTTTTGGTAGTTATTGCATAAGCAGCTGACTATATTGTGACTGAGCACAAGATCACATCGATCACACCTTAGATGGAATTAAATTTACAACCGAATTTCCCTGAAAGTAAATGGTGTGAGCTGATCTCCACACATTAATATTTAACAATAACATTTATATTATTTAAAATAATGAATATCAAAATAGTTTGATCAAAATGGCACATTTTTTCTAATTCATATTATTGATTATAATCACAATCCCTTATATTTTTTGGACTATTGAGCACAATTGGTAGTATGCATAGTATAAGTACTTTACTATTCCCTACCGTTCTGACTGCTTAAGATCAGAGTCCATCCCTTCTACAATATGGCGACAATTGATGGAGATAAAGGTCCCTTCCTTATTCCCAAAACTCTTCTTTACACTCGCTATAACTTATATTGAATTAATAATTGTTTTTATTATTGTCTTATTATTATTATTTTTGCTATTATTATACTTCTAATTTTTTTGTTATTATTATACTTCTATCTAAATAAAATATAGTGAAAACAAATTTTTGGTTCAAACTTTTTTCGGAATAATTAAGAAGTAGGCTAAAAGCTAAACAACTTTTTTTTTTTTATTGAGAACGTATTTTCTTCACTCCACTCAAAGGAAAGTCATTACAAGGAGGTTACAGCGCTGTTATTATACAATAACTTGATTAATAATTATCTATGGGTGACTCAATAAATATTTAGTGCATTTCCTCACTTCATAAGTTTCAGAAAGAGTGTTAGTTCTGGAAAACAAGAAAACTCTTGGAAAGAATGAAGTTTGCTGTAATATCCTTATCAAATGTATCAGTGTTCATATATATATATATATATATTTATTGATTTGTTGTTCATATGTCCAATAAAGCCTTTTTAGTTATTATTTTACTGATTTCTATTATATAATTAATCAGCTTCTATTAATTTTAATAGATAACATTTCACACTGTCTTTGTTCAGCTTTTATATTAATAAAAGCTTTTGTTGTTGTTTTTACATTTGACATCAATATCAAAAACTCTTATTAACAATACAGTAATATCATTTACTAAAATGAAAGTTAAGAAAAAGCAAATTAAAAGATAACCAATAATACTGAAAGATAACCAATGATACAGGAATAATTACCATTATACAGGTTGTCTTCAAAAATAAATTATCCAATAATAAATTGTGGCTCTAAATGGGACATAAAAAATAAGTTTTATGAGATCAAGCAAAATGAACCTTCAAGAAATTTTGTTTGAAATAATTTTGCTCGGTAATATAGAAATGGAGAAAATAGTATTTCTTTGCTTTACAAAACATATTTTTGTCCCTTACAGACTCCAGCAGACAGAGACAGAGACAGAGACAGAGAGAGAATTCCAGTATCAACATTTCTAATTTGTACCTAAATCCCATCATCTTCGGCTCCTCAATTTAAAACCTATGTATTTTCATTGACCAAACCCTCTCCTGAAATCACCATATTGCTTACATTTCTTAATGGTCAATAGCAAAAATAATAATAATAACACAATATTAAAAATTTTTATCAGTTAAATTTAAGTTGTATTGAGTGTAAAGGGGAGTTTTGGGAATAAGGAAGGGACTCTTTTCTCCATCAAATGCTCCATATAGTAGAAGGGAGGTTGAAGGGATAGATTCTGCCCCAGGCAGTTAAAAACAGTAAGAATCTGGCCTGGGAGTAGTTGACATTTATTTTGTGGCGGAGCCATGGAATGAAACTCGACCCTCCCACTCTGGTTTAAATAGGTTTGGTTGTACCTCTAGAACAACCCTCTCCTTCCGAATGCCAGAAATGGTGGGTAGGGGCTTATCCAATAAAAAAAAAAATTAAGGGAATGGTTAAGTATAAGGGATGTCTATGCATACTATCATATATCTTCAAATAACAATGATGAAATTAGGAATTATAATTTGGATATTAAAAATAAGTCTTAGATCATTTTAGGTATTAGTTGATAGGGACCTGCTTCGTAAGACCCAGCATCAACATAAAGGATCTATAGGGAGATTCCCATTTCTTGAGTGAGGGTAGCAAGCAGAAATCAGACAGTTGAATTTAATTAAAGAAGAAGTGATTTTAATAACTACTGATAACCCCTTATACCTAGAAAGAGATTGACTATATGTATCGTTATAGCATATATGCACTACAACATTGTTAATAAATTTTTATATTAAAATGATTTCTCTATGAATAAATTGTGTTCTGAGATTTCTAAAATTGTGTTGGTTCATTTGCTTGTTTTTCTTCATTCCATGAAAAATTACAACAGTTTTATAATTCCCTTATTCAAAAGAAAAGGTAGTATAATGTTTGTTTAGGATTTATAATTATAGTTTAGGGTTTGTTCAAGGACATTATGATTAATTAAATTATTTAGGGGTTCTAGTTCTAGTTAGGGCTTTGATCAGTATACTCTTGTACCCATTTAATATGGTTAGCCACTTTCTCCATAAGTACCATATTTTTCTATAACACTTGAGGTAGTCATTCAAACTACAGGATATAACATTTATTATTGTAAATTTATTTTTCATATCTTGGTCTTTGTTAATTTTATATTTATTAACAAGATTCAAGGTATTTTGTTATTATGTTCCTGTATTGTTCATATTAAATTTATTTAATATCTGTTGCTGTCTGTGAATCATCTTTGAAAACAATTTTAATAATTTTTATATGTCTATTGTTTGGTTATTTAGTTTATGACATCACAAAGAGATCTTCATTTCTAAATCTTCAAAGGTGGATTGAAGAAGTGAGGAGATACACAGCTTCCAATGTGTTATTAATTCTTATTGGTATGATTTATTATAAAGTTATTATGTATTATATAGCTTAGGCCATTGAACTTAAAATCTTTTCTATGTGTTAATGTAATATATTAGATTAGAAATTAATTTTAAAAATTTGATTTACTTGGGAATAAAATTTCTTTTACACTCCTTGAGAACAAACTGAAAAATCAATCAGTATTATTTCATCTTTTGAAAGAATATTTTATCCTCTTTTCAGAAATATATGTTTGTATCAGGGTACCTGGAAAGCGATTTTTGTAATGTTTCCCTTGCATATATTACTTGTAAATTTATTTTTATTTTTTATGATATTTACAACTGTATTAAGAATTAAAATACATTCAGTACATGTGATAACAGAAAATAATAATATGAAAACACTTATTGAGAAACTACCCACTGGTAGCATTCTAAATACTGTATTTACAATAAGAGATCTCGAAGCCTTCTTCTTTTCAGACGCCTAGGAGGGTTATCATGTTTCGAAGAAGAAGCAAGGTTAGAAACTAGAAAGTTCGGATGGTTCTGGAGTTTATTATGGTATCTGGTTACCTAAAGATAGGTATCTGGATTGGGCCAAATCGGAAACATTTTTTTTTTCTGTTGGCATTACTGACGATGTAGATCTTTTGCTGCCTTAACAAGCCTGCTCCATCTCTGCCTGTCTTGGACTATTTCTTTCCATTTATCTACATGCAGCTCTGTTGCATCTTTGTTGATTATATCTATCCATCTGCTTTTTGGCCTTCCACGTAATTCCTTCAGTTAAATACACTCCACGAATTAAGTAAATTTAGAGGCATCAGTTTTTAAATTGTAACCAATTTAAGAGGTCAGTTCATATGATTTCACTTCATTATTGTCTTATCTGTCAAACGTGACTCCTTTCTGCCATAAAGTTTTTTGTTGAATGATTTCAACCCAAATTAAAATTTTGAGTCAGTTTTAAAATTCCAACAATTCACGTCCTCAGTCATCTCGTATTCTATTTTAGATTGGTTCGCTGCGTATTTTGAACTCAGTTCCAAGCATAAATTCTTCAGTTAAATGCACCGAACAAATTAGTGACTTTAGCACCGTCAGTTTTCGAAACGCAACTACGTAGACCGTCAGTCAAGATGTTTTCGTTTTTTTAGGCGCACAAATTATACACCTCATCAAATTTTCAGCAGTCAGTTTTCTCGCTAAATGAAACATCAAATTTCACCACTTTAATTTAAATTTTCATATATAAAGCAACGGCTTCAAAGCAACTGAGTTGTGTATTTAAATGAGGATTATCTATAATTTAAAATGGTTACTAACTGTAAGTCCTTCCGTTAAACGAAATGGTCGATAGCTTCTAGTCTCAAAGCCTTCGGATTCTATTAACCATTATCCTTTTCAACAAACTAAAATCATTGCCCTCAAATTGTTATCTATCTCTTGATACCAATGTTTCCTCTCACAACGTACCCAAGCAGTCTCTATACTCAGTTAACCACTATCTGCCTACCTTTCTTTATCCCCTGGAGTTGCCCAGGGATCAAGCGTATCTCCTCTCCTTTTTAGGTCTTGTATTAATGACCTACAATTTACCCAATTACTATATTAATGACTACCCAGTTACTCTTTCCTACGTCATGGCAGATCTGATCTCACTGGGGGTGGTGTTGGGCTATATGTTCATGATAGTATCAAGGCCCAAATCCTCTTACAGTCTCTTTGTCATGAACTCTCTCACGTTGAATATTTATTTGTTGAAATGACTTCTATTTTCTCACCCTTATTATATGTTGTTGTCTACCGCCCTCCTTGTGTTCCATTCGACCATCTCTTTGAATCCTCCCTTGTCAACCTGGTTTCCTCCTATTCCAATGTCATCATCTCTGGTGATTTTAATATAAATATGCTCACAGAATCTCCAGAAAAACTCTTCCTTATTGACCTAATATTTTCCCTTAATCTCTATCTGATTCCTTATTCTCCCACTCATCACACGCAATTTTCCGACAGTTGGTTAGACCTCTACATCTCTGACTCTCCCATCAAAATCCTTTCCTCTTCTCAACATCCCATTCCATTTCTCTCATCACATGACCTAATCCAAATTACATTCGACCTACCCATGAAATCCTTTACTCCCAAAATGATCTTATACCGTAATTTAAACCTTCTCTCTTATGAGTCCCTTCAACCTGATCTTGACACTTCCAATGGGACATCATATCTTCCTGTAATTCCATCGATCCTATGATATCTATTCTAACCTCAAACCTACAATCTTTATTAGACATCCATGCTCCTCTGAAAACCAGAACCTTACACAGTCCCACTGCACCTTGGCTGACTCCTGAAATAAAGCAAATGATGAAAAGAAGGAATGCAGCAAGGCGCAAATACCGTCGAACCCGTTTGCCTGCTGATTATGTGTTTTTCAAGGAACTTCCCAATGGAACCCAATCCAAAATCCGACTTGCTAAAGCCACCTACTTTCATAATGCCCTTTCCATTTCTCCCGATTCCAAATCCAAATGGAAAATATTCCGTAACCTATCCCTACCAGAATCCAATAAACTCAGTTCCATCCCGGTGACTCCAGATGATCTCAATGATCATTTCTTATCCTTTACTCACAATTCTTCTCCTACTTTCGAAATCAAACATCATAATTTCAATCTGGAAGACTTCTTTTTCTCCCATGTGTCCTACGATGAATTACTTTCCACTATCCTAAAATCCCACACTAATGATTATGTTCCTGATAATATTCCAGTGAAACAAATAAAATCCTGCCTTCCTGTCCTTATTCCTGTTCTTTACCATATCTTCAACTTTTCATTGCAAATCTCCATATTCCCATCCTCCTGGAAAACTGCTCTAGTCTGACCTTTGAATAAAATTTCCAATCCTACCTCACTGCATGACTTCTGACCTATTTCTCTCCTTTCCAATCTTTCAAAGCCATTAGAACGCCTTGTCCAAAATCAACTCTCCACCTTCCTAGAGGAACATTCCCTTATCAATCCATTCCAATCTGGCTTTCGACCTGGTTACTCAACGTAATCTGCTCTCCTTAAAATAACCCATGACCTCCAAAACTCCACTGAACACCAAAACCTTACTATCCTCATCCTTCTAGATTTTTCCAAAGCGTTCGACACAGTTGACCATAACATCCTCCTCACTAAATTGCACAATCTTCCTCTATCCAACAGTACCCTGCACTGGTTCAAATCCTTCCTTTCAAATCGGTCCCAGTATGTTGTTGTCCCAGGTCAACCTCCATCTAAAACACTCCCCCTCACCTGTATCTCTATCTTCTACTCTGTTTGCTATTTACATTAATGACCTTCCCCTCCTGATCCATCACTACTTATACCATATCTATGCAGATGATTTCGAAATATATCTGTCCTTCCCACCTATCGACCTATCAGCCACAGAAAAACTTCAAGAAGTCTTGGATAGAATTTGTGACTGGGTGAGAGCTAACAAGTTGAAGTTGAATGTGGAAAAGACCTAATATGCCAACTCTGTTCCTACATTATTATACCATCAAATTTTACCCCACCATCAAAAACCTTGCAATAACCTTTGATCAAACACTTTCCTGGAAAAACCATGTATCCAATATCTCCCGCCATACATTTTCCACCTTAAAACGTCTAAATTACCTCCATCACCTGTTTTCGTTTGAAACCCGTAGGCTCTTAGTCACTTCCTTAATATTTCCCCACTTTGACTATGCTGTACCTTTTTTTCATCATCATAACCTTGTTTACATTTCTACTTACATTCTAAATTTCTCTTCTTATTTTTTTCTTTTAGAGTTATATACACTGCCAGGCAAAAAATTCCACCCACTTGATTTTTTCATGTTTTCATCTAAAAATATTTCTTCTTTGGATTGGTCTATTGTTTTTAATGAATAAATAGGTAATCTTTTTGTTTGTTTTCAATTAGGAATGTTAATATAGAGGAAAGTAACCCTTAATCCTTAATTCAATGAAATGATTCTATATTCCAATGTTTACTTTCTATGGAATCAAAATGTTTATTCAGTATCATTAGTTCAGTGCCGTTTCTTGCAGCATATTTCTTAGTCTCAGGCTTTTAATTTTTTCAATATTAAGTTTAAAAATGCCTCATAGTGCTGAGGATATTGCACGTGGTGTGGCACTTATTGATGATGGACGTTCCATTAGATATGCAGCTAATGCCATCGGAGTTCCATATGAAACTTTACGAGACTTTTCGGGAAACTGGTTCTTACAATAGAAGGCCCGGTTCTGGACAGCCTAGGGTAACAGAACCACGGGATGACCGGTTTTGACTTTGAGAGTTTTACGAAACCGGCACCTTACTGTTGTTCAAGCGATTCATCAGCTCGAAGAAGTTCGAGGTGTGCAAATTTCTGAACGTACCGCTAGGAGAAGATTAAATGAATATGGATTAGTGGCTTTTCGTCCAGTAAGATGACCAGAGTTGACCAGAACTCGCAGAGTAACACGGCTGGCTTTTGCTCGAGAGAACACAGCCGTTGGGCTATGGACGAATGGAGTGCTGTACTTTTTACAGATGAGTCAAGATTCGCTCTTCGATCTCCAAACGGGCGTGAAAGTGTGTGGAGAAGAAGAAACGAAAGATATGCAGGCTGTAATTTTTCCCAGAGCCAACCTTTCCAACGTGGTTTCTTAATGATGTGGACAAGTGGGTGGAATTTTTTGCCTGTCAGTGTATATTTAATAAATAATCATAACCTTGTTTACCTTTCTATAGTCTCATTATTTGTTTACCAACATTTATCAAGTATAATCTTCACTAGGTTGTTATCGACTGATATCTTATTATTATGTTATCTTATTCTTATTTTATCTTTACTTGATCATGACTTATTCATTTTTCAATTTCTTTATTCGTCAATACTCATTTTCTTTATCTGTTAACCTACAGTTATCAAATGTAACTTTGACCAGTTTGTTATCCACTCATTTCTTATCTTTTATCACAATCTGTTTACTTTTAACTTACACACTATATTCACGGTTTCTATTTTATTCACACTTATTTTCTATTTTTGTTTGTATCTATATATAATAATTGATATTTTAACTCCACTGAAGATAGCACTAAACTTGGATTGCTATAGTGGATTTTATCTGCAATAACATAAGGTTTAATCAGTAGGAACAATTGGTTTCCATTAGTTATGTTGGGTAGGAAAAAGGACTAATAGGCCCTCTTGCCCACCAGTCATAGTATGAGAAGGTGTTTTGCAATGTCTTACCAGTTTAAATGCCTTCCTTGATGCCAGTTTAAAAATCTTCCTTTTATGTCCCATACCTTATTATGTGGATACATTAACTATAATTTCCACATATTATGTGTAAATCAAGGTTAAAAAAAATATGATTATGTACCACATGATAGATATAACAAAGTAATAAATTAATTTTATCCTAATTTAATCTATTGTTATTTTGTTCATTTGTTAAGGAAATAAGTGTGACTTGCAATCACTAAGGGAAGTAGAAGTTGCGGAAGTCAATGCTGTTTGTGATTACATACCAGAAATATTATTTTCTATGGAAGTTTCAGCTAAAGAAAATACAAATGTTGAAGAAGCTTTTATTCTTCTAGCAACTGAATTGAAGGTACTGTTTGTAAATGGTTGTGTTTATGAACCATTAACATTATTATATATGAATCTATAATAAATTATATGGTGGTATTATGACCATTTAGTCGCTGTTCTTTTGCCTTATGATTCCATTTATATACCCTTTTTTATCAATATTTTTATGAATGGTCAATAATATTATGCATGCATATAATTACTTTATATACAATTAATATAATTCAATAGAATTACGTGATTACTTGAAGTACATATTAATTATTTTATCTTTTACTAAATTTTTATAAAACATTGTTATATTTAATAGCACTATTTCATTATATTGTTTTTTGGAATGAAATCTGATACTGTTATTCGTGTTTTAAAAAAAACTCAAATATTGGATAAAAATTAAAATTTAAAATGTCTACAAAAATTAAATTATAGTTTGTAATCGTATTAATATATGATACCTTTTAATTTATTAGACCTTAGATTATTTGAATGTATAAACGATTATTTGCTATTTAAAGTCTTCACAAGGTCCATTAATTATTTATTTTATCTTAATCAAACCTAAGTGTTTTCATCCATTACGGTATAATTGCAAGTGCTAGGCTATGGAAAAATGTAAAATAAATAATCCCTCTTCTTTCGCACTTCAGCCAGATTTTTGCTATTTGTTACCCTGTTAATCTTTTCTTTATTAGTTTCATTAGTTAGAAATTAATGAATCCAAAACAAAATACATGCACAAAGGAGGACCGGCAGAACAAACTGACTATGTGGATATAGGAGGCTTTAATATCGAAAGAGTAGGCTCCTTTACCTACATGGGTATCACTGTCACGATTGATAATGATGTCTCATTGGAGGTCAAGAAGAGAGTAGCTCAGGCAAATAAATGTTATTTTGGAATCTGCCAGCATTAAAGAAGCAAACTTATATCGTGGAAAATGAAAGTAATCCTTTACAAAACGCTCATCCGGGCCTGTTCTCACATACGGTTCAGGAGCTTGGGCCACTACGAAAGCCGACGAGAAACAGCTGCTGACTGATATATTGACGTACAAGAGAGGGGAAAACCTGGAGGAAGTGCTTCAATGTGGAGCTAACAAATTTATTTCAGGACCAAATGTCGTTAGGGTGATTAAGCTGGATATGCTGTGCTGGATAGGACATGTGGCCTGAATGACAGATGCATAAATACCCAGGAGAATGGTGGAGGAAAAAGTGCAGCGTACAAGAAGAGTGTAATACTCTAGGATGTGATGGCTGGATGGGGTAAGTGAGAACACCAGATATCTGTTAAATACCCAAAATTGGAAGGCTGCCGTACTGGACAGGGAGGACTGACAGAAAGGGATCGAGGAGACCAAGGCCCATTGATGGGCTGTAGTGCCGAGAAAGAAGAAGAATTAATTCTCTATAAGTTTCCAGGTCAAGATTGGTTGTAATAAAAACAACTATCTCAACTCTGAAACTAGCCAATTCTGAGAGGAAAAAATTATTAATTCTTTGTTTTAATCTTTTAACAAATGGTTAAGCGGGGTTCTACTGTATATATTTTATAACAAATTTAATTGTGATTAAGATAGTATGATAAGTATTTTTCTGTGATTTACAGGTCGGTATTGCCAGAGTTTTTTTTTTTTTAAATCATTTTTAAACCACTGCCCACCATGATGCCTGGATGAGAAATGGCACTAAATTTTTATAATGTTAATGCCACTATCTCGTAAACATCGCAACACATCCTTTAACTTGAAAACATTGTTGTTTTTATCCATATATTTTTTATCCGTTGTATATAACTAACATTTTTTTTCTTAACTATAAACCTCTTCATTTGTTCTTCGTCTCCACTCTTCACCAACTAACACAGGTCCAAATATTTTTCGGAGGACCTTCCGCTCAAATATTACCAACTTCTGATTCGTATCTTTTGCCATTGTCCATGTCTCCGCTCCATATGTGAGGACTGGGCGAACCAGTGTATTGTACAGAGAAGTTTTTGTTTTTGTGGTCATTAACCTGCTTGATAGATGTTGCCTCAATCCAAAGTAACATCTGTTTGCGGCTAATATCCTTGTTTTGATTTCTACTTCAATGGGATTATCACATGTGACCTCTGAACCAAGGTACGAAAATTCAGAAACCCACTCGAAAAGACAACTTCCAAGTCCCACCTTTTCCCTAGGGTGTCTTGGATGCTGTTCAGCAATCATATACTTGGTCTTATCATGGTTGACCACTAGACCTAGTTTTCTTGCTGCTTCTGTAAGAGAGAGAAATGCGTCTTCAACTGACTTTTTTGAGTGTCCAATTATATCGATGTCGTCGATGTATGCTGAGATTTGCACGGTTCTATTTATAATAGTTCCTGTCGTCTGAATCCCGGAATCTCTTATAGCCTTCTCTAGAGCCAGGTTAAGCAGAAAACTGCTAGTGCATCGCCCTGGCGGACTCCCCTTATAGACAAAAAACTTTCAGATTGAAACTTGCACTTGTACAACGCATTCAAGGTCTGTCATGGTCATCCTGATCAGCCTTATCAGGCCTGCAGGAGCATTTAGCTGTCTCATTGCCTCGTAGAGACCCTTTTGATCCATACTATCGTAGGCTGCTTTGAAATCTTCGAATAACTGGTTAGTTGTTACACATAACTTACATCCCTTTTCCAGTATATTCCTGAGGTAAAATAGTTGGTCAGTTATAGGTTTTCCTCTCCTAAACCCACTTTGGTAAGAGCCTAGTGTTCTGTGTGCGAACAGAAGAAGCCGTTGAACAGAATCCGCGAAAGGACTTTATAAGCATAGGGTTGGAGGGCTATGTCCCGGTAATTTCCACAGTCAAAGGGGTCCCCTTTTTTGAATATGGTGGTTCAACATCCCTGTCCTGTTGGAATAGATTGTAGTTATTTTCCTCCTCCTCTTAATGTTCTGCATAAATATTCGCAAAGTGTTCCAACCATACATTCATGCACACTGCCTCCTCAGCAATTATATTACCATCACGATCCTTGCATGCTGTCCCTATTATATCTTTTTCTTGTTAGGATTCTAGGTCTTGAGGTGTTGATTCTTCCTATAATATGGGAAATGTTCAGGTAGTGATCAAAATCTACATTTGTGCCATGATATACTCGAACATCTGTGAGAGAACTAATATGCCTTTTATCTATCATGATGTGGTCAATTTGGTTCATGGTAACTCCGTCGGGAAAGGTCCAAGTTCCTTTATGAATACGTTTGTGAGGGAAGGTTGTTGTTCCGATAGTAACATCTTGGAGGCAGCAAAGTTGATCAGTCTCAGCCCATTACCATTACAACTTTCGTGGAGGCCGTGTCTACCAACAGTATACATCCTGATACTTCTTCTCGGTCTACTTTGGCGTTGAGATCGCCTTCAATAATCCTCATTTCATAACCGGAGCACAAATCGAAAGCCTGTTCAAGTGCCTCATAGAACTCATCTTTCTCATCTTCCTCTGATGTTTTGGTCGGAGCATGGTCATTCAAAATACTTAGGTTATAAAATTTCCCTTTGACGTGTAAAATCTTACACGAATTTCCGATATGCAGTTTTCGACGGTTCTATACATTTCAGAGCCCCCCCGAGTCCGAAAAATACATTTTTAGCCATTGGTCTGTCTCTCTGTGCCAAGATTTTCTCAGGAACTAGTGAACCGATTTTGTTACTTCTTTTTTTTTTTTTTTGTAGGGTTTTGATTACTGATGTCTGTGACACAAATTGGGTGTTCCATGCGCATTAGCTGCTGCGCAATAAATGAACCATGTTTTTCTAGTTAGACTGTAGTGCGAAAACAGCTTTAACGATTTTGATGAAACTTTTCTATAATGTTCTAATAATTGTCCTTTTAACTTTAGTACAAGGACTAAATTCCCGAACAAATTCAGGAAAAAAAGTTATACAGAAAAGAAAAATGTTTTGGGACCTAACTCGCTAAGTATATATTCCATGGTAAAATTTGTGATAAAACTTATGAAAGGTAATTAAATTACCAACAAAACAAAAAAATAAAATAAAATCATCGGAATTGAACCAGTATTAGCGATGATACAGCGTATTCTATTTTCTACACATGCTATAATTTATTACTTTCCTATCTATACTAGGTAAGGAAAGTATTGCAATCGGGTCAAATTTCCGATATGCGGTTTTCGACAGTTCTATACGTTTCAGAGCCCCCTGCGTCCGAAAAACACATTTTAGCCATTGGTCTGTCTGTCTGTGCCAACACCGTTAAGCCTGCTTTTTTTAAAAGGTAATGAAATCCCTACAAAACTATATAAAAATCATTCATTTCAGAAAATAAATCTAATTCAATTTTTTTTTGTTTCTTGATGGACATATGTAAAGATATAAAAGCTTTTCTGAAATAGGTAGGAAAGTCGTGTGAGTGGACACACCAGATTTATTTATTTTTTTTGCTTAACCGATCCTGTTATCCTCAATTACAATAAAAGTGCTGTCTAGGCTATTGAAAAACGTAAAATACATAATCCCTCTTCTTTCACACTATAGCAAGATTTTTACTGTTTATTATCCTGTTAATTTTCCCTTTATTAGTTTGCTACTCCATTAATTCTCTTAAAATAAGTTCATAGGTCAAGATTGGTTGTAATAAAAACAACTATCTAATTTGTTTCAATAATTTAGTTCAATAAACAAAACACTCATTTTTTATTTTACAAGAAAAGGGCTCCCGATCATATGGTATGTACCGGCCCCCTCATGTGATTATGTTGGTATCAAAACTATTTTTCTGTGATCTACAGATCAGTAATGTTCTTTCCGAAAAAAAAAAAAAAAAATCAATTTTCAACCACTGTGCACCGTGATAATGGATTTTATATTTTGTTTTCTTATTGTATGTACTGTATGAATGGATATCTTTAGCACTGTAGATTGTATTATTATTCAATAAATAACAAAAAAATATTTTAAAAGAATTATCATTTTTTTTTTTGTTTTTAGAGACGTCGTGACAACCTTTTTGTTGAAGAAAATCCTGAAACAGTCAAGTTAAGTGATGGAAAAACAGTTAAAAACTGTAGCAGTTGTAACTTTTGATTAAAAAGTCATAAAATTAAATTAAATTCGTATTTGTGTGTGAACGCCGAAGTTATTCAATTATTTGTAATTGGGTCTTGGTTCCCGTTTGCTAATGTATATTTATTGTTGCTGGACCAAAAGAAATTAGTGTTCTTATCTTATATAGTGTTAAATTAAGTTAAATTTCTTTTAATCCTATATTAATTTTATTCAGGGTATTTCAGAAGATATAAATCCACTAATTTAAAACCAGGGTAATTATTTATTATATTTTAAGTTCTTTAAATTAATAATTACTTTAAAAAATCCTCTGTCTCATAATCGTTTATGGATACTGCATAAATGTTTACCTATTTTGTAACATTATCTTCATTGTTTTCAGTTGAAGAAATGATTTTTAGAATGTATTTCTATTTTACTTAAGAATTTTGTTGTTAAACATGAATTTACAAATACGCAGATGACAGTTAAATAATGTGTTACTTACATATTATTTGAAATGATCCTTAAGAGATTATATTTATTTTAGATCCTTGAAAGTATATTTATTTTAGATCCTTGAAAGTTAGTTCACTTCTAGACTCGGCTTATTTTTATTTATTTATTGTTTTATTTATGCTAATTATTTTCATTCAGCTGTTAGAATCATGTCTAAACTGTTTATATTTATTTCTAGATGTTGAAATCTATTTAAGGTTCTGTTATATGTTATGGATTTTACTGGTAATATAAATAAAGAGATTGAATTTAGAACACATTATTTTTAATCATATAAAATCAGAAAAATACATACACGCTGTACTATTTTAACCTATCTACATTAGGTGTTGTGGTGGTAGCGGGTATTCAAATGTGAACAGCCAATTCTGCTCAACCTAGGCAGCTGGTGCATTGTTAATTAATTAATTTAAAAAATGTTAAATGAGAAAAATCTAGGTGGATAAATAAATGCAGGATAGCAGCAATTGTGTATATCGAGAAAGATAATAAATGAATTAAACATGCCAAAAAAATGAACAAATTAAAAATATTTCTCTTTATACCAAAATAATTATAATAAAATAATGAAAGAAACAAAATTATCTTAAAGCATTAAACATAAACAAAAGAAACCTTAGAATTAGAAATTTAATTTACAAATACTGTAGATGAATTATTGTAATTTAATGAGATTAGACAAATAATTTAATTGTTAAATTAATTCAGAATTGATTAAAAAATCCTACAGAAAAATGTAGAATAATAATAAAAGGCTTAGCGAACCCGAAGGTTTTATGCCGACACCACCAATCGCTTATTACACACCTCCCTCCACCGTTCGCCGTCCAGACCCAGCCCCTTCAGATCGGCTTTAATGCAATATTCCCACCTTCGCTTCGGTCTACCCCTCGGACGCTTACCATTCGGCACAGCAAATATTAACCTTTTAGGAATTCTCTCGTTACTAAGCCCAACAACTTTACAAGCCCTTAAATTTAAAATTATATTTTTACTAAAAAAAAAAAAGGATATAGGAGAACCAGTCTTAAATCGGGAATATTCATCATTTCAAGTTCGCTTCCTACCAACTGGACTATAGAGACACATACAAAATGTAGCATGATCTGGTGTGCAAGTTAAAGTTCAGCCTCAATGTGAGGTATCTAAAATACAAAATTAATGTTTTTTATTTCACTGATGACAACACCTTAGACCCATGGGGTCAGTAATATTTTTTAAAGGGGTGCCACTCACATCAAATATGCTTCAAATTATAATAAAACAAATCACTTCCAGTCGGCCAGTCATATTTGCCCTTAAACGTTGCCACGGTGCAGCTGACGGTTGTTCTATATATTTTTCCGGAGCCATAGTTTTAGTGGCGTAATCTCAAAATGGAGATTATTTTCAAAAACTACGGCTCCAAAAATATATAAATAGACCCTCATGTGAAAGAAATCTGGAATACACAAATAAATTGAAACATAGTGGCATAATCTCAAAATGGACATGATTTTCAATATCTACAAGCCCGAAAACATATAAATAGACCCTCGTATGAAAGAAATCAGAAAAAACTCAAATAAGCCTCAAAGTGGCACAGTCAGCTATTTGAGTAAAATACCCAAAGTTGGGCATTTCAGTAAAATATTCGGACAAGTTAAACATCTGAGTACCGTAAGCAGAATCTATAATCTTATTTTATTGAGAAAAAATACATTTTGCCTCAATCAAGAGCACTGAGTATTTGAGGTATGAGAGACTCATTCATATGATACATACAATTACAGAAATTATAACAAAAGGAAGGCAAAGAAAGCTTAATAAAACAGAAGAAATAAAATATGATACTAAACAAATAAAAAAATAAGAAAAAAAAAAACATTCATGCTTATTTACAATATTTACAGTCAGCCAAGGGAGCTCTAAGTTGGTCCATTTTGCCCACATGTGGAAGATAAGGCAAGACTCTAAGAGATCCCAGCGCTTCTCTCTCAGCCGCATCACTGGGATGGGGATCCACCGGAGACTGAGGAAGGGCACTAAAGCCACATACGCTCATGACTTGAGTGCAGAAGCTGGCCATAGCCAGTACTCCAATAGCGTATTTATAAAAGATCTCAAGGCCACTCCCTTTTCAGAAGAGGATTGTAGGGATGACGAACTGGATAAGAATTGTAATAAGGGATTAAGTTTTGATGAAAATTTGAGAAATGGGATGGAATAACGTCAAGGACATAAGGGATGTTAAGGTCATGATGTAAAGTTTTGTTTGTAACATAATCAGGAGCATTTGCTATTGTACAAAGGACTTTAGATTGGAAGGATTGCATGCGATTATGTTCGAAAATTTAGCTGTCACCCATAGTTAAAGGCCATAGTTCCAGATGGGTTTTGTATGTATATTAATAATTGATTTTCTTTGTCTTGTATATTAATAATTTATTTTATATTGAGAGATTAGAGTTTCTGTTGAGTAGTTTGTATGATTGGCCAAATCATCGATTTAGTTCTTGTCTTTTAAGTCTAGTATGGGGATTCCATGTTAGTCTTTTAGTCTTTTATCTAAAAGGAATCCAAGATACCGAACTGTGTCTGAGATGAGAAGAGGTAAAGAGTTAAAAGGATAGGTGGACAGGATCTGCTTCGGAGGATAAAGGTGACATGCTTGCAATTGGATTCGTTGATTTTGATTCGCCAATTGTTGTACCATTGCTCAATTAGGGAGATGTGTCTTTTTAGGTTTAGAGATGCTGTTTCAGGGTCTGGGTTGGATGACAGGATGGCGGTATCGTCAGTGAATGTTGCTAAGAGGGAATCGGGATTGGTTGGGATGTCAGCAGTGAAGAGAATGTACAGAACTGGGCCCAAAGCACTGCCTTGTGGAACATCAGCCTCAACTGGGTAATGATTGGAGAATTCAGTGTCGCAGCGGACTTTAAAGGAACGGTTGGAGAGATAGGATTTAGGAGATAGGTATAAGGATTACAGTAAATGGGTTTTGAGCTTGAAAAGCAAGCCATCTTGCCACACCCGGTCAAAAGCTGGCGCTACGTCCAGAAAGGCACCAGTGCAATATTGCTTGTTTTCAAGCGCAGAGGAAATATGGTCAACAGCATGAAGGCCTTGTTGAACAGTGGAATATCTAGAGCGGAATCCACACTGGTGGGAAGGGATATTGTGGGATTCAAGTATGGGTAGGATGCGTTTGAGAATAATTTTGTCAAAGAGTTTTGAGAGAATTGGGAGTAAACTTATTGGTCTATAGGATGAGGTATTATTAATAGGTATACCTGGTTTAGGGAAGAGAATGATTATGGAGTCTTCCATATCAGAAGAAAATGAGTTGTACGGAATATACAGTTTTATAGATATGTGAGGAATATGATTGCTTTTTCGTGAAGTTGTTTCAAGGATTTTCGAGGTTTTTGGTTGTTTATAAGGAATTTGACCTCAGAGGGGTTGAGTGCTTTGGGAGGCAAGGGGAGAGGAATCGGAGAAGAAAGGAATTTTTTAACATAGGTGTTTGGCAACTTCTTCAGCTTTAGTCTCATCTGACGAAGTCCAGATTCCATCATCGCAACAGAAGGGGTGGGAAATAGATTTAAAATAGTCACGAGTTCGCGTCCCGGTGCCTGAGAGTCTTTAAATCCCCACCCACACCCCCTGTCCCGGGAAAACCCGTATAGCCTTAAAGGCGAGGGAGGGGAGGACCCCCCCCCCAAAAAAAAAAATAAATCTGGGGATAGGAAATGCGGAAAGGGTTAGGCTTAGCGGACTGTGGTCTGAGGAAAGGTCATCTAGCCGTAAAACAAAGAAATTTAGCGGCCTTTGTGAATATAGAAATCAAGGAGGTCAGGATTATTGTTAGGTTCGGTTGGCCAGTATGTAGGAGTATCAGTCTAAAAGACGTTGCTTTTGTAGGATTAATTAAGTGCAGGCAGCAATGTTTGGCTGCGGGAATTCGTGGTTCTATCTCCCCATTGCTGGTGTTTAGTATTAAGGTCTGCACCTATAAGGAAATGGTGTCCTAAGGAATTTAGAAAGGAAATGAAATTAGATTCATGTACTGTTATTTTAGGTGGAGAGTATGCTGCGACAACTGTGAAAGGAAAAAGTGAGGTTTGGATTGTTATTGTTGAGGTTTGTAGGAAATTATGTACTGATAAAGGATAAAAGTGATAAAAGAGGGATTAATGGATGATGACGGCAGTGCCTTCATGTGCTGTTCCATCAGGGAGGTCAGTTCGGTAAATCTTGTAACTAGGTATGTTTAACTGTCATTTGTTAGTTAGTCGGTTCTCAGTTGTAAGGGCTATGTCAATGTTTTTATCCTGTAGAAAAAAAGTTAGTTCGTTGATGTGGTTTTGAACACCATTCGCATTCCAGAGGAGAATGTAAAGGGATTTTGTTGTGGACATTAAAGGAATTCTTGGCGGTGGGATAAGATAAGCTATGACATTTGTAATAGGTTTTACAATCCCCTCACTACTACAGGAATGGCTTAGAAAAGAAAAACTGTTCCCAGAAACAGGGTTTTAATCTTCCTATACAGGACCAAGTTGTGGCAACTAATGTGATAAACAATTCTATTTTTATTTTAATTATATAAAATAAATATTCTATTAACAAGATATGTTTTGACACTATGGCTCTAAATTATAAATTCCTATTTATATCAGGTAATTTATGCTAAATAATAAGTGTTTTGTTCAAAATAATTATTTTGTGCAATATGAGTATTGCAAGTATAAGTATTTCACGTAAAATAAATATTGTAAAAATATTGCGATAGATACCAACAGATTGTTTAAAATTCATGTCTTGTAGTTTGTATTATAAACACTACATTGTTTAGATATTGTGTAATTTATTACATATTCCATAACGACATATTATACTATAATATAAATATATAAAGTTACATGTATGTAATAATAAAAATATTTTTTAATTAATTTTTATTTTTTTAAATTTGGCTATTAAACTCATGATGTGTTAAAAATTTAGGTAGTATAGAAAATTATATGTTATTTAGTCAAAAACTGGGTCGATGGTTACTCGAATACGCTAGTAAAAAAAAAATTAAACAAATAATACGTAATGGTAGTCACTTTAAATTCAACGTTCCTGTGTGTTAAATCCTCAATAGCTTCCGGGGTGGCCGGTTGGGGAAAGGTAAGAAAACTGTTTTTAGAAGTTCAAACCTTTGTTAACAATAAGGCCTATCTAGTTTTTTGAACGATTTCGTGCGATTTGCGAATTAGACTAAAATTGCTCACTATTGTTTGAAACGTCGTAATAACTAGGTTTATTTATAAAAACCGACGTTTCAGCTCTCTTAGGATTCACTAGAAGTACCTAATTCTGCCCTGCACATACTGCTAGGTTTGAACCAAAAATATCGGCAAAGCAGCTCTAAATATAAAAACGATGGTTTTCATTTCTTCTCCTATTATCTCAGATCACTGCATTATTAATGCGTCAATTAGGTTAAAAATTGCTGGACATGACGGAGAAACAATATTAGTTTGTCACTATTGCAGTCAAACTTCCAAATTTTAACATTTGTTTTTTCTTCCAATGTCCAACAGTAGCGTTAGGCACTGTGCAGTGTGCTGCTGGTGGAAATAAAAGTACTGCCCATTATTGTATCCAGCAAGACCTGATTCCTGAAGAGACTCCAAAATCATTGAAGATACTTGGATTAAGCTGGGCACTTCAGGAAATCCAGAAAGCGGTAATGCTGGAAAGTGTACCCTTGACCCAGGTAAGGGTCGGTGAATTTATCGGGCATAAAGCCGAGAAATGAAAAAAATATATATAACAAAACAAGTAGGTGTTGGGTGTATCTGGGTATTCGGTCCACTCCTTTTATCATCGATTTGTTTTAAATGTGTTTGAGCCAGCAATACTTACTCAAAGTATAATAAACGGATGAAAATTTTCCACTTCATTAATAAAAAAATGAGCGGAATTTTAACATTTTGAGATATCATGCATGAATTGTTTGTGTAAGTTGCTGTAAAGCTTTGAATTGGTTTGATGTTTGGATTTCTTTGGAAGGACATATGTGTTTTCTCGGGTCTTTGGTAACAGGCATTGATCTTTAACGACCAGTAACTAGCCCCCAGTAGGCATTAAGGTTACCACTGAATTAGAGATTATGATGGATCGCCCATCTCAGGTATTGAGAATTTATAAATTTCCTTTCCCACTATCACTGTTACGGTCTTTAATTTAGAAAAATTGTTTCCGCAAAAAACTTGCCAGATTCTCAGTGGAGACGGTAGGGTTTGCAAAAAAAAAAAAAGAAAGAAAAATAATGAAGTCAATTAAATATTACTAATTACCTAACAGGCGCAATGCTATTTAATTTGTTGAATTTGAAAAATAGCGAAAACCATAAAAAATAAGTAAATATATTCAATTAAAAAAAAAAGATTTGGACGCGGAGTGGTCTACGAACTCGGAACCTATGGGTTTAAAAACATATGTTAATTAACCTTATAACCTATCGAACCATCTTACTTGGTTAATATTGATTTTTCCTAATCCCTCGAATTGGGTTTTACAATTCCTTATTAAACCTTAAAAAAAAAAAAAAACCAATATATTATATGCATAAAAATTTAAAATAAAACTGTCTCTCATTAATACTGATGATTAATTTACCTATTTCTATTGACTTAGATAACAGTTAAAGGAAATGAAAATTATGAACAACAAATTAGATTTATAAGAAAACAAAAAAAGAAATACAATAAACTTTAATTATCAAAGAAAAGAACAGAGCCCTTTCGGCAACGTAACAGAAGGCAGCGAGGCCGGCTCTGACGTGCCCAGGGGACAGCGGCGGCGCAGGAGAGAGGCAACAACTGACCTGAGACCGGCCCCCCCGCAAACAATTGTATGTGACCATTAATAAATAGTTAATACACTAACAAACTAAAATGATTACCTTCTTCAGGGAGATTAATTTGGAATAAAATAAAGAGGAATTATAAAATTAAAGAATCAGTCATTCACAAATATTCTTAAAACAAAACTCTCATTTTTTATTTTACAAGAAAAGGGCTCCCGATCATATAGTATGTACTCCCCTCCCCCCAATAATGTACAATGTCATTCTGAAAATATCTTGACAAGAAAAAAAAATGACCAAACATTTTTATATCCTAAGGAAATTAATGCTCCGGTAAATCTTAATAGCTTTTAGAGTTTTGTATTTACCTTATTTACTACTTAACTTATCCTATTTAATTAATTACTGTTTATCTTAAAGCGCTATTTTCTCTCCACTTATTGAATTAAACATATTCAATAGAACATGGAAAAGATTAAGTGTTGTAAGAAATGCAAAACAGGAATGTAAAATTGAAAAAAAAAATGCCCATACAGTTATTTAAGAGTTGTATATAAAGATACTGTCAAATAATTTTCAGTAGTAAGAATTTCTAGACTTATTTCAAATGTATCAATGCTGGGAAAATACTTAAAACTCCTTAGAAAGAATGGTGCAATCCCAGATCTTCAATTACCTTGAAAAGTCCAACCAACTTCCTCTCCAATCTTGTTTCCGTCTCGGCTTTTTCACAATCCGCCTTAATTAAAATTACCAGTGATATCCAGACTGCAACAAATGATAAAAAATTAACTGTCCTTATACTTCTTGACTTCTAAGCCTTCGAGTCCATCAACAATTCCATCCTTTTCAACAATCTAAAATCATTACCCTTCTCCAATAGTTCTATCTCTTGGTTTCAATATTTCCTCTCACAACGTGCCCAAGCAGTTTCCATACCCAATCAACCACTATCTTCCTACCTTTCATTATCCTCTGAAATTGTCCAGGGTTCAATCATATCTCTTCTCCCTTTCAGTTCATATATTACCGACCTACATGATTCAATTCTCCATTGTTCTCATCACCTTTATGCAGACGATTCTCAAATCTATTTATCATTTTCTTCCCCTGAGTTATTGGTAGCATTAGCCAAGATTCAAGAAGACCGAGATAGTATCTGCCTGAACAAATTCAAATCGGTTAAGGTTAAATGCTGCCAAAACTCAGGCTATTATCACTGGTTTCAAGCCCTTCCTTAGAACCTATACCAATTTTTCCATACTATACCTAATTGACCTAATTTACTATATTGAGGAGGCCAAGACTCAGCGATGAGTTTTGGCCCATGAAGAAGAAGAAGATACCTACCAAGAAGAGACCAAATCATCACCTTCTACTCCTTTTTCAAAAATTTAGATTTTTTCATTGATCAAACACTTTCCTGGAATCACCACCATATCTCTCATATCTCCTGACGGCCAATTTCTACTCTTGAACTATTCCATCGCTTTTGCCATCTCACATCTAAACATACGCGTAGACTCCAAGTTTCTTCTCCCATCTTCCCCCACTTTGACTACAGCAGTGTGGTATACGATGGCCTCTCGGTGGAGCTCCGTCATATACTGAAAAGAAAGCTCCGTAAGATTTTTTATTGGGACCCCGAGACATTCCCGTGTCTCTCACCAGTACACTGAGTGTAAGATGGCTCTTCCCCTCTTTCAGAAGACAATATTTCCTTGGCACTTTCCTTTATCAAATCATCAACAATCATCGTCCTTCCTATGCCTACAATCTTCTCCTGTTCAAGTCCACAGTCCATTCCCTTACCTTCCGATCTGTACATCTCTTCTCACCAAATCTGCCACATTCCAAAACTCCTTTCAATCCCGCTCTGTCGATTTCTGGAATTCCCCTTCCTATTAAAATTCGGCATT
Organism: Nezara viridula; assembly: GCA_928085145.1. Taxonomy (NCBI): domain Eukaryota; kingdom Metazoa; phylum Arthropoda; class Insecta; order Hemiptera; family Pentatomidae; genus Nezara; species Nezara viridula. The sequence continues at coordinate 47,596,343 of OV725078.1, forward strand.
ACCCCTTCTTATCCACATTAAAAAAAAAAAAAACATATTCCGGTTCCTGTCCCAAAAACAGTCTGATTCCTGCTGATCTTTTACAAATAATGTACAAACATTCATTTCACGTAATGTATAGTTCATTTTCATTTTGGTTTTTCTTTGCTAGGGACATTACAAGAATTTCCTACTCCCAATGTCACTCAATTTATCTATTGTTTTTATTGCAATTTTTTTTATATACATTTAAAATATTATGCATAGTTAGGTTAAAAATGATCACGCTCTTCACATGTTGCATTTGTTTATTATTTAGTTGCATTTACTTAGTTTTTAGCATTTACATACTTGGGTATTTTATATGAACAGATTTATCTCTCTTTTTTGTTTATTGGAAATTCAGAGCTTATTGATAAGAATAATTTAATTTTTGTTTTTCTTAGAGATGTATATTTGTACTGTTTTACCATTGTATATAGTTTTAAGTGTTGTGTATATAGTTTTAAGTGTTTTGTTAATAGTTCTATTCATTTTGTAAATAGCATTTTCACTTAATGCTGTCTTTATGTTTATTTGTATTTCTTTATTGTTTTATACCTTAGGCCAGAAGTAATCTCTTATTTTTGTACGATGTTGTTATTATCGAGGGACTTTGTGCTAAAATAAAATTATTTTCTATTCTAAAAGGAATATTGGGCGGGATCTTGATTAGGAACGGCTGGTGTGGAAAGGGATTGTACAGATTGGAGACCACGTGCCGCCTTATCGCAATCCCGCCACTAGTGGCTTATCGACACCCTCCTATTTGCCACCCCCAGCCAATTAATATATTATTATTTATTTGTGAATTATTTAAATCTACTTCTTGTTATATATTTGCATTTTCTTACCACTGCTATTCATTCTTCTTTAAGTGGTCTTCTATTTACTTTTTCTTTTCTTTTTTGTATGTCCATTTTTTTTTTTTTTTTTACTTCTATTTGTCACGGTCTTTAATTTGGAAAAATCGTTCCCGCAACAAACTTGCCGGATGCTCAGTGGAGACGGCAGGGTTCGTAAAAAAAAAAATAGAAAAAATAATCAAGGGTCAATTAATTATTACTAACTATCTAACGAGCGCCACGCTATTTAATTGGTTGAATTTGGAAAATAGTGAAAACCATAAAAAAAAAATAATAATAATAAAAAAAATTTAATTTAAAAAAAAAATTAGGACGCGGAGTGAGCTACAAACTCGGAACCTTTGGGTTAAAAAAAATCATATGTTAATTAACCTCATAACCTATCGAACCTTCTTACTTGCTTAATAATGACTTTCCCTAATCCCTCGAATAGGGTTTTACAATTCCTTATTAACCCTTAAAAAAAAGAAAACAATATAATATGTATATATAAAACGTGGAAACAAAATGAAGAAAAATAAGAAAATAAAACTGGATATTATTAATACTAATGATGAATTTACTTATTTCTATTGATTTAAATAACTGTTAGAGGAAATGAAAATTATGAACAAGAAATTAGATTTATAAGAAAACAAAGAAAATACAAATAACTTTAACTATCAAAGAAAAGATTATAAAATTATTATGGAACTAAACATTAACTTACAACTATACAATTACTTCTTACGCCTACAACCTTCTCCAGTTCAAGTCCTCAGTCCATTCTCTTTCAACAAGATCTCGACCTTCTGACCTCTACATCTCTTCTCACAGATCTGCCTCATTTCAGAATTCCTTTATAGCTCGCGCTGTCAATTTCTGGAATTCTCTACCTATCAAAATTCGACATTCCTCCTCCATATCCACATTCAAATCCCTCCTATTCCAATTCCTATCACAAAAACAGTCAGATACTTGCTAAACTTTCGATATTATACATTTCTAGTCATCATCAGACGATAGTACTATTCTATACTGTGAACTTCACTAGGGATATTACAATATCTTCCTGCTCTTAATGCCACTGACCGCATCTATTGTTTGTTTTGTTTTTTTTATTGTTTTTTATTATTTTTTATTCGTATATAATTAAATCTGTACCTATAGCTAGCATTTGACAATGATGAGTCTACATATTAATCATTATTTAAATACACTGATATTTTATATTGTCAGGTTTGTCTTTACTTTGTTAGTAGAAACATACCCCATTTTAAAGAAGAACTCAATGTATTTTTATTATTTTATTTTTCAAATGAGTATAATTATAATTTTTTCTACTGTACATAGTCTTAAGTGTTTTATCATAGTTTTAAGTGTTTTGTATATAGATTTTTTTTTGTATATAACTTGTTTGACTAATATTTTCTTTACTTTCTCTTTTTTATTATTGTTTTATTTTGGCCAGATGTAGTATTTTAATTATGTTCTATTTTGTTATTCTAAAGGGGCTTTGTCCCAGAATAAAGTTATTTTCTATTTCTATTTCTATTTCTACAATAAACCAATTACAACTATTTGAGGTAAAAAAAAAAAAAAAAACAGATAGGAAAAAAACTTATATGTACATATTTACAATATCCCACTGGTTGAACTCTGTCCAATTGGCACATTGGGTTATCTGAAGAAGCGGGAACTTATTCGAACTAGTGTCGTCAAGGTCTCCCCAGTCTATCTCCTCAAGCTGTCAAATGTTCAATCATCAACTTGTAAAATCAAACGGCACTCGTCGCTGATAAATACAGGTTCATGGATAGGAAAAGAAAATTCGGTGTACACCGTAAAACTAAATATTTCACAAAACCAAATCCTTAGTGTGCCTCAACACTCGCGAGGTTCCGCCATCTCTTTCCCAACTGCATTTTTTTTTTTTTTTTTTTTTGCGAACCCTACTGTCTCCACTGAGCATCCGGCAAGTTTGTTGCGGAAACGATTTTTCCAAATTAAAGACCGTAACATATTGAAGTCCTATACTACCCTTATTGCTATATTATAAAATGATAAAGATATGGATGTAAATGATTATTATTTATTTCTTATATATATTTTAGATTCTTCCATAAATTTGCACGACTGAATGGTATCCCTATCCAGATCTGCCACCCCTTGGAGGAAAGTGCTATTGTTTTGGATGAAAGGATATTTATCACATTTTATGCATTTTAGAATAATGTGCAATGGGTCCTCGATGGAGTTGCATGTGGAACATTTATAATTTTTTTCAACTTTAATTAGTGTTAAGCTTCCTCTTAGTTTAAATCATACTTCGAATGAAGCCTATTATTTAAATTAAGTCGATTGTAATTTAAAAGAAAGTGGACTATATAACTTGAACATTTATTTTGAAACACTTACACATATTAATAATGAAAATTAAAAAAAAAAATGAAGTCAATTTTACACTTATTCCAATAGATAAAGTAAAATAATAACTTCTAAAATAAAAATAAAGATAAGCTGAGTACAAGGCTAATAAAAACAACTATGAAATATTTTATAAAATATTTCAATGTTTGGTTATGGAAATTGGAGGAGCGGGGTAGCTCAGTGGGTGAGAACTGACTTCCAGAGCTCAAGGTCCTAGGTTCGAATCCGGCTCATGAATAGTAATTTTTCACTAGCCGAGGGATAGCGAGACCCTTCTGGGGTGCACCCAGCCTCTATAAAATGGGTACCCTTAATTAAAAAATAATTAAGAGGGAAAACCTGGCTGTTGAGCGTGATATCGGCCCCATCACCTCCCTGCCCAACCGTTGGCCTTGTAACAACAGTGCTTGCTCACATTGTAATGAACCCAATACCCTTCATGGGTTGTTCAGTTGTTTATTTTTACTATGGAAATTAAATAAAGAAATTATATGTAAATAGCCCAAAATTGCAATCACTAATAGACACAATCAAACAAACATACCAATAGTCCTAAAATAAAATTTATACAGAACAAAAAATAATATAAATTGTAAAATGTTACGTGGTCGCAAGCAGATGACGGTCGTAAAAGTGGACAAACCACTCGCACTCCAATACAGCGACCAAACGTAGATTTTTCATGAGCGCAAGCGGGAAGCACCGAGCACGACCAGAGAAGTAGTACACAGTGGGCCAGACCCCCCTATCGTGCACCCTCCCCCCGCATCCCTATAAATTGCATATCGTTGTGTTCATTGTAACTATTTATTAAAAAGAAGCCAATGTTCCTACAAAAAAAAAGTGAACGAACTTCCCCAAAATGGAGTCCAAACATGGCGGATTGACGACTTTGACTTTAGTTAGTTTTTTGGTTACTGAGAATCAGCATTTGGCTTAATTTCGTCATAGTTAGTGTTTTATTAAAGCTGGATAGTCAGAAAATAATAAAACAGGAAAAATATTAAAAATGAATTGGCTTAGGCAATAAAAAACACCAGTAAAGTCAATTTTTTTACAACAAAATTTTCAAGTTGAAAATCAAGCGTCGTTTGTAACTAAACGGGCAACAATAACGAAAAACGTGCTGAAATAAAACATATGGAAAATATATTCTTCCTTCTAAAACACTGATTACTTTTTAAAATATTTGAAATATTTTATAGTTCCGTAGAAAACGCACTTCAGCGGCAGAAAAGCGGTACTGGCGTAGGTGCCAACAGGTCTCTACAACACCATTCAGTACTCATAAATGGCTTAATCATAGTGCTATAATAACGTTTTTGGCACATTATATTGATTGTATTAACGAACGAAAATTAATACAATAATTTATTTATTTTTTTTTTTAATTTAACTTCTTTTATTCTATACGGAGGTCGTTTGAGAAGGCCTATATTGTAAAAATGATACAATTGTAATAATAAAACTCAATTCAAAAATCCTTTGCAGAATATCTAGAATTTTTTATTTAACGTTTGCAATTTAACACTTTGTTTTGTATATTTACTGATCCTTAGAGGTAATTTAAATTGTTTATATTTCCCCGGAAATTAGTCATATTAATACCTGTTTTATAAAATAAAATATACCTAATCTGAACTACATATCATGAATAGTTGATGGGTTGTTTAGTAAAACTCATATATCACTAATAAAAAAAATATTTTTTATTGAATATTTAATAGTAGACCGTTGCATTATAAAGGGAGGAGATGGTCCGGGGTGGGGGTCATAAATAGGCTAAATAGTGGCAAAACTATTTTATTAAAAGCCAACGTTTCGACCCGACTTTGCAGGTCTTCTTCAGGGCTAGAACGGACAAGATACAAAAAGATGGAGAATTGTGGAAGTTACATAATATTCAGACAAAAAATATAAACAATGTGAATAAGTTTATTAAAATTAAAACGAGTAAGTACATTAAAATATAAAAAGAGTAAGCTAAGTAACAAGATCCTAAACTGAAGTAAATAGATGGTAACAATTGTTGTCGTGTAATATATAATATATGCCAATGTGAATATACTTCTCTTCATCAATCAATCTCTCTTGTAGATCTGTAGAAGTATATTCACATTTGCATATATTATATATAACACTATAACAATTGTTACCATCTATTTACATTTCTCAATCCATATAGCTCCATATTTCCATATTTCTTATTCTACTTTCTACGGTTCTTGAGTAGAGTTTCTTGGGTACACTATACAGGAATGAATCTCGATTGGTATTACATTTCCTTGTATCTCCTTTCTTGAAAAGGAACAAAACTACAGCCCTTTCATATCATTTTCTAATGCATCTGTTGCCTATGTACGGGGGGCAGTTCTGTTTACTGCTGACTTGCCAATTGCTTCGAACAAATCTTTTTTGCTGATAGTAAACCTGCATCGTCCCCTTAATTTCGCGTTTTTTGAGACCAAACACTAACAATCAGTTCCGGTTACCAAGAAGAACTTATAGCTTCGCTCTTTCCATCTTTCTATGGTCCGACTTCCGAACGAAATAAAGGGAATAAAAAATAATTTTTTTATTAGTGATATATGAGTTTTACTAAATAATCCATCAACTATTCATTATATTTAGTTCTGATTAGGTATATATTATTTTAGTTTATAAAACAGGTATTAATATATATATATAGTAGCTGCTGCACTCAACTTAAGCAATTTTCTTCTTATTATTTCTTTTTATTCGGGTAATTTGATGATATTTATAACATAATAGAATGTATAAACAAATCTGTTGGCATGATTTGTATATATAATTTAAATTACCTCTAAGAATCAGTAAATAAACAAAACAAAGTGTTAAATTGCTAACGTTAAATAAAAAATTCTAGATATTCAGCAAAGTATTTTTGAATTAAGTTTTATTATTCTAATTTTATCATTTTTACAATAGAGGCCTTCTTAAACGACCTCCGTATAGAATAGAGGAAGTTAAATTAAAAAAATTAATAAAGTAATACATTTTTTTTAAACTTCTTTATTGAGATATTACAATCTGTCACATTCAAGGACAATAGTAATAGTGATATAGAGTAGCTCATTCATACCATACAATACATAAAAATAATAAACGGGAATATAATAATAAAAGTAATAAATTAAAAAAAAAACTATAATTTTTTGGACAGATAAATTATTTCATTCATTTTTGTAAGCCATTTATGAGTACTGAAAGGTGTGGTAGAGGCCTGTAGGCACCTACGCCAGTACCACATTTCTACGCTATTTTAACTGCTTCAAAAATTTATAAAGTAACCAGTGTTTTAGAAAAAAAACATGAACAATGTGGAAAAAAATCTCCAGATGTTTTATTTCAGCAAAAAAAAAAAAAATGGACTTTACTGGATTTTTTTATTGCCTTAGCCAATTATTTTTTAATATTTTTTCACATTTTATTATTCTCTGACTATTCAGCTATAATAAAAGACAAACTTTGACGAAATTAAACCAGATACTTATTCTCCGTGACCAAAAAACTAACTAAAGTCCAAGTCATCATTCCGCCATGTCTGAACGGCATTTTGGGGCACTGCGTTAACTTTTTTTTTGGGAACATTGGGTTTTATTTAATTAATAGTTACAAGGAGCACAACGATATGCAATTTATAGGGATATGGGGAGAGGAGGGGGGAGGGGGTTGCACAGTATGGGGGCCTGGCCCACAGACTATAATGCCTGGACATTTAATGTACTAACCTTGGGAGTGCCTATGTTGTCGCCATGGAATATTGAATGTTCTATTAGCTATGAACAAGTGCCAGGAGTTTCATTTTTATTCATTTCTATTTCACCTTCGCCATGGGGCACAAAGAATTTTTCCAAACTCATAGATCTGTGGTGGGTTTTGAGATCTTTCTTTGTTTCTTTAGGCTTTGATTCGGATTTTTTATACGTATTTTTGACAGTCTCTTCCCTTTCTTTATCTTCACTCCTTTACCCTTTTTTAGTAATAGTTTCTTTGGATTGCAGATCTTCTAATGTGATCAGTTGATCATTTATAAGACGGTTATCATATCTCAAGGTAGCCTTATTGCCTTTCTCCCAATGAGCTCTCATAAATGGAAACAGTTCTTTTCTGATTTCTCTTACCGATTTTGGCTTGTCATCTTTAATTTTCAAATCCGCAGATTTAACTACTTTAAATTTGTTTTTTATAATATCTTTTTTCAAAAATATTGAATTAAGTTTAATTATTAAGGGAATATTTTTATTTCTGGGGTTAATCTTCCTAATTTCGGAAATGGCATATGGTCTAAAGTTTGCCACGATATAATTTAATATTTCTATTATTTTATTACTCATTAGTAAAAAATTCTCACGCTCTATTACGAATATTATTATATTTTTTATACGAGAAAAATTTTCTTCTCTCTCTTTTAGAGTTTGCGTATTATTTGTAAATTCACTAAACTGAATTCATATCTCACGTATTTGCTCCTCTTGTTTTCTCCTATTCTCGTCTAATTTCGTTTCCAAACCAGAAATCTTTTCTATTAAAATATTAAATTTTTCTTCTATGGTTATCATGATGATTTAGATAATATGTAACGGAACGTAGATAATACGTAGACACGCTTTTACAAGTATCGAACAGATAAAGTTTACGTAGTTACTTCCGTTCAAAATTTATGAATGAAATGATACGGAAACAAGGTTGGGATATGGGAGGAGCTAGGCTAGGTGGGGTGGTACACGATAATTCTGGTAGAGATAATAAAAATAAAATGTGCCAGATTGACCTGACATTGGGGAAATAAATTTGCCTATAAAACTCTTTTCCCTTGTCAGATTCTCCTTCCAGACTTCGTTACTGACTATCGTATTATTATTATTATTATTATTAAACTGCATTTAAGTCAAACATTGTTTCAATGTACTCTCTATAACCGATTTTGTACACGTTTAACCTGGTGACGATGTTACACACTCTACATCCTTAGACGCACTCCTATTTTCTTAAATGGGTGCTGTCCAATTAAATTGGGTTGCTACAGACACAGCATACTTATCAATCGATGCAATGGACAATGCTTAAAACTAATATATAAATGTATAGTATCATCAATATATGTGAGCATAGTAAACATTTTTCCCTTTTTTATGTATTATTTTTTTTTTCTTTTTTCGAAATTAAAATATTTTTTTATTAACATCCTATTTCTTTCCCTTCCCTCTCCTTATACATTTCTCCTATTTCCCCTCATATTTTCCGCTCTCTCTTCCTAATCTGATTCACACTTTCTGATAACAAATTAAATATGAGAAAAAAAAAGTGCACAAACTAAAAAAAAAAATAATATATACAAATACAGTGTTCAATAAATAATATAAAAATGTTGTAACATATGTTAACATAAGATATGTAACACAACATATGTTAACATAAGATATGTAACATACATATATAACCCCTCCTCCCCCACCATTAACAAACTCTCTCCCTATCCGCTTCCATGCACATGGTGGATGATTACGAGGGAGTCGAGGATTATATTTTTTACCAATCTTCCACATCCGTTATGTAAACATCAAGGTCCTCCATGAAGCTCCTTTTAGAGTTCCGCAAGATCCAAACCAAAGGCCTTTGATGTTGAAATCTCTCACCACGAAACTCTAGTGGAACTTTTCATTAAGGAAAAGGATGCATTTTTCACATGTTTCCTTTTTTTCCCTTTCTACCTTGCCTACCTGATCGAGGTCATTGGTTTCATTCTCACGGTAGGATCCAAAACTGTATATATTATTTTTTTTATTGTTTGTGCACTTTTTTTTTCGCATATATAATTTGTCATCAGAAGGTGTGAATCAGATTAGAAAGAGAGAGCGAAAAATATGAGGGGAAATAAGAGAAATGTATAAGGAGAGGGAAGGGAAAGAAATAGGAAGTTAATAAAAAAAAAATTTTAATTTTGAAAATTTAAATTTTGTTTTTTTAAAAACAAAACTTAGCTGTGTTTGCCCGCACAACAGTCCTCTTTAAATAGTTTAAACCGTGATAAACTCTACTTTCGTTTAAATTAAATTTTGTCTAGTTTACTATGGAGCAACGTTTAGTTACTTAAAACAAATGTTTTTTATGTTATCGCTTCTTATTCAACAAAAAACGTAACGCTTAAAAAACAAAAATATTAAATTCCCTACTTTTCTGCTGGTAATCGGCCAATAGTTTATATGAACTTTTTTTGTAGATCTCGATGTATACTATCAACCATTTAAATAAATATTTCCCTTTACTTACGGGACACCCTGTGTATATATATATATATATATATATATATATAGAGAGAGAGAGAGAGAGAGAGTGAGTGAGGATGGTAGGAATTTTTTTTGGGAGGATGGGTGTATGTGAGATTTTGAAGGGGGTAGTGTGGGTTCACTGATCCATAAAATGAATTGCCAGCCGGCAGATAGGGCCCATATAAATATTTCATTAGTGACGTGTGGCATGTCCTCAGCTGTCCACTGAGGCTCCCTATCGCTCCGAGAAGCGCTAATGCCTGTTGCATAGACTTAGCTTGCTGCCATAAAATAAACCCCATCCATCCCTTCTTCTATCCTCTACATCCACAAGCTATAAGAATATTATTATTAATATAAAATTTAATTATCATATACTTTCAATGTTGAATAAATAGGCAACCAATAATTAGGCTAATTTAACTATATTTATAACAGAACTAGAATGTATAGACAAATTATATTACTTTTATATATTCTGTTAGTATCAGGGACATTGACATTCATAACAATAATAGAGAAATTAAAGACAGAAACGAGTTTCGTATTCCTAGCGCTCTAATAGGCTTTCACCTATTTGTTTATCAACAATTATACTCGAGCTCTATAGATAATTTGATGCTCTTTCAATCCAATTCAAGCTTATGTAAAGTGGTAATATGCGAGTAGGCGAAATGCCATTGGAAGCGCATTTCGGTCCTTAATTTTTTTATTATTGTTATGGATGTTGATGTCCCTCATGCCAACAGATTTGTTTATACATTCTATTTATGTTATAAATATCATCAAATTACCCGAATAAAAAGAAATAATAAGAAGAAAATTGCTTAAGTTGAGTGCAGCAGCTACTATAACTGAAATACGCCTTCAATTGCAGGCGCTTACCCGCTTACCTTCTCACATATTAACATATTTACATGAAATACAAAGGAAATTGAATGTTATTGCAAATTGGTTATAATGAATTTCTTTGAGGGATACATAGATTCGAGTTTTGGAAAAAAAAACTGACGTAAACAACCACTTCTTGTGAAATAAATAACCAGTTAACTTACTCTAACTACTCACCCATTGATCATACACTAAAAAACTACGTATAAAATTTATAGTAGATTTTATTTTGTTTAACTTTATATGGAGTAATATTTTCGATAAAATGCAAAGTTTCGAAGTCATGGCAAAAAACATGTTGTAATTGACTGTTAACTGTTGCAAAGCTTTTATTTCTTGTTTTTTTTTTGTTTATGGGATGTATTTTAATAAACACAATGCCTAAAACACATTTTATTTATAAAAAAATTAAAATAATGATTTTTCAAATATTTTTATTTAAGAAGGTTATGTAATTTTGTTTTTCTCCCAGATTTTTGTCATAGGAATTTATATGAATATAGAAGTAACAACCTTAAGGTTTCTAGCCCTTACATTCACGTTTTAACGAAAATAATAGAAGCAATCAATAGGATTATTTATTTTTAACGTAAATTTTAGTAAGTAACATTAAGTTTGTCACTGATAAATACATTCTCAATTTCTGTGACAGACTATAGTCCGGTCAACAATCCTCCTTAAATAGTTGCAACAATGAGAAACTCTACTTTCATTTAAAATTAATTTTGTCTAGTTTACTATGGAACAATGTTTAATTACTTAAATCAAATATTTTTAAGTTATCGCTTCTTATTCAACATAAAATATAACTTTCTTAAACAAACATAATGATGTCTTCTACATTGAAGAAAAACTGAAGTAAAAAAGATTATAATACATTAACATATTAATCCAGAAATAATAAAAAATTAGCAGAAATAGTAAGTGAAAACGGCGAAGTAATAAAAACCGAATAGGAAATATTAAAGCCGACAAAATTATTGAACATCATAACTAGTAATGAAAATCTAATTTTTACGCGAAATTACAACAACAAATCAACGAGGATGTTAAAAAACGGAATAATTAGACCGAGCAAGTCGCCATAGAACTCTCCTTTATGGATTGTTCCAAAGAAAATTGACGCATCAAATCGTATTCTAAAAAAAGTGATTATAGAAAATTAAGCCAGGCTACAATTAAAAATAAATTCACACTACCAAATATCGAAGATTTGCTTAATCGATTAAGAGGTGTAAAAATCTACTCAACTAGAGACCTTACTTCGGGATTCCACCAAATAGAGATGAATAATCCATACCAAAAAGAGCATTCTCTATTGAAAACGGCTAATACGAATTTGTTCGAATGACCTTCGGATTAAGTAATGTGCTATCTACAATGACAATAATGATCTCTAACATCCCCAATGCAATGGTCTATGTAGACGATATTATTATAATTAAAAAAATGAAGAAGAACATTTAAAAGACATTTAATAAGAGTTTTTAAAGCACTAAAAGAACATCAATTATCAATACTGTAAGATAAAACAGAATTAAAAAAAAAAAAAACAATTAAAATTTTAAGGATATTTTGTGACATAAGAAGGTTTAAAAACGAACAAAAAAAAAAAAAAAAGAAGCTATAGTTAGCTTTCTAGTACCTCATGACGAAAATTCAACTAGACAATTTTTTGGTATGACAGGATACTATAGGAAATTTATCAAAGGATATGCCAAAGTAACTAAACCAATTTCGCAATCGTTACAAACAACAATTTATAAAACTTGTTATTTATTTATTTATAAAACTTGTTACTTATTTAAAAAAGCTTGTGACACTTTAATAGATTTAAAGGCAAACGTACCAATTATAAAATATCCAGATTGGAATAAATCATTTACTTTAACTGCAGATACTCGTAATAAAGCAATAGGAACAGTATTGTATCAAAAAGATGATAATGATATTGAAAACTCGTGGTCGTGCCCGCCTATCTCTAACAGAATCTTTATAGGTCATCGCCTTCCTGTAGCCTGCTGCAGATCGAAAAGTTTTCTGAGGAATGTTGAATATTTATTTTAATAAATATCTAATAATTAATTGTAAGTATAAATGATCATATTAAAGTAGTAATGTATATTGTATTTTTAAAACAATCAAAATTGTTTTACGTAGCATGCTCCAAATAAATTCGTTTTCAATTCAATAACTTTATAATTTCTTTCTTAAATATTTAAAAATCTGACAAACTTAAAAATCATCCAAATCCCCTTGCACAATCCCTATCTAGTTCCACTCATCCCTACAATCCTCCTCGAAGGTTGAAGCGGCAGTGGCCCAGAGATCTTTTGCAGTTTATATATCTAGGAGTTCTGGCAATAGCCAGATTCTCCACTCATGACATGAGTGTATGTGGCTAAAGCGCTCTCGCTTAATCTCCACTGGCTTTAGCACCAGTGACGCGGTTGAGAGAGCAGCGCAGGATCTCTTGGAGCCCTGCTTTTCCCTCTACAGTTGGAGCGACAAGCCTGTCTTGGGGTTCCCTGTCTGATTGACGGGTTCCCTGATACCTGATTGCATATAAGTATAACCTTGTTTTTAATTTACTTTTCTTTAAATTGTTTTGTTTTTATTGTAAGTAGGTTTTGATTATTATTCAGTTGTCATTTTGCTTTTGTTATTCTTATGTTTTCTGTATATATGGTGTAAATATGTTCATATCTTCCTATAATTATTTTATTTTATTTTTTATATATCTTTTTATTGAGAAATAATACATTTTGCCACACTTAAGGACACTGAGTACTAAAGCTGAGTGAGGCACATTCATGCCATATATACAATACAATAAAAAAAAAAATTTAAAAAAAAATAAAAAAAATATACATCTACGTACCAAAGGCAAAAAATATAATAAACCAAGGAAATGTAACTTAGAGTTAAAATTAAATAAAATAGAGAAGTTCGTAGCAAAATTAAATAAATTATACGTAAAAGAAATAAATAGAAAAACATTCATACGCCTATAATTATTGGCCGTATGACAGATTAATATATTTCTGAATAAATAAATTTAAAACAAAATCTAACAAGAGTTTATAGATATGCTATTCGAAAATAATAATAATTTTATAAATATAATAATAATAATTATTATTATTATTTACAATAATAATTCATTTATGGGTGTAATATCATTACTATTGTTTTGATTAATTTCTTTCTTAGTAAAAAAAACTGTTGGTAACATTGCATTTAACTTATTTTATAACCCATATCGCTTCTAATTCATTTCAAAATGTGTTAATTTAATATGAGAAAACTGTATAAAATTAAATACATTCATTGCACTTCATACTTTCTGTGAAAACATATGTCATTAGTTTTTAGAAATAATAAAGATGTTGATTACTAAACGTGTATATATTTTTTTTATTGATACAATTTACATTTTATTTTAAAATATATAAACAATAACCTGTAATTTACATTGAATAAAAAAAGTTCCCGCTGCTGAAAAGAGGTTGGGAACCCCTGGCCTAACCGAATTATAGATTGGCAATCGCCGGGATGACGAAGGCGAGGACGTTCCAGAAAGAGATGGATGCATGAAGTGGAAGAGGAGATGGCCGGCCAAGGTCTTCAGGATGGAGATTGGCTTGACTGAAATCTGGAGTTCAGCCCTGACGTGAAGTACAACCTTCGCACAGTGGGATGACCGATCTAGGAGGACAAAATTCATTGATCATAATTTTTGACTGTAAATCATTTATTGTATAAACTGTGGGGGACAGCAAAAGTTTCTAACATCAAACGTATTCAATCCTTTCAATCTAAAGTCCTTCGAACAATAGTTGATGCTCCGTTCTATGTAACTAACAAAATCCTACACCATGACCTTAATATCCCATTTGTCCTAGACCTTATCCCAGAAAAATTCTCCAAATTTCACCAGAACCTTACCTATCATCCAAATCCCCTTGCACAATCTCTATCCAGCACCACCCATCCTTACAATCCTCCTCGAAGGTTGAAGCGGCAGTGGCCCAGAGACCTTCTGTGAATAAGCATCTATTGGAGTTTTGGCAATGGCCAGATCCTCCACTCAAGCCCAAGTGTGTATGATTAGGTTAGTTCTTTTGTTTATATACATTTATTTTTATTATTATTAGTTTCTGTATTATTTATTTTTATTTATTGTAAATAGAATGTGAGTGTGCTCTTTGAACACTATTATAAATGTCCTTGATGTGACAGAATGTAATATTTCTAAATAAACAAATAAAAAAAAAATCATTTATTCGTCACAAATAAATAAAAAGGAGACGTTTATGGTTAAAATTACTTAATATAACATTAATTTATGATAAAAATAGAAATATATATATATATATATTAATCTAATTATTTAAATTAGAAATTAAGTCACTTAATAATTATTCAATAAACTACAAAATGTTCATTGATCGTGTTGTTTATTCGACGTTTCGATCCCGTTTTTTTTTAAAGTTAACAATGGGATCCTCTTCAAAGCTAGAACAACAAATAACTCAATCGGTATAAAATTATGTTTCCATATGTTTCAAATAACAATTATTTCAAAATTCAACCTAAATTTAAAATAGAGCCTCGATACCTCAGGCCAGGGACACAGGGACAGCTTCGGAACTAGTGTTGTCCAAATGCGAGATCGAGACGAGTCTTGGTCATGCGCAAGAGTCTCGCAACAGTCTTGCAGTTATCTTTTAGCTTATTACCATAGATATTTTACTATAATTTTGTAAGCACAAATGATAAATTGGAAGAGTTGAACGCAAAAGTATTTTGTTTATACCAATTCTTTACATATAGTCACTAAAATTGTAAAATATTAATAACTATTTTGCCTTAATTTTTATTCACAAATACGATTTTTTTTACCAGTCTTGATCTTGGTCATGCAACAGTTAGGCGATCTTGGTCTTGATCTTGCAAAGTGCAATACCGTTTTCGGACAACACTATTCAGCACCGTCCACTAGCACAGATATGAAGCTACTGGACTGCTAAGCGTTTGCCCACCAAGGTCCTGAGTATTACAAAATATTACATACAAAAAAATGAAAAATGCATCTATGTTACATAAAGAAATTAAAAAATGGATCCATGATAAATATAACAGCATCAAGAACATATCTATATCAACAGCAAAAATAACTCTTGGTTATAAATTAAAGTATCAAAATTAATTAACATTAAATATATATATATATATATATATATATATATATATATATATATATATATATATATAATCGAACTGAATTTAAAATTGTTACTCAATGTTCCATATGTTTCCGATTTGGCCAAATCCAGATACCTACCCTTCCATAATAAACTTCATAACCATCCGAATCCTCTTGTTTCTAACCTTGCTTCCTCTTCGATTCCTGATAACCCTCCGAGGCGTCTGAAAATAAGATGGCCTCGTGATCTTCTCATGTAGACAAATTATTAGAGTGCTACCAGTGGGTAGTTTCTCAACAAGCGTGTTTCATGTAATAATATTTCTCTGTACAAATTTACTTGATGTATTCATACTAATACAGTTGTAAATATCATAATAAAAGTTAAAAAAAAAAAATTGTTAAAATAAATAAATATTAACTACTTAAAATATATATACACTAGTATATTATAAAATGTTGTCAACTTTATAAAATCATGAAACAATATTTAAAAAAAGCTGAACTAAGTTCCCATTCTCTAATTGTATTTTAACCCTCACCAAACAAATATTACATCAACAGATAATCAGCCCAAAAATCAAACGAAATCTCTCATTTAAATTGTACTCTTTCTAGATTCTCGTTTTTTGTTAAATAGAAAGCGATAACATAAAAAATATTTGATTTAAGTAATTAAAGGTTGCTTCATAGTACACTAGAAAAATTTACTTACAAAAGAAAGTAGGGTTTGGCATTGTTAAAACAATTTAAGAGGGCTATTGGGTGGACAAACACAGCTAAGTTCCTTTTAAAAAAAGTCATAAATTATTTGTGATTTTTTTTTATCATCCTACAACTGTACTACACATACCCCACTTTTAGAAAAACTTTATCGTTATAAGCTTCAAGTCCACATTAATTAAGTTGATATTTATTATGAAAAAATTTCAGATTTACCTCAAGTTGTTTAAAGAAATGATGGGATTTTCTATCCAGTCACCTCAAAGTATACGTGTTTTCTGCAAAAATGTCTACAATTAACTGTTGAAAGGTTTTTATTTCTTGTTTTTCCATGATGTGGGGTGTATTGTAATAAAAATAATTGCCTAAAAACACACTTTATAAAAATAAAAATAATGAATTTTCAATTATTTTTTACGTAAAGTGGTAATGAAATTGTGTTTTTCTCCCACATTTCTGTCATAGAAATTTATTTGAATATATCAGTAATAATCTTAAGGTTTCTAGCCCTAATATGTACGTTTTAATGAAAATAATAGAAGCAATCAATGGGATTCTTTATTTTTAACTTAAATTTTAGTAAGTAACATTAAGTTTGCCACTGATAAATACATTCTCAATTTCTATGACAGACTATAGTCCGGTCAAAGATTCTCCTTAAATAGTTTCAACAATGAGAAACTCTACTTTCATTTAAAATTAATTTTGTCTAGTTTACTATGGAACAATGTTTAATTACTTAAATCAAATATGTTTTAAGTTATCGCTTCCTATTCAACACAAAACATGACTTTCTTAAAAAAAACCTAAATCTTAAATTTCCTACTTTTCTGGTGAAAATTGGGCAATTGTTTGTATGAATTTTTTTGTAGCTGTTATAAAAATGTCTGCTATCACTCCTATAAGAATTTCCCTCTACTTATGGGAAACCCTGTATATATACCCTCCCCCCCTTTTTCTTCTAAGGCATTTCTGAACTCCAAAGAGCAAAAATAAATTACTTACAAGCTTTCATCATCCTAGGGTTTTACGCCTCAAAGGACAAATAAACAAATAAAGAAGCATACATTTTTGCGATAGTAAATTCTTTTTTTCTTACTTCTCTTGATTCTTCAATTTCCGCTATGAGTCTTTTATCTGATTTTGCGGCCGCTATAGGCGATATCTGTGATCATTTTCTTAACGGTATTCAGGGACCAAGTGGTTTACAATAACCGGACACGAACACAAATCACTCCCTCTTCATCGGTCACTTTGGATGGTCGGCAACCTTTTGCATCCAATCCAATCTGTTTTTTATAGAATAGAGGATTATTAGCCCCATGGTCACTCCCAACACGGAAGACCAGGAACTATTGTGTAAGACATGCTCACCTCCTTCTGAATCTGTGGGTGGGGACGTTACCTTCCCTATGCGGGAATCGAGCCAAGTAGTCTAACCAATCGAGTAGTACCTGCGCTAATTTATTATTAATTATTTTTATGTTCTTTTTTGTTATTAAATCCTGCGTACGGAATTTGAACTCATCATATAAATTTTTAACATGCTCGACCACCACGCCCTTATGATAATAAAAATAAAATAACGTTCTTTATTTTATTTGAGTTCTTTTATTTCTAACTTAAATTTTGTAAAATTTAAAAATAGTATTCATGTTATATTTATAATTAAAATAGATTTATTGAGGTCAGAGAGACGAAGTAAAAACTCTGATTGGCTAAAATTAGGTAAATTAAATAACTCTTAGAGTGAGTGTTATGTGTGTCTTATGAGTGTTATGTGAAGCAACATACCAAAACTACGCTGGAACACAAGTGTGAAAAGCGAGATCCATCCCCCCCCCCCAAAAAAAAAAACAAAAAAAAAAAACATTGCTTTATTTTTCTTAGGATCTAAGAAATGTTGCATTAAAAACCAAGTATTTAATGGTTATGTATAGATATTATAACATTGTATTTTTGAAACCAGCTGAATTTTTTCTTTTTGTTGACTAAATTGATTGAATAAAACTAAGATTTATGTTCATTTTATTTAAAAAGGTGTACAATATAATAAATAATAAATAAAAGTGAAGCCAGTGTTGTTTGTGATAAAGCGGGAGCGGTGGGGTGAGAAAGTATTGTCAAGTGGTGGGGGCAGCTCAAGAGAGGCCGTTATCGGTTGGGCACACTCCTCTCGCCCCCCCCCCCGCCCCCATCAGCTAATTTCAACAAAATAAACTGATCTCTCAAATGGCCGGGGATTGTTTCCATTGCTAAGATTAGTGATATTAACGCTTTAAGCCATTGGATTTTAAAACAGTGTACCCAGCACGTTTATCAATAAAACAGTAAAAAGAATCTGGCGGATTTGTAAAATTATTTCTGTTTAGAAGAGTAATTAAAACCAGATTAGAGGACAAGATATTTCGCGGAGCTTCGGATGATATAGCTTTTGTATTTTATTTTTTTAAAATTATCTCTTTATAAGATGAAATTTGACATATTATTGCACTTCATTATACATAAATTATCCCATTTCTATTAGAAATAAATTTAGTTCATAATTCATATTCTGGTCTAATATATAGATAGATAGATAGATAGATAGAAAGTAAACTTTATTTTGAGGCGAGGTCCCTTATGAATAACAGTTATGAGCAAAAAATAAAAACTACATCTGGCCAATAATTACATTAATAAATATTAAAGAATATATACAGTATCTTCAGTAAAAGTATATTAAAAAAAGTAAAAATAACACCATTTTGAAAAAAAACAAAACAAAAAAACATTATTTAAATGAAAAAAAAAATATAAGCTAGGGTTGATTTTTAAAATTAAAACTCTTTTTTTTTTTAAATATACCGTATATTATAGTATGTTAGGGAGCCAGCCTGTATCCGTGATTAGTGTAACAACGAATCTATATCGCTTATCGGTTTAATTGATAATTATTAACTATTCTGTGTGAAGTTTAGCTCAGTTAAAATTGTACGACAGTGAACAAGGAGTTAAAATTTGGCGACAATTGGTGTTGTGGGTCGTTTTTAAACATTAAAATAATTTTAGTGGATTTCGTATTCCAGCTTTTCAGTTGTTAGGACCGCACCGGACCGCAGTGGTCCCAAATGGTGAAAAGGTGGGTGGACATAATACTATTTTTTACGTTCTTCTCTAGACAACAACTCCCAATATCCATTCAAGATATCTAGAGCCAGATTTTCAGAGCGCTGAAATAAATTATAAGCTCGTGAGACTAATTGAAGTAATGAAAAACGTGTACAAAAGGGCCTGGATTTGGCTAACCAATAATTTCAGTTTTCTCTCTTTTGCTAATGAACTACATAATATTGGTGTAATCATGTAATAGAAGTGAAACAAAATTTTAATTGAAATTAAAATAAATAAAATTCAAATTATACTGCACTTAAATAAGGATATAATTAGTTTTTATGAACTAACTTTTGTATTGATTCGAAATTGACATAAACAGTAATAAAATTATGCGTAAAGAATAATTTTAAAAAATTCAAATTTATTGGAACTGATTAAGAACAGTAAAACATGATTAGAGGCATGGTCGGAAGATTATCGTTTGAACTAAGTAGATGCTATAAAAAAAAAAGTTGATTGCAGAACAAATTAAAATACTGGACCAAAAATCAAAAATATAACCACTTGATGAATAGAAGATTTATATATTAAAGTAAACAAAAAATTATAACATAGAATTATTAAATTTACAATCTTAAAATATTTATATGATTAAATTTACAACAAAATCAACCCCATACAAGATTATAAGATATTTGGATATGAACATAAATTTAGACTATTTTGATTTTAAATTCCTAAAATATCAAATAATAAATACATATGATGCTTTGAGTAGTAATGGTTTTAAAAAATTAAATGATAAGTGCCATGTATGGCAGTACCCGCTCCATGTCTTCAGATCTGTATACTACGGCCCACCGCACCGCTGCTTATAAGATATTACTGTAAATATGTATATACAGTATTAGATCATTCTTAATTATTTTTACTTATGTTTATCATTTTTTTTTTATTAATTGGTTGAATTCAGAAAGTAACTGATACTTTATTATTATGACTGTTTATTTATTTTTTGATTATTATTTGTGTATCTCTGAGGCTCCTTAGCCCACATTTCTGTATTATTCTAAAGGGACTTGTCTCGGAATAAATAAAGTATTATTAGCTTTTTATTTGCTTAGCATTCTCAGATTTCTGGAATAGTGTCCACATCCCGAAAAAAAAAACACTCAAGGGAATGTAGGTGAATGTAAAAAAAATTACTTATTTAGAACCTTATTAAGAATCCTGAACGGAAAAAGCAATATTGCTTTTAAATGCGCCAAATCAAGTCCAAGTTCTTGGATACCCTCTACTGTGCTTTTCAGTATGAAAGCATTAGATATGATTATTGGAGTATC
Source organism: Nezara viridula (assembly GCA_928085145.1). Classification (NCBI taxonomy): domain Eukaryota; kingdom Metazoa; phylum Arthropoda; class Insecta; order Hemiptera; family Pentatomidae; genus Nezara; species Nezara viridula. The sequence goes on from OV725078.1 coordinate 47,617,191, forward strand.
TCCACTTTTTCTTGCGGTCCTTTGCGACAGGGTTGCGCCACTTGATCTGCTACTACCTGAAGGAAGCTGTAGAAGATTCCCTCCTGGTACAGCTTCTTTCCCAGGCTTGTCAGAGGCTATACGTCGATTTCTTAACTCCACTTTTGGTGGGTATTCAAATTTCAAACCTTCTGCCGGGCCTTCCTCGGTGATGTTTCCTTAAGTTGTGTGCTGGAAATGTCTTTGGTGTTATTGTGTGCTGTGATGTATGTGTTTGTGAACGGTAGGATGTCCCCAGGAACCACAAGATTATAGCAAGCGCAGAAATTTCTCCCAATGGTTAATTCGACTATGCATCCGAGATCCTAACTTCCTGCACTGCATTTTGGTTGCTGGTGAATATTGATTTAAAAGAAACGGGATTCTTAATTTTCGAAATACCCATACTTGGTCTGAAGAAAATCCTTATACGACTGCTGTTGGACATTACCAACATACCTTTTTTTTAAATGTCTGGTGTGGTCTTCTAAGCGACAATATCATCTTTTTGCCAGCTAGGCTGTCTGGTATATCTTACTTGCATTTTTTTGCAAAATAATCTTCATAAACTCCTAGAAGATATTCCGCTAGGCATTAGGCAAAGGCTGTGGTTTATGTATGACGGTGCTCCAGCTCACTTTTCTAATAGTGTCACTGATTATTTAAATGCAACTTATGGAGACCGATGGGTTGGTCGAAACGGACCTGTTAAATGGCCACCACGATCTCCGGATTTAACGCCATTAGATTATTTTGTGTGGGGCTGGATGAAGTCTATGGTTTATTCTGCGGCAGTTGGCACGCAAGAAGAGCTAAGAAATCGGATCGTGGAAGCCGCAGTAACTATCAAGCACCATCCTGATGCTATACGAAGAGCCAGAGAAGCATGGATTCGTCGTGCTGAATGTTGCATTCAACAAAACGGAGGCCCCTTTGAACAGTTACTCTAAATGTTGTAATAATAATAAATAATAAATCTTTAACCTTTGATATCTGTTTAATAAATGAGTTTGAGATATATGTTAATATGAACTTTTTTGTTTATTTTGTGTTAGTGAACACATACCTAAAATAGTGCCAATTATGAAACATCCTGTATAACTTTTGGAAGAATTGGATAATTGAATAAAGAAGAAAAAAAGAAAAATGCTTATCCAGATCGAAAATGAATTTCCGGAAATACTGGTCAAGTATACTGATAATATATCGTTGGAAAGCGGAGAATTTTAGAAAAAAAATAATATCTAATATATAAAGTAGTGGAGTGTAACGAAGAATTATGAATAATAATTTTTGAAAACTAATATTATTTAACGGAGATCACATTCACGGATTAAAAGCAATGATATTGTTTAAGATACTATTTCATTGCACTTGTGTGAAAGAAGAAGTGAAATATAAAAACATTTCATGGATGTATAAAGCATATGTTTATAACCTTATATACATTTACTGTAGTTCGTGAAATCCCAACATCTTATCACATCTTCCTCTAATGTACCTTTAATTTGGTTTATTATGAATAATGAACTATTTCTCATTGTTAAGGGTTATGAAATAAATGCTAAATATAACTTTTGAAAGAATTTGGTAATTGAATAAAGGAGAAAAAAACATCCAGGTCAAAAATGAACCGCCGGAAATCATAGTCAGAAGGTATACGTATTATATATCGTTGGAAAGTGGAGAATTAAAAAAACAAAACAATATCTAATATAGAAAATTGTAGAAGGTAACGGAGAGTAAAATAAAAAAAAATTCTTTGATTAAGGAATATAAAGAAAGCCTTTACAATTAATACCGGATTTTAATCAACCGCTAAATCTAGCGTTATAAAATTGCTAGCATATTCGTGAACATATGAATAATAATACATGAATAACTGAAATTACTTAAATTCTAGGTATTTATTATATCAACTTGGCATTATACGGAGCAGCTTTTGATACTATATACCACTAATATTTAAAATTTTATAATATACAAAAGTTTTTAAGAAGCATCATCAAATGTTATAATTTTTGTACTGAGTAAACAATAGATTTGAAAAATAAATATGTGTACGTTGTGCCTCATTGTCAAGCTACACATTTTGATAAAACATGAATATTGCAGGTATACATATATATAATATTTATTACTTTTTAGAAATGTATCGGAGACGAAGTTTAAGAAGCTCGTTTTTAATAAACTTATATACAATTTTTATTCTAATTATAACAAATTTAAAAAAAAGTACGTAAAAATCTATTCAGATAATAGTTTATTACAAAATTATACAACATTAATTAATTTTATTTGATTAATTAATTGAATTCTTAAACAAATTAATAGAAAAAAGTATACCTACTGATACGATGAAATATGAATACACCGAGAAATCCGAAAAGCCAAAATTAATAGAAATGCGCTGGAGCAGCCTTAACATAGACATCTCTTCAAAAAACTAAGTCTCCATAAACATATTAATAGACCCTTCTATTGCTGAAATCCAAAAAAACTCAAATTGGTCGAAAAGCAGTGGCGTAATCTTAAAATAGAAATCACTTTCAAAAAATGTGGCTCCGAAAACATACAAATAGACCCTTATATCGTAGATATTAAAAACAATCAAATAAGCTGCAGCTTAGTGGCTTAATCTTGAATGGAGATCATTTTAAAAAACTACTGCTCCGAAAACATATAAATATACCCTTATAGCGAAGAAATACAAAAAACTCATACAAGCCGCAACGCACTGGCGTAATCTTAAAATGGAGATCATTTTAAAAAATTACGGCTCCGAAAACTTATAAATAGAACCTAATATCGAAGAAATCCCTAAAATTACAATACAACATTAATCGAATCGTATTTTTATCTTAAATATCCGATTATAGGTAATAAATATATGCATGTTATCTGTAAATGACAAATAACAAATAATTAGCTTTCCAAAAATCTTCGAATAAGATTAACGAATAAAAATGTATCTATTATTCGTTATCTAGATAAAATTTCAAATAACGCCCAACACTGACCACAATATAGATGACGCTCATTAGAATATCATCGACATAATTCAGTCAAAATATATTATTATTATTTAAATAATTTTTTTTTTCATTTCATTATCTTGGAAATAAAATATAGGTATATATATATATTTTTGTTTTTTACATTAAAAAGATACAGTTACAAACAATTTATTTTATATTTTACTCCTTAAAATGCAAAGTACAAAAATTATATTTTATTTTGTATTTTAAATTACTTTGTTTGAAATAGTCCCCAAGTCAAGCAAGGGTTGAACAAATTACATTTAGATAATTTAAATTTAAATTATTCTTACTAAACCATCGAATTCCTCTCGCATCCAATCCTTGCAATCCAAAATCCTTCGTAAAATCCTCAATGCTTCTTACTTTGTCACTAATAAAATTATCCATAAAGATCTTAATGTTCCTTATGTTTCAGATCTGGCCCAATCCAGATACCTATCCTTCCATAATAAACTTCAGAATCATCCCAATCCTCTCGTTTCTAACCTTGCTTCCTCTTCAATTCCTGATAACCCTCCGAGGCGTCTGAAAAGAAGATGGCCCCGTGATCTCCTAATGTAGTCATATCATTAGAGTGCAACCATTGGGTAGTTACTCAGCAAGTGTATTCATGTCATTATATCAATTATGTCCAAATTTACTTTATGTATTTATGTAATACAGTTGTAAATGTCATAAAGAAATAAAAAAAAAAAAAAAAAAAATTATTCTTGTTTCACAGTCTCGAAAAATTGTATATGTTACAAATTGTATATGTTACAAATTGTATATGTTACAAATAGAATACCCAGAGAGGCCGGGAGCAAGAATATAGGAACTATCTGTTCCCCCCTCCCCCCCAACATTTCCTTGTTTAAGTTATAATATAATTTATTATAATTACTAAGGCGCTTATTGGAATATTGTCAACATAATTCAGTTGAAATATAATTAAATTATATCCTCCTATACTCTTTAAAACGTACCTAGTTTTCAAATCCAATAGGAAGGACATTCCATTAATGTATTTTTCGGGTTATAAATACACTTTTCTCACGGTTATTCATCCTTATTGGTATATACTGACAAAAAAGCTGAGTTTAGACTTACTTAATTAATGCCGTAAAATACTACAGTTACCACCATTCATGAACAGATCTTCTATTCTTGGGAATTGTTTTGGTAGAAGGATTTTGTTGAAATGTAGAAAATCAACACATGAACATATTTTTCACATTATTCCATAATTAATTTTCACATTTTTAACTTTTGTTAAATGATGTAAGTTGATTTGAAAATTCTCAATACTTATTAGATCAATCATTATTAGATATATTTTAATTTGGATGGAGAACTTATTTAATCTTTTGAACTTCAGTCATATTTTCTCCTTTATAAGATGTTAGGTCAAATCGCTCATCTACGTCTATGATATCACCATCTGTTTGATTCTTAAATTTTTATCTTATAATAATTAATATATAAGTACAATCAAATCCTATGTATCTTCCATTTCCCATATCTCAAATGCAGATTAGCCCGTTTTGACAAAGAAAACTATCCTGCTTTTGGTTTCTTTACTAATCAGTTTCAGTTTTTATAATTTCGCATATATCTCACAAATTAATGAAATATCATTACAAGCATTTACCTCTTATTTCATCCAGTTCACGTTCCTATAAACGTATTGTTTTATAGAATCAATTTCTATGAGAAGTGACAATACAGGTAACTGATTGGGTTCATACATTATGCAATTATATGGATCAAGAGACAAAAACATCACAAGGCAACTCCACACTTATAATAAGATTTAATGAAGCACTCTTCACTTCATATATTTGAGGAAACCGATTTGCTTATTTTGTATATTTCTCCTGATTTGCTGATTTCTATGACTTGATTGAACATTCCTTCATATAGTGACGAAAAAAAAAATTCATAAAATAATAGTTAGTTTTACCTCGAAGAGGGTTAGCTAAAAATAAATTAAGTAAGTAGTATTAGTTTTAATAATAAGTATTAGTTTATAATAAGTAATAGTTTTAAGTATTAATTTTATTTCGGATCGGAATAACCAACAGATGATTGGGTGAAAAACAAAAGAGAGTTTAGAGAGAGATGGCTGAACCCCTCGAGTGTTGAGGCACGCTAAGGATTTTTGTGTATGAAATAATTTAGTTTTATGGTGTACACCAGATTTTTCTTTTCCTCTCCAAGAACCTGTGATTATCAGCGACGAGTGCCGCTTGATTTTACAAGTTGGTGTATGAACATTTTCACAGCTTAAAGAGGTGGACTGGAGAGACCCTGATTACTAGTGTTGCCCAAATGCGAGACCGGGACGAGTATTGGTCTTGCGAACTCAGTCTTGCTCCAGGTCTTGGTCTTGCGCAAGAGGCTCACAACAGTCTTGCAGTTACATATTAGCTTAGTAATATAGAGATATTACTCTATTTTTTTAGATAGGAGAAACCTAACTAAGCCTGAATGAAAAATTAGAGCAGTTAAATGCAAAAGTGTATTGGTTATACCAATTATTAACATATAGTAACTAAGATTGTCAAGTATTAGTAACTATTTTGCTTAATTTTTTTTTAATTGATTTTTTTTTTATCAGTCCTGGTCTTGGTCTTGCAACAGTGAGGCGGTCTTAGTCTTGGTCTTGCAAAGTGCAAGACCAAGACCGATTTTGGGCAACACTACTGATTACACTAGCAGGAATAAGTTCCCGCTTCCTCAGATAACTCAATGTGCCAATTGGACAAAGTTCGGCATTGAGATTTTGTAAATATGTATATATAAGTTTTTATTTCCTATCTATTTTTTTTAAATATTTGTCATTGGTTTATTGTATAGTTATATAAGTTAATGTTTAGTTCTATAATAATTTTATATTCTTTTTTTTGATAATTAAAGTTAATTGTATTTTCTTTGTTTTCTTATAAATCTAATTTCTTGTTCGTAATTTGCGTTTCGTTTTATAGTTATTTAAATTAATAGAAATAAGTAAATTCATCATTAGTATTAATAATAGCCAGTTTTATTTTCTTCTTTTTCTTCAGTTTGTTTTCACGTTTTATGTATATATTATGTTCTTTTTTTTAAGGTTTAATAAGGAATTGTAAAACTCTATTCGAAGGATTAGGGAAAATTTATATAAACCGAGTAAGAAGGTTAGATAGGTAATGAGGTTAATTAACATGTGTTTTTAAACCCATAGGTTCCGAGTTCGTAGCTCACTCCGCGCCCAAATCTTTATTTTAAATTAAATTAATTTATTTTTTTTTTATTATTATGGTTTTCGCTATTTTCCGAATTCAACCAATTAAATAGCGTGGCGCCTGTAGATAGTTAGTAATATTAATTGACTATTCATTATTATTATATATATTGTTTTTTTTGCGAACTTTTGTATCGACTGAGCATCCGGCAAGTTTGTTACGGAAATATTTTTTTTTTCTAAATTAAAGACCGCAACAATATATTTGTTTCAATTTAGAAAAAAAAAAATTCTACACAGAAATTTTGTTGGACGAGTTTACAGACTTGCAATTGGTAATTTTCGTAAATAGCACCATTTAAATTACTTTGTTTATATCATCGTTATTGTTCCATGTCGTTTTTCAATATTATATGTTAGATGTTGTGATAGACCTCTTAGATTTTTTTTTTGTAGTTTCATCTCTCAACGTGTGACAGTTTAATTCCTTCAAACCATTTAATATTTTAGATGCCAATAAAATCATTGCATAGTGAGAGATCTCTTTTAATCTTACCTAATAAAAAGGGGAGGAAATATATTTGTTAGTTGTTACATGTTACATTACTACCGATTGCTTATTTGTCGTAGTACAAGGATATAAGAATATCTGGAGAATAATACATGTCATTTCATAAGGGGGTGGGAGGAAAGAATGAGAAAAATCGATGGGGGTGTATGGAGGTTGACATGGTGGGGGGAGGGGGGTGCGGATTAAGTTGGTTATTATGACCTGAGTGAATTGGACCAATGGGAGAGGAGTAGGCGGGGCCGGGCCCGAGCATGCTCTTCGCTCTCCTCTACAGCAACAGATAGTAGTATGACAACCTAACCCTCATGGTAAGCATACCTTTTTATTTCCTATCAGCTAGCCTTCATTTCTCAATAAATGTATTTAATTTTTATTTTATTAAATTCAAAAACAATCGATTTAAACAGTTTTATTTATAATACGTTGCTACTTTAACTTTTTATTAATTTTTTTTTATTTTGTATGCCATTTATTTATAAATAACAATTATTATTAGATACTACAGTAAAAATCGTAAAGGAGCAGACATGTTTTTAATAAAAATTATTTTATGTTGTACTGGCGGCTGGTCGCCATTAATTATAAATATTTTATAGTAGGCACAGGCGGATCTACGGGGGGGGGAGGCTTTCGGGCTGAAGCCCCCCCCCAAATGGTAAATTATAACAATTTTTTACAGAAAAAAATATTAAAAACTATCTCTTAAAGTATTCATGTTCGTATTTGATAGGACTTCAAGAACCACTTAAACACCATTTCATAGAGGTAATTAATTTCTTTCTTTTTTTTTTCAAATTTATTATCGTTATATATATATCTATATATATGGAAAAAAAATCTTTCGGGCTGAAGCCCCCCCCCAAAATTAATCCTGGATCCGCTAGTAGTCAGAGCTGCTCCTTGAGATGTCGGACGGATGCAAACTCCTACCAAACAACTACCAAAAATATCTACAGTCAACTCATTGTCGACCATTATAAATATTTCGTATTTTTATCCCTATTTAAATTGTCAAAATCAGCCTTATCGGGATAGCCCTTAGCACACTTCCATGTGTATGAATATTTCATCCCTCCCATTAAGCAATCAAATCGGAACAAATTATTCGGTGATGAGGAAGAGTGTATAATCAAGTAGTTTAGTACCCAGTCTACTCCTTACATGAATTTATGTACTAAGATACTTTGTCAGTGGTGAATATTATCCTATCAGTTTTTTTGTTTTTTTTTCAATGTACAATACTTGCTTCATGAAGTTCTAACTAGAGAACACTGTCTCCTATGTTCTTTCTTATGAATGCTATTAAACAGTCGTGGTCATAGAAAATGCATCGCCTATTTTTAAACCTTGATCTCATCGGATTTTTTAGTTTTTATTTCTTATTTACTTATTTAGACTACAAGCAAACTAAAAATCATGTTTCTCAGTTCAGGTTCAACTATGAATAGGATACAGGCTGTAACGATTCCCAATTTCAAGCAATTGTGTTCGCTAGAAAAGATTAAAATTGTGACGTTATATGAAGAGGGAGGGGATCTTCAGGGGAAATAGCGAAGAGGATAGAGTACTAACATTAAACTGTAGTCAGAATTTTGAAGAAAAAAATCTTTCTCAGAGCACCATGGAGCGAAAGAAAGGAACAGGGAGGAGAAATAAAACAGACGAACGATTGGACCGCTTAAGGATATCATAAGACAGGCATAAAGTAATGTTTAAAATTTAACATCTTCAGTTGTGAGGATGTTCCTTACATTAGACGTCGTCCACACGAAAGATTTAATAGTTAAAGTATTGGAGGCAGTGAAGACTTTACATAAGTAATACGTTTATTTATAATATCTGTTACAAATGGCATCTTAAAATACAGAATAACACTATGAATATGGGTTAACTACAAAAGTTCACTCCAATTCTCCTACAAGAGTGTGACTTCAAGAATGTAACTGCAAGAGTGATTTGTTCTGAGAACCATAGGGGAAATATACCCAGGAATAGTAGAGGAGTGAAGAAATTCTTGGAAGTCTAAGGAGCATGGGAAAGGGCTTCAGATGAAGTTATCAATAATTGATATTCTTAAGATGTCTATGGGAAAGGGCTGGAGCTATTAACTATTGAGAATTGATATCCTTACCATTTAGTATTGATATGAGATCCGTGAAAAAGGGTCTTTTGCTGAAATCTGTCATTGTTCTCTAAGTCTTGATAATGGGTCTTGTTGTGTCCAACCAGTGCATTTTAGATAACTAATTCTATGCTATCAGAGATAGGTTACCTAGCTACCTAGGGATAGCTTTGTCATTTTATCCTTTGAGTTATGGAAATTGTTAATACAATACATGATTCATCAATTGGTATATTTAGATTAAATATTATTATTATCTGTTACGGATCGAGTCCATTCCGTAACTAATGAAAACTGTGCATTAAAAACAGCAAAGCATCCGGCAAGTACTATGACCTGGAGCTGTTTTTCCTAATTTGGAATTGACCAAATAATTTTGGTAGATGATACTGTTAATGCCTAAAACTGTATAAAAAATTTAGAGGGAAGTTCGATTCCCTCAAAAACAAACAGCTTGGTGCACTTTGACGAATTTATTTTTCAATTATGCTCCATACGAATTTATGCTCCATATCGCAGTGTCAAATCTGTAAGTACCCATATTTATTTATTAAAACCATCTTTCCACTTAACATTTTTGAATAATGAATTCTTCTCATGCTTGTGTTCTAGTACAGCTAGTTCAGTTTTTATCTACTAATGAGACGGCCGCGATTTAAACCTTATTGAGAGCTTGTAGACGATTATAAAAAAAAAAAGGAACCCAATTAAACCTATAAATATAAACAAAACCTTAAGGAAACAATTAAAAATGTGTCAAGTCACGAGATTAGTAATGAAACTATAAAACATTTGATTGAATCGATGCCAACCACAATTGCTTCAGGTATAAAGATTAGAGGTAGTTCTACAAAGAACTGAACAGAAAAAATGTGAGCAAGAGTTATGATATTTTTACATACTTCACTATTTTCACCAACTTAACTACCTTTGTTCAAACGTTCTTTTGTGCAAAAACTTATTTCTTATTTTACAAACAGTTTTACATTTTTTTGTTTATATTTTACTGATTTTCATGAATGAGAAAAGTTCTTTGCTTTTTAATTAATTTTTTATGTAAACAATATTTGTTAAATCATACTTTTATGTTCAGTTTTAGTAATATAAATTTTTTATTGTGTGATGCAATTTATATGACTTCGAATGTACCAGACAGTTATTAGGGTTTCATTTTGGAAGTTCTTATACGACTAAAATTGTTTATATTAATTTAATTCTATTGTTTTATTCCCACAGCTCTATTTATTGTTTATGTATCTGTTTTTATTGTTATTTGATGCTAACTTTGTGCCTTGTTCCCATTTACATCTCCGTTCCCCTCAGTCCTGACATAAATCGCATGTAATATTATTTATAATTTAAATTTTCGGGAAATTTTATTGATGTAGTTGGTTAGGGTTGATAGAGTTGATAGGATCGATGTAGTTGGTTTATTACAGAATAATCTGAGATTCGAAACCAATTTTAAAAAAAAATAGGGGATGTGAAGTTGAGTCCCCACTGTTCACCTATGTTTAGAGTACAGAGAGTTTTTCTGCAAATTTCAATTCAATGTTTCTATCTTCTTATAATTCTAATTTGAATATTTACGTTGTCGTGAAAATAATTAAAGTAATTGGAGAGTTTCATTTTTCATAAATGTTAAGTAATAATAATAAGAGAATACCTTAAAAAGGAGTCTTAATCGTGTTAGGCATGATCCGCACACTGGGGCGAGTTAATGGAGCTGTTGGACATTGGAAGAAAAAAACAAAATTTAAAATTTGGAAGTTTGACTGAATCAGTGATTAACTAATATCGTCTCCCCTTCACGTCCAACTCCTTTAAACTTAATTATCGCATTAATTATGTCCTGGCGTGAGATAATAGGAGAAGGAATGAAAACCATCTTTTTACTTTCCTACCTATACTAGGAGTCCGAAAAACACATTTTTAGCCCTTGGTCTGTCAGTCTTTCTGTCTGAGCCAAGATTTTGTCGGAAACTAGTTTTGAACCCATTTTGTTGCTTCTTTTATTATTTTGTAAGGTTTTGACTACTGATGTCTGTGACATAAATTGAGTGCTCCATACGGAGTTCCGTTTAGCCTGTTTTATTTATTTATTTTTTTTTTTAAGATAAGGAAATCCCCTTACAAAACTGTATAAAAATCGTTCAATCCGGACAACTATTAACGAAGTTACAGATATAAAATTTCCAATGTAAGATTCCAGGCTCCTATACTACCCCTATCCTGGTGTCAGAAAGGGGTGAATGAGAGAGAAAAAAGATAACTAAGTGAAAGTAAGAAAATCTGTTACCCGCTTTACTCAATCTTCACTATTTCTTCCACTTTTAACAGAAATTATTGTGTGACAAAATTAGGCTGTGGCAAAACGTTTTTCATCAGCAATATTAGAGACTATTGAAATGTTTACACTTCATCTAACCTTAAGCAGGTTTACATTGCTTTAGTATATCAAATAAATCGTTCTCAAATCTTCTCTTTGATCAATCATCAGGAAAATTAATTTAATTCAATTTCTTTTGGTTTCTTAGTAGACATTTGTAAAGATATATATTTTTTTTCTGAAATAGGTAGAAAAGTCGTGTGAGTGGACACACGACATTTTTATATTGAGAGCTGGTTTGCCGGTATTTTATGTTCAAACCTAACGGTATGTGCTGGGCAGAATTAGGTATTTCTAGTGAACCCTTAGACTGGTGAAACATCGGTTTTTAATATATAAATATATAGTTACTACAACAGCTCAAACAATAGTAAATAATTTGATTCCATTTCGTAAATTGCCCGAAATCGCCCGAAAAAGTAGACCATATTGTTAAAAAAAGGTTTAAACCTTTAACAGTTTTCAGATCTTGCCCCGTCCTACCTACTTGGAAGTTATTGAGGATTTAACACACAGGAACGTTGATTTAGTGACGTTAATTTTTTTTTTTACTAGCGTATTTGCGTTACTATCGTTTTTGACTAAATAACATTCAATTATATATAATGATCAAATTATGTACATATCACGACTTTAACAGCTAAGTTTAAAAAAATAAAAATAAATAAAGAATTTTTTTTATTTGTAAAATATATGTAACTATATATTAATATTTTATTATAATATGTCCTTATGAAATAGGTAATCAATTATACGGAATTAGGTAATTATACGGATCTCATGATTCTCAGAACAACCTGGATAGCCTGAATTTAGGTTGATTAATGTGGATTTTAAAACATGAATAAAGCATCTATTTATTTATAAATCTGTCCTGCCTCTTAGGCAATATGGATGTTTAAGCCATGAGATGTTACATGTGTCTGCGAAGCGACCCACTGCTATGTTTAAAACAGTTTACACATTTTATCATTTGTTGTGCACACTCTTCTTTTATTTATATCTCATTAGCTATTGTACTCTTGTGTTTATCTCCTTTCTGTTGGCTTCCCTGAGAGAAGTGTATTGAGCCTTCCACTGGCAGATCCAGAATTTAATTTTGGAGGGGGGATTCAGCCCGAAAGTTTTTTTTTAATATATATTACAATAGTTATTTCGGAATAAAAAGAAAGAAAGTAACTGCCTATATGGAATGGTTTTTAAGTGATTCTTGAAGTCCTATTATAATATAATTAAGCAAGCAATGTTTTTAGAGATAATTTTTTATATGCATAATTGGTAAATGGTTGACTCTCTTGAATAATGAAGAGAAGAATAGTTGGGGTGATCAGTCAAATAAGAAGGTAAAAATAAATGATACTATTTATTTTGACATTAGCCGACGTTTCGACCTGAAGTTCAGGCCATCATCAGGGCTAAGAAAAGAACCAGATAACAAGGTATGAGAAACATAAGTAGTGTAGGTAAAACAAATTAAAGTAAAATTCAGTTGTTAGAATAATGACAATAGTAAGAACAAAGAGGTAAATGATAATAAGCGGTACAAAGTGTGGAATGATGAAGTAAACATAATCAAATAAGATGACATAAGTATTAAAATGGGAATCTTAGAATAAAATGTAAAAACAGAAAAATATGAAGTTATATAAGAAATGGAAATAAACAGTAAAATTAAGATATTGTGAATAGAGTAGTTAGATAGAAAATTGAGATGTTGTAAAGTCTATCAAGATGTCTAGACAACGTATAATATAATACAGAGTTAAAACAGAGCAGAGGGATTAAAAGGAAGGAGGAAAGAAACTGAGAAGGCTGAAATAAGAAAGAGAATAAGAAAGAAAAAGAATTTCAATTTTTTATATTTTTTCATAAAATATACTTTAATATTTCGGGGGGGAGGGGATCTTTACTCCGAAAGCCTGTAAATCCGCCTGTGGGAGCCCTCCGTTTCCTCATATATATATATATATATATATATATATATATATATATATATATATATTTACATATATACATATACAGATCTGTACATCGCATATAATGTGTGGGTATTAGCTGAGAAAGATGCCTCTTTGTCAAAACGCAGGCTCCTTCATTAGCTTATAGTCCAGTTACTTAATTACTTACTCCTGGCTCTACAGGTCTTTGTGACCCTTGGCCTTCTGGACTATATCCCTCCATCCGTCACGGTCCTTGGCAGCATTCCTCCAATTCACGACACCTATAAGTACTATTTCGCTAGTACTGCCCACGGCAGCGACAGCTTACGGTTAAGCACTGCTTTAGTGGAATAGGTGCTGCTCGGCAGTCTAGGTATGGCGTCATATCTAATCAGCTGCTATATGGCATCAGATTAGATAAGATTAGAATCTACTATATGCTCCTGAAGCAGTGAAGCAGTAGGCAGTTGGCAGATTATGTTATCATATCGGAGCATTGTTTTTATGATAACAGTCACCTTGATATATTAGAAATATTGTTTAAAACTTAAACAACCCAATAGTAAATTTTTTGAAGCAACAAGATTATTTATTTATTTATTCCAACAACAGTATTCTACACCGAAATTCAAATATACCTTAATCAAAACAACACTAAATAAATTAAATAATCGAACAAATTCTATCGTCGGGTAAATACTAAAATCCACACATTGAATAATCGATTTGTATTTTTTAATTAAAGTACTGATTTACTGATTACTATTGATAAAACGATAAAACATTGCCAGCTGTTAATTCATTACAAATATGTGATATTTATTACTAATCAATTATGTAATAATTACTATATCATTTTCTAAAAATTCTCAAAAACTCAAAACAAAATTGAATTGACATTTATTCAATCTAAAAAAATTTCTAAATTTCTTGGCGTCAGCTATCAAATAGGTATAAGTTTCGTAGAAAAACCCTTGCCGCTTTCTTGCTCGGAATATATTGCTGATATTCCGTCTTCTTATCAACATATACTATAACCTTCAACATATTGCAATAACATATACTATAATTGATTACCTATACAACCTTCTAACTGAAACACAGAAATGGCTCCTTGAATGTTGCAATCATGCTTGGTCAACTGGATACTACCTGGCGCGATCCTGTCATAATCCCGATTCTGAAAATCGGTCAAGACAAACTGTTCCCAAACAGCTATCGTCCCATTTTCCCTACAAGTTGTTTCAGCAAAGTCATGGAATGCATGTTAAATAAAAGATTAATGTGGATTATAGAAAGAAATAATCTACTTCAGTTATTTCAGTCGGGACTCCGCAAGAAACAACCCACAGTTGACAATCTAGTTGCATTAGAGGCCGAAGCTGAATGTGCCTTTATCAAATCTCAACAGTTGATTATGATATTCTGTGATATGAAAAGGGCGTTTGACAAAAATCTTAAATAAGCTATCATCGGCGGAAATTAGAGGACAAATGTCCCGCTATATAAGGCAATTCTCCTCTAATTGTAACTTCCGAGTTAAAATAGGTTGCGAACTAACCGAAAATCTTGAACAGGTCAGAGGCATGTCCACAGGGTTGTGTCCTTAGCCAACTCTTTTCTGCTTCGCTATAAATGACATGGGACTCAACTTGCCAAGAGGTGTCAAACCACTATTGTTTGCGGATGACTTAGACATTATCTGTCGTTCGGAAAACATCCACACCATATAACGTAAACTACAAGATACCATAAACAGAATAAACAGAATCCCGTTCCGTAGATCTCCAATTTTCTGCTGAAAAATCAAAATGTCTACATTTCAGCAGGAAGAGCACACAGCAAGAAAACACTCATCCCTCTCCTAAACTCCACCTAGGTGATTCCTTTGATACCTTACACAAACAAACTAAGATTTTTGGGTATGATATTTTATCAGAAACTTACATGGGAATCATACATTACGACACATATCAACCACAGCAAAAAAAATAAATACACTAAGATTTCTGAGTGGTACCTCTTGGAGCTCCGACAGATCCACACTACTAAAACTTTATCACGTTTTGAAACTATATTATGCCGAATACCCCACACACAGATATACTTTAAAATTGAAATTTTCCATAGCTTTTGCAAAGAAAACAAACTTAACACTTCCTTTATCAGAGATAATTCAGCTTAACTTAAGCTTAATAACTCAATTCAGCTTTCTTCAGCTTAATAACTTAATTCAGCTTTAATGTTCCTCAAAAGAATACCTTTAATCAACCAACTATTAGAGAGACGGAGCATCGTTTTTAGGTTTTTGTGGATCCAAGGAGAGTTTTGATTTTCTGTTTTGTATCTAGATAAGCTTTTGGAATTGTTTTTGTATCTAAAAACGCTAGAGAATTTTCGTTCAAAGATATAGTTATGGGCAGGATTTTTATTTTGGGTAGGTATCCTTGAAATATAATTAACAGCCAGTTTGTCCTTCTAAATAAAAGAGGGAGTATTCCGTCCTCAGAACAAAGACTAAGGATGAGGCTTGTTCGAAAAGTCCCAGTTGCGATCCTAATGGCTGTATGGTGGACTGCATTGAGTTTATTTATGGCCCGATAGAGGGCAACACCGTAAATAAAGCACGCATAGTATAATTTAGAGCATACTAACGCTCCATACAGTCTTAGTAGCATGAGTCGGTCTGAGCCCCAGGAAGTACCGCTCAGATATCTTAGTGTTGCTAATCTTTTTGTGGTGGTTGATTTTAGTGTGGAGATATGTGGTTCCCAGGTCAAAAGCCAAGCCCAAGAATCTATGCTGCTTTGAGTATGGGATTATCTACTTAGATTTCGGGTGAGTTAGGGGTGTTATTTTCCTACTAAAATGTAAGCAGTTGGGTTTCTCTGTGAAAAATCGAAAACCAATGGAGAGGGACCAGTTGTTGATTCTATTAACAGTGTCCGGTAATTGGGATTGTATGGTGGTAATGTTCTCTGATCGACAAAATATAGCTAGACATTCGCGAAAAATAGTGGTTTAACTCTGCTTGGTAAGTTGAGCCCCAGGTCGTTTATCGCCATGCAGAACAGAGTTGGGCTTAGAACACAACTCTGGGAGACACTGTTGAGCTGTTCGTGGTCATCGGATAATTTGCATCCTATTTGGACTCTTAAGTGACGATGTTTGAGAAATTGTTTTAAATAACGGTACATTTAGCTTCTTATTCCAACGGATGAAAGTTCATTGAGTATTATGGACTGGTTTATGTTATCAAAAGCCTTTTTCGTATTGAAAAATATTGTTATTGTTTGTTTTTTGTTGATAAATCTATATTGTGTTTCGGTTTGCAATGTAACTAAATGATCGATCTAAAGTGGATCGGCCCTTGCGGAACCCCGACTGAAAAGTTGAATCAAATTCTTGTTTTCTATTATCCACATCAGTCTTCTGTTAATCATCCGCTACATTGTTTTACCCAAGTAACTAGTGAGAAATATACGGAGATAGTTGGTTGGTGAATGTTTGTCATTTCCGTTTTTAAAAATTAGAACTAGCACCGACTCACGCCAGTTATTCGGGAAATGTCCAGTAGACCAGACATGATTATAACATCCATGTAACCAATCCAGTGTATTACCTGGGAGGTTTTTGATCATGTCAGAATGTATATGGTCAGGGCCTTTTACTTTGGGGAGTAGAGCCTTTTACGGTACTTTTTTGCCACATTACTACATTTTTGAATTCCCACATGTTGTAAGGAGGTTGTAAGGAGAAACAATGGGCTTCATTACTAGAAGAGAATGGGAGAGTGCCAGTGGATCTCCCTAGAAGTGAGACTGTTGCACAGTTTAGGATAAAAACCGGACATGACTGTCTCCAAAGCCATCTATACCGTATTAGAGTTGTCAAATCAGCAAAGTGTCCACTGTGTCGACAAGGATTCATGACTGCTCTGCATCTACTGACTTGTTCCGGACTACAGGACATTAGAAAAAAAGCCATGACAGAAGGTGAAATTTACTGGGCTAAACGTCGCATGGCCGAATGAGCTCAAGACGATCAAGACATAAGATAAAAAAATATCTATATCTCTATTTTATGCATATTGAGACATTTGCTCTTCTTTTTTACATTATTTAAATTTTGTATTCTCTTATAGTATCATATTTTATCCTCTATCGTAGTGAGTATGTTTTGATAGATTTTACAATATCTCAATTTGCTATTTTTATTTATTATTTTCTTAATTTTTTGTCCATATAGTGGGAATCAATCAATGCGACAGAATGTTGCATATTAAATTAATAAATAAAACAAAAAAATGTTTATATACACACACACACACACACACACACACATTTTATATATATATATATTAAGATCTTTGACCGCGAGATGTGGTCTCCTAGGCCACATACCGATTCCTGATTTAAGTACACGGGGGGTCATCAGTCCTACCGTCATCAGTTAGTTATTGATATTTTCTTTAAATATGTTCTGAATGTGCTCTATAATCTCTATTAGAAATGTGCTTAATTGAGACAGACATTAAAAAATGAAATATTTTACAAGTACTTGACACCAGTTAACGGTAGTATACTTGGCCAGATATACTAGTATTTAATTGAACAGCATGAATAAAATATATATTTATATCAATTAGTTATGTGTAATTTGCATCGACTTTTAGCCTCTCATCGGAAGCATGGAGTGGGAAGGAGAAGGAAGGCGAGGTTTGGGCGATAGTGAAGACGACATACTTTCTGACGACCTTTCTTTAGTGGATTCAGACGACGAAAGCCAGCCACCAGGGCAACAAAGGAAGATATTCACAAATAGCAGGGAAAGGTGGCGGCAACAGAACGTTAGTGGTGCCTTTGGAGAGCTGAGGAAATTGGTACCAACACATCCGCCTGACAAGAAGCTCTCTAAGAACGAGATTCTTCGGATGGCCATTAGGTAACCATCACTGACTAAAATACAACACCATTTTTTTGTTATTCATTTATACATGTAAACGTTCTATTTATTTTGATGTATTATATCTTAATCTTTGACCTACCAACATCATTTGAAAATATCATAAACAAATTGGATCACTGTTGTGAAACCAGCATCATCTGCTTGTTACATATTACAAACATATGTAGTTATAAATTTTTCTCGAATGTTTCAAAGTGCTTCTGATGTTGATTTATATTTTTTTTTTAGTCATGAAACTTTTTTTAAATTCTTAATCCTCTGGTATACTTTCTCATGTAAAATTAGGACAGGGACGTACCTAAATGGGGTGAAAGGGGTAATCCACCCCCTTTCTATACACACTTTTTTAGCAGAGGTATAGTTTTATTTTTATCTTTTCTTAATTCAATGTTAATTTTACTAAACAAAAAACATTACATACATTATGGTTTCAATGATACGTGAGCGTTATTCTTTTATTGAAAAATTGCCAGTTTTTTAAATAAAATAAAATTAATTTTTACGGGAAGAACTTTGCCTCCAGTATTAATCAGCGCCGGTCCCCAAACTTTACGGTACTTGACTGGCTTGGGGATCAGGATTTGGTATGATTTATGGCAAATTAATGATAATTAATAAACTATTCTCTTAGCACTCAATTTCCTGTTGACCATCTGAATTTTCCGTGTCAATTTTCTAAAGGCAGAATTCCACTGAGGTTTTTAGGCAATGTGTAGCATGCGGCATTGAGGCATGCTACACACAGTCTTTTCATAGAAGGAACATAAAGCGACAAACAATATATGTCTCCTTGCCGCATGCTACAAGTTAACCGTTGTTGCCTGCGTCATCTCTTTACATGATTCAACGTTTCGAACAGTGTTGCCGTCTATTAAACAGCCCTCAGATCGGTGCGGTGTGTTGCGGGCAACGTGGAGTGAACAAACGAAAAAACTACATATTTTTTTAAGGATTACCATAATTCTGCCGAATTATGGAATAATAAAATCGCCGAATACAAATATATAAGAATTAAAAACGATAAGTTAAAAATGATCGGATAAACATAATTATTGCACGGTGATGCAGGTAAAAATAATTGGTTTATTTATTAATCGTTAATTTATTTAAATAGGAAAATATAATAGTACGGTGATAGAGGTAAAAATTAATTAAGAATTCGTCAACATTTCATCGCGAGCTCAGAAAACTTCAGTAAGAAAAGAATGGCTCATCTTATGAGCTACTGATTTTTTTATTGGACGTCGATGTACCCATATCAATATTATCAACTGCTGAGCTGAGTGTTTAGATGATGACACGATGATGAAGATCAGTCAATTGCTAGCAAATAGTCCGAGAGCCCATGAGAAAAAATCTACATTATTTGATGAAGATTTTAAAAGCACTTTTTGAATATTTATAACATCTTTATATATAAAATGCCCTGATTTCATTGTTCAGAACCGTGAGATCTTTTATTTCCTTTTCAGTAATGTCTTCTCTTTCTTAAAGAATAAAAGAAGATCTGGAAAATTATAAAAATGATATGGTCACTAAAATTCTTCTAAACAATAACTCCACAAGAAAAATTCAAAAAGAATTGTCCAAAGGTAGGCAATGGATGGTTGCTCTTGAAAACAGGAAGAAAGAAGTTATAACTGATAAGAAAAATATAAGAAGGGTGGCAACGGAATGGAACAGGAAGTGGCTGTTATTGTAAAAAACTTGAAACATGGAAAAAGTCCTGGGCCGGATGATATTACGAACGAAATTATAAAAACAGGAGAAGTTTTCATTAGGGAAGTTACAGAACTATTTAACTTAATTGTTGAAAAGGAAGAAATTCCAGAACAGTGGAAAACAGCAAAAATAATTTTATTACACAAAAGAGGCAATAAACAGGATATGGAAAACTATTGACCGATTTCCCTTTGTTCTATCATGGCAAAGCTTTTTACCATTGTCATTAAACAACGGCTCACCAAAAGAATCATGGAATGTATAGAGGAAGATCAAGCAGGTTTTAGAAAACGTTTTTCAACTGTGAACCATATTCATACAGTAAACCAGATGATAGAGAAAGCTAAAGAATATAACTTCTCTCTGTATTTCTGTTTTCTCGATTTTAAAAAAGCTTTCGACAGTGTTCTACATACGGGGTGGGTATGTCACCCAGGGAAGTATTAAAAACTATTACTCCTAAGGGAAGGCCTATGCAAGATAGTAAAAAGTTTTGTATAAATTATAATGTAAAAAAAAAAGAAAGTTGTTTTTGCTTTTGAAATTGTAATATTAGTGCATAAATAAAGGCTATTTTCATTTCATTTCATTTCATATAAAAAATGAGTTTGCCAGTCGGATCTTACTTACGGTAAATATTACAGCTGATTTAATGAACATTGGGCCAGTAACTTGAGGATCGAAAAGGGGAATTCCTTGTGAAAAATTGTTATTTGTTTAACTTGTTTATTTTGGTTGAGATATGTAAAAACAAAATTGCTAACGCGGACCACCAAGGAAAAACGTTATAGACAAAAAAGCAAGATTATATCATTATTTTTTTTGCCTATAGTTCGTAAACGGTGCAACAAATTGAAAATCCTCTTCTTTCATAAATTAAATAAATTATTTTTATTTTATTTTATTTTTTTTATTTCTTAATGACATTTACAACTGTATTATATAAATACATCAAGTAAATTTGGACATAATAGATATAATGACATGAATACACTTGCTGAGTAACTACCCAATGGTAGCACTCTAATGATATGACTACATTAGGAGATCACGGGGCCAGAATAATAAATTTAAATTGTGCGTCGAACGAGTACCTAAACTTAATAATTTGGTTAAGTGGTATGTTCGTTAACGACGGTCAACTAACTCCGATTTTTACCAAATTCGTCAAAAACAGACAAATTACTATAAATGACGTTGCAGCTTGCGATTGAGTTCTCTAAAACAAAAACTCATAGAATAAAAGTTATACCATCAAATTCCGCGTCCACTGAGTACTAACAGTTTTAATATAGATCAATTATATTTCTTGAATCGGGATTCGTTATTTCTTCATACAATTTTTTTTATACCTTATTATCCTGTTTTTTACATCTCTGAACCCTTATATACAAGTTAAAAAATAAAAACTTCCCACATTTTACGGAATGAATTTTCCGTTTTGAATCTCAAGGAATTGGTCTAATATTCTTTACATCAGTCGCCATTTTTACAGGTAGCAAGATCAGACTGTCCGTCCGACGAATGAGAATAAATGAGTCTCATTTTTTAAATAATAAATCTTATAAATATTTTTTTTAAAAATTCTTTTAAAGTTTTAATCAAATAATGCTGTTTTTTCCTCACTGACTCTCGAACTAAAATGAATTTTCCACGACTCTTCAAGTGTAAAATATTAAATTATACCGAATTTCTTGACCATCGATTTATAGCTCTCTTCTTCAATCGTTGTGTTTTTCTTTTTCTTATATGATTTAAAGCGATTACCAAATACGCAGCTGCCGCGACTGTTTGTAATGACATGATGTACCAAACTGAAGTTGCCTGAATGGAATCGCTTTAGTCGCATGCTACACAAGTGTACGACAAAGCGCATGCGATGTGGGGTAACGAATTCATTATGCGACATTAATTGAATTTTGTACCACATAGTCGGACGGATACAATAGGCAACAAAAGGAAACAAGTATCAAGCAACATGTCGTTCAGTGTTCCCTCAGTGGAATTCCACCTTAAGTACTGTCGGGATATTTCCAGGTCCATCCTAAGAGATACGAATAGTCAATAATTAATCACAATTCGCATTACCTAGACGCCTGCGCATTCGGTATTTTTCTTATAGCTGAATATTACATCGTTATCTAGGAAGAAGATGGCGGGGGTTCGGGATGGCGGTCTTAAAAAGACTTAAAATAGTGACAAAAATATTTTATTTTATTAGTTAAATACTTATTATTTTTTCATTATTTTAAGTTTTTTTATGACCTCCACCCGGACCACCTACATTTTCAATAATACTCATCGAGTATTCAATAAATCGTTATCATTGTTTACACTTATTTTAATGTTTAATAATAGAAATTCTTGATTTATTTATTTATTAATCTTTTCAGTTATTCAGTTCAGGTTCTACTAAACTGGATTACTTTTAAATGTATTTGAAGATCTCAGCAACTACAAAAATAATCTGTATGTGGAATACTTCTTGGGTAAATATATATATAATATGTGTATAATAATATATGCAATATGTGCGACATGCAATATGTACAATATCTGTTAAAAAATATGTACAAATACTTACTATTAATTAATACAATAGATATATTATTAAATAGTAAGTGGATTGGACTGACTTTGGATTATTATTACGTAATAAACAAGAAGGTAACCCATAAATTTTAGAGTTTATTGAGCGAGAGATAAGATCCTAGATTAACCTCACTACATCTCTTACTCCCCACTACCTCTATTTCTGTCTAATACTTTATTGGTCAGTACACTAGCAGCTTTAAGCTTTACGACGAGTCTGTGCCCGACATGTAAAACACGATCGGTAGAGAAGGTAAATCTACTTTAGTTTGCTCTACATGCAAACTAATATGCCATAAAAAATGCTGCAATATCTTGGAGAATGATGTATCGTAATAATTAAAAACCAATTGATTCTGCCACGCGAGTGTAAAGCCCTTCAGTAAGTATCAAGCTATGGCGGCCACTGAGATGTCAGAGGAGAGTAATACCTCTATATTGGCTAAGGTAAAAAAAAAAATAGCTAGGAATATTAAAGAGGTCAAGATAGGAAAGCAGAGTGACTTAGCATTTGAAAATTGCGAGAAATTAAGAAAGATTAAAGAATTGGCACTTAAACAAGAAAAAAGTATTGAAAATCTGTTAATTCAGAACACAACTGTTAAATCTCAAATAAATGTCCTCGAGGCTAGGCTTAATCAAGCCAAGCAAGCACAACTAGCAAACAACTTGGAGATAAGGAGGATCACGGCTCACCCAGGAGAAACGACAGAGGGTCTTGTTTCGTTCCACAAGGGCAGCTCTGGGTATAAAATTGGGCGTTGAGGATAGAAAAGGGAGGATTCTCGGCCACCGCCCATCGTCGTGCGGTTCGTATGCCAGACGGTACGAGACGAGGTCATTTGTCTACAAAAATTAAAAGGGACTTTTCAACAGGACATTTGGGCATTGACACCGTAGAGAGAAGAAATGAGTACTGGCAACAAGCACTTATACTGGTTAGCAAGACAAATAGGGCGGCAGGAAAGCTGAGGTACGTTTGGTTTATCGGATGAAAAATCAAATATCGAAGAGAGGACGGCTCCTCTGTCGATATCATTTACAAAATAGCAGATATTCAAGCAATAGAATGAAATATGTTACAGTGTTCCTCCCAATCCTTAAGTTTTGAGAGTTCTTTATTTTTTTACTTTTTATACTCGCAAAGATTTTTATTTCATGTTTTTACTATTATTTTGAAAGGTAAAAGCTTTTTAATTTATTTTGAATTAAATCTAATAGTCATTTCTGCTTACGATTATTAGTTTTTCTATAATTGTAATAATAAAATTTAAATTTATTTTTCTATTATACTTTTTTTCCTTATTTTACAAAATACTGATTAAAAATATACTCCCTCCTCTCTTCTTTATTCTGTTCTGTTCACCCCATTGTATGTACTTCATTTGATCCCCGTATGACTAATACCTTAATATCCGGCCGCGTTAACTCCTAATCCCTTCCAACACATTATGACGAGTTCCTTGATTATTTTCTTCCATATCATTCCCGTATCTGAAATTTAGCTCAAACTTGATATTTCTTCACCGTCCGTTTCCTCACCCGACTATACCCTCTACCCGTGATCGGATGGATCGAACCGAAGGAAGTGTCGGTCTGTTCGTTCACGATAGCTTGAGTACTAAAAGCCTTTTAAAATCTCCTTCTTACTACATCCCGTATACGGAATATTTATTTGTCCAAGTTTCTTTTTCAACCTTTTCTCTACTCTATATCGTTATTTACCGCCCCCCTCGTGTCCGATTTGATCCTACTTTTGAATCCTCGCTCATTACATAATACTTCTTTTTAAAAATGTCATTATTGCAGGTGATATCAATACCAATCTCCTTTCAGACTCTCCTCACAGAACATACCTTTTTGACCTGTTTTTCTACATACCCTAGACCTATTTATTGTACTTTTTCAACCCTCCAATCTGGGGAGAAAATAAGAAAGAAATTACAATTACAGAAAGAAAGGGAAGAAATATTTTCATGTAACCTTTTTGGGGATTTGGAAACTAACCAAGTTGCGCACACTTGAAAATTTAACAGATAATTATTCTTGTGAAATGCAATTGTTGGACAACATAAACATTTGCGGTGATGTCCCTGGATGAAATGATGAAGAATGCCTAGAGATATTAAACCATGGAGCGATGGCGATGGTGTGAGAGAGAGTCAAGAAATTGAGTTGTTGCTTCGAGCAGATGTCATGGGACGAATCCTGACAGGAAAGATAGAACCAATAAATGAAAATTTGGTAGCCATAGAAACTAGGCTAGGTTGAACAGTCCTAAAACACAGGCCAGTTCCATGCTAAGAATACCTAGGAGAGGGAGACCCTTACAGTGCTTTGACTCTAAATCAATTGAGTCTGATCATTCAGGCCAAGCATTACAAAGGTGTCGTCAGTACCATTTAAACCAATAAGTCCATAGGTTCTGCAACCTCCTAGAGTGAAACAGTGTGTCACACATCCAGCTCAAAATGATCTTTCCAGAGATATCGCAAGAGATAGTATCAGGTCTGTCATCAGCCAAAGGTCCCCGCCAAAACCAGATTTTGGTCAGAAAAGCATTGGAATACAAGTAACAACTGGTAGTTCGCATAATTCTTCATTGTTCTCCAAAGAATTTGAATTCCAAAACTGACAGATGAGAGAAAAAAAAAAAAAAAAGGTTCAGCTAAGAAGAGTAGTGAATTTGCGAATGTTGTCAGGCAGCCATCCTATCAAAACAAAAAAGAAAGCAGTGTTTATTAAGTGTTATGAAAGTACTACAATGATCATTGCTCTGAATTTGTAAATTTTTGCATTGCCTACTTTAAATTTTGTTTTTGTTATTTTTAATCAGTTTACAATTTAAAGTATATGTTGTGAATGTGGGAGTATGTTGAGTTAATGGTTCTTAGAGATGGAAAAAATCGTTCTTTTTAAGGAACTAGTCTCTTTAGGTCAGTTCACCTTATTGCATTAGTTCAGTGAACCAGTTCATTAGTTCACTTCTATTTTAGCGATATCTAAACTAACACAGATGGTACTAGATCTAGTACCATAGTATTACAGTATATGGCAAAAGTTGAAGTTCAATAAATGAACTATTACTGTCGTCATTTACTATAATGCAAGTGGTACTAGATATGTGAGATCCACTGCTTCAATTTTAATATATTTTCCGTAATAGTAATCTGTATATTTGACTTCTGTTTTAGTATTTTGACTTATCTAATATTACCCTTAATTTGGCATTGTATCTATGTAGACTCGCCAACAAAACGACGTAACCGAACTTGAAAACGATAAATATTATAAACATTATCTCCATAATTTTTTTTTGGCCTACTGGGGGTTAAAAATACAACCATATATAATATTTCCAAAGTAATAAAATCCTTTTTTTTTTTTAAATCTCTATTTAGTAAGAGGCCATAGGCCTTTGGTGCAATTTGTAATTACATCTACACGACCTGTGATTAGTAATTATAACCATACAATATCAATTACACTATCTCAATACGTACTAGAGATCATAAAAACATTTTTTCAGTGTTTGTTTTGTTGTGCTGTAATATAATAGAATCTTTATCCATTTTTGGTGAAAGATAAATATATAAACCCAGAATTTGTTTTCTATATATTATCTTTGATTGATTTTAATTTTAATTATATTATTAATTAATTAAAAAAATTACGATGTTAATTTAATTTTTTTTAAATTTATTTATTACCAGATCGGCCTGGTGGGCCTTACATGGTTGTTGTAACAATTTGATGATTTTTAACAATTTGTTCTGATGGGGTATAGTCTTGCAAAAGACACCCCTAACTATTTATACATTATAATTATTGAATAATTACAATTAATAAAGAGAAAAATATTAATTGTTCATAACATGATGTCTTGGATCAGTCTGGGCTTCAGTCTTCGAGATGAGGTTGGGTTTCTTAAGTTATAGGCCACTGCACCTTTAACTGCTGGTAGCTGCGTATGGAATTTTTTAAATCGTTTTTTGATGAATTCATCTATTGTTTCCAATTTTAGTTCTCGATGTAGTTGAGCGTTTCTTATGAACCAGGGGGCATCTACTGCAATTCTTGATACTTTGTTTTGAAAGGATTGTAGTTTTTTTCTTTTCATAGCTGAAGCTGCTCCCCAGACTTCACATCCGTACATTAGCAAGGGTCTTAGTATGGTTTTATGAATAAGAACAGTTGTCTCTGGTTTTAAACTAGATTTTCTATTTACTATGGGATATAACATTGCTAACCTTGCGTATGTTTGGGTCAGTTTATTATTTATATGGTAATTCCACGT
Source organism: Nezara viridula (assembly GCA_928085145.1). NCBI lineage: Eukaryota > Metazoa > Arthropoda > Insecta > Hemiptera > Pentatomidae > Nezara > Nezara viridula. Next base: position 47,644,053 of record OV725078.1, read on the forward strand.
AAGGCGGCGGTCCAGATAAACTCCGAGGTATTTTACTGCTTCACTAGCTGGGTTCCATTTTAGTTCTTTATTTTTGAGAATCAGTTCAGGTGGGTCTGAGGAACGTCTAAGAGTAAAAATTTTTGCTGCACATTTTTCGGTGTTGAGACAAATCATCCATTTGTTTAAATATTGTTCTAGATTTACTAGGTAAGACTGCAGTGTATTTCTGGCTATTAATATATCATTGTGTTGGGATCATTGACAGCTGTATCGTCGGCAAACATAGCTATGGAGGTGTTTGTGGATTGGATAATGTCGTGAACATAAAAGTTAAAAAGTATGGGAGAAAGAACAGAACCTTGTGGGGTGCCGGCATGGATTTGTCTTAAGGTTGAATTTATATTATTTATTCTAACTGTAAATGTTCTGCCGTTGAGGAATGAGCTCAGAACGTCATATAAATATTTGGGTGTGCCCACTTTCTTTAGCTTGTACAATAGACCACAATGCCATACCTTATCAAACGCTTGTTGAAAGTCTAAAAACGTGACAAGAGTATGTTTTTTCATTTCAAATCCATTTACTATGAATTCTGATAATCTTGCCAGTTGGTGTGAAGTGGAATGACTATACTGAAAATCAAATTGAAAATCAGGAATAATGCTATTACATTGTAAAAAGGATGCAAGATGTCTTTTTATGACTGACTCTAGTAATTTTCCAACTATGGGTAATAAACTTATCGGTCTATAGCTACTGACTTGTTTAGCGTTTTTACCATGCTTATGAATTACTACGAGTTCAGCTTTCTTCCACGTTTCGGGAAAATATCCAGTGCGTAGACAGCCATTAAATATAGACGTAATGTAAACGAGAGCTTTTCTAGGAAGATTTTTTAAAGCAATAACTGGTATAAGGTCATGTCCTGGACTTTTTTTTACTTTGAGACTCCTAATTAGTTCTTGAATTTCTTTAGGGGTTGTGAATTTAATCGGAAGCTGTACAGTTGTTAGGGGCAATTTTAAATAATCTTCAACATCAACATTTGGTGAATGCGGACTTCTTTCGCATTCTGGGTTTGAGAACGTTTTCTCAAAGTAATCTGCAAATGCTTCAGCTTTTTCTGCGTCACTGATGATGTATCCTCCATTCTCTTCCAGACTAGGAATTTTCTCAAATTTGCTTAGTACACGCCGAGTAGCCTTCCACAGAGATTGGTCCTTTGGGTCTAAATCTTTTACGTAATTTTGGTATTTAGAATACACCCATTCATCCAGTTCTTTTTTAATTACGTGTTTGAGGTGGTTCCATGTCTTTTTGTAAGTAGGATCTCTGTTGCGCATCCACTGTCTCCTTGCATGGTTCTTTTCTTTAATTTTTAACAGAATTGATTTTGGGCAACTCCTTGAAAAATTTTTCCTCACTAACTGGAAAGGTCGTACGGTTGCTTCCTGTAGACTATTCGAGATAGACTCATTTAGTTTATTTATATTTTCTTCGATTTCAAGGGCAGTAGAAAAATTATTTTTCAGATTTATTTTCTCAGCTACTAAGATTTTGTATAATTCCCAGTCAATCGTTCCATTAATGAGTGATTTTCGCTTCGGCACTACATTTAGCTCAGTTGAAAAATTAATTAATATAGGGATGTAGTCCGAATTTAAGGCTGTGATAACGTGAGATGAGAGAGGAAGCCTACAATTTTTGGTGAGTGCAATATTCAAAATATCGGGATTACAGCCTGGTCTATAAAAAGTAGGTTCATTTAGCGTATGGATTTGAATATTGAGCCTAGAACAAATTTCTAGCAAAATATTTCCGCTAGAATTTGATTTACGACAGCCCCAGTAGATGTTTTTACTGTTCATGTCACCTAGAACTAAAGAATGGTCTCCTGATGGCAAGAATTTTAAAATTTCATCTTGGAGTAGTTTTTTGTTTGGAGGTTTATAAACTGCCGTAACGACTGTAGAGGGAAATGAATGTAAACGAACTGATATGACTTCGATATTTAAAATATTATCAATAATGTTTTCAGTGAAGCTAATATTATTCTTAATTATTAAGGCAGTCGAACATTCTCGATCCTTCCGTAAGATTTTGTAACCTGGGATTCTAAATGTGATGTTTTGAGATAGATGTGTCTCGGTTATGCAGGCTATGTCGATGAAATTTGATTCAAGAAAAATTTTAAATTCATTTCTTTGAGATGATATGCCATGCGCTTCCAGTTTAAATTTTTTAATTTTTTTAGTTCTGCAGTCATATATAAAAAATTAATATTTGGAAATAAATGAAATAATACGTGATCTGGAATAATGCGCAGTTAGTCTCGAACGAGTTAGTAACAGATAAGATAGTGTTTACTTTAGGGTCCATTTGTAAATAAAGAAGCTACGAGCGAAGATAGGTGTGTCATAATTTGTGGTAAATACGGTTTGATAGCATCGATAATAATTTTAGTTATTGTTGACAGTAAATTATCGCCGTTTATTTCAATGTTTTGATTAACTATGGGCTGAGGTTTTCGTTCCGATTGTTTTGTTATCGGTCTAATGGTGTCTGCGAATGACTGTTTTGAAGTAATTCTGGAGGCAGGTCTAGAAGAAATATTCTCAGTTTTTTGACTAGTTGGCTCTAGAGGTGAATTTACTCTATTTTTTATATTTTGATAATAGACGCAACCCTTGTAGGTAGCTGCATGGGCCAATTTACAGTTTACACAAAATGGCTTATCTGTGAATTTAAACGGGTATTTAGAGAAGTGGTGTTTTTCTTTGCATTTAACGCACCGGGGCTCTAAATGACAATAATTTTTTGTGTGGCCGTACCTCTGACAGTTGGTACACATGGGGATATCATATTCTTGTGTTTAGGTTCGACTGTAATTAAAGCAGAAAATAAATTTTTAAGATTGAAAATGTCATTAGCCGTTTCATTGTTTATAATAGACACTGAGCAGAGAGGAGTAGGTTTCTTATCTTTATTCAATATTCTGGAAACGTAAACAACTTCGAACTGTTTGGAATTTAACTCGGCCTTTAATTCATCTTCGGTTAAGCTATAAGGGACCTTCCTTATGACAATGTTTAAATATTTATTTTTATCTGAGGAAAATGTGTGATATTCAATTTTTTCTTCATCGTAATATTTAGTCATAGTTCTGTAGTCTTCAATGGTTAATAGCATTATTTTTGTGTTGTTACCGGCCAGTTGCGTATTAAATGGTCCGATACATAATGCATTTAGGTCATTTAATAGAAGTCTGTAATTGTTAGCATTGTGTAAAAATATCGGTGGTATTCTAATATCATTGGATTGAACATTTGGGTTATTTTTATAACTAGTACTTGCTGTAGTGTGCTTATCGGATGAAAGGTCAATTTCAGTAAGATGATTAAAGCTATTGCTTACTTTAATTGGAGCGATTTCCTGGTAGTACTTGCCCATTTTTTTAACTGGTGATCGGGATTGAGGTGAATCAATAGATTCATGGACTCTCTTCTTAGAACAGGATTCGTCCGTATGTTGGTCTACGTTTGTTTTAGTAGTGAGGGAAACACCGGACGAATCACTTAATTCTTCGCCGGGTTTCATTAATTACAAAAAAAAAAAGAAGACAAAATACATGAAATAAAATGAATAAATGAAATATAAAAACAGTCCGAATAACTCCACAGTACAACCGCACTCCATGAAAGTCAGAGGCCAACTGATGTTAATTTAATGATTCAAAGGTTTTGATGTTTGATGAGCATTAAATACTATTATATATGACACGGCACCTCCTGACACATACTTATAGCAACCAGTTAGAGAACTCCAATATAATAAAATTAAAAATTCAATAAAAAAAATCCTTTCGTACATATTTTGTTATTCAATTGTCTAAGTATAAGTTCAATACCACTGGACCATAGTCCTTCATTGCATTGAAAAAAAAATTTTTTTTAATTACATCTATACTAATTTTATGCTTGCTGTGATGAGTAATTGTAAAAATGCAATATCAATTGCCCTAAAATCAACAAAACATTTTTTCACAGTGTTTGTTTTATTGTGCTGCAATATAATGGAAACTTAAACCATTTTTAGTGAAGTAGGAAAGTATAATTGAGCTAGGTCCTGGGAGTGAGGAAAGGTAGTTCACACAGTTCCTTTTTCATGAACTAGTTCGTTCACGAACTACACATCACTATTGTAAACAAAGCAGGTTGGCTTGGGTAACGTCACTAGCGGATCCAACCAGGGAGCGCGCCCCTCCCCCCTTCTGGACGCTGAAAAAAATGTTCCTAAAAGCAGCTATTTAAAGAAAAGAAAAATATAGGGGAAATTCATCCTCATAGACGAATTTCCTAACATAATATAAAAAAAAAATTATTATCGTGACCAGCACTAGAAAATTTTGGCAGGGGACGCCCCTTCCCTTGGATGGTGGAAAAAAAGTTCCAAAAACACCAATTTAAAGAAAAGAGAAATATAGGAGAAATACATCCTCATAGACAAATTTCCTTATGTAATATAAAATATATATATTATTGTGACCAGTGCTAGAGAATACTGTCAGGGGGCGCTCCTTCCCATGGACGGTGAAAAAAAGTTCCGAAAATACCTTTTTAATGAAAAGAGAAAAATAAGTAAAATTCACCCTTATGGATGAATTTCCTAATGTTGGAATTGATTATAAGCAGCATTTTTTTTCATTAAGTGTGTAGGATATAGACAGGGGAGTGGATGTTGGTATACATATCGGCTATGAACAGTTGGGTAGATTTATTACAACTACATCCCATAGCGATATGACCCATATACTAATTCTTTACATAGGGTAACTATAATTGTCTAGTATTAGTAACTAATTTGTCTTATTTTTTATTCATAAAAACAATTTTTTTTATCTTGTCCCGGTCCTGGCAAATTCAACAAGAAAAACAACTCTATCTAGATTTAAGTTAACGTTAAGATGTTAAAGTACAGTACTACATTTCAAAATATAATAATTAAAATAATAACTTTTAATGTTCTCACGACAAACTTTGTTACTAAATGGAAGAAATTGAAGTTTTGATACCAGTGCTAGGGTAAGTCTATCAATATCGATACATATTAATCAACAACGCCTAATTCTCGATAAGATCAATTTTGGGTAGCACTACTTTGAAAGGAGTGCCGTCATACCAGCCACAGTCGTCAGACACGGCGTTCCTATCAATATATCTGATATCACAACTTTATAAATTAATGTCTTTTGAACCGACGATCTTTGAATATTCATCTAAAAGTTTCGCATCCATAAAGAACTGTAGGTAAGACAATGGTTTTATAGATTCTAGTTTTTAAGTTCCGGGACAAGAGGCACCGCCTTTCAGTCAAACCGTAATTTCCTCTTCAATTTCGTTTTTTCCTAGTTATTGTAGACCCTAGATAGCTAAATTTCTCTACGTATTCAAACATATTACCATCTATATCGATATCACCAGGAATGTCGCCATTTTTGCAGCTAACCATATATTTGGTTTTATCCGTGTTTATTTCGTACCCTAGTTCATTACCGGCTTCTCCCCTCCCCCCCACACACATACTCACTCAAACACACACACACACGGACACAGACACACAGAAACACACACCAATTCATCAAGTATAAAATAGCACATATCCTCAAATCCATGCTGCTGTGGCTGTAACGCCCTCACACAATCACTACCAGCTTTTAAGTGACGTGGTTGAGAGAAAGATACACTTGGAGCTCCTTAAGTCCTGTTTTCCCTTCATAGTTTGGTGGGCAAGCCTGATTATGAATTTTTCTGATTGATTAAAAATAATTTATACATATTTATGCTTGTGTTGAAAAAAAATGTTCACTCTATTTAACTTCAAGTCCTGTTTTTTATTATTATTTTTCTTTTAATTTATTTATATGCTCAATAGTGGCGTAGGGAAGTGGCGCCCCCATTGCCCAGCCGTCAGGCTGCAATCAGCCACTGGTCCTCCTGGTCGGGGGAACACATACACTACATTTTACACTCAGTACACTGAATACAAAACACTACATTCATCCCCACAGTACAGAATAAGGCCACCTAAAGTATACACGCTAGGATCACCTCCCCGAGGTAACTGCCTCGGAAGGGAGTGTGTTTCAGGACGCTCTGAGGAGGCAGCCCCTCCAACAGATTCGGAGGCAATAGGCTGATAACCTACTCCTCTTAAAATTGTTCATCACGAAAACAAAAAAAAAATAATAAAGCCGGATTGTCTCAAAGGAATAAGACCAGGAACCGCCAAACTGAACTAAGGATAGCCTACTGGAACATTTTGTCTCTTCACCGACTAGGAGCCCTTCGGGCGCTTCTTAACATTATTGACGACTACCACATCGACATAACAGTGATCCAGGAAGTCCACTGGCTTGGAAAGGGTATATTTAAGAAGAAATGCCACATCCTGTACTACAGCTACCACGAAACCCATTGGAACTGGATTTATTGCTAGAGGATGAACCCGCCAACAAGTCTTAAAATGTACACTCATTTCTCCCCGTCTATGCTATATCCACCATAAAGGAAAACTCTTTCATTTCTTTCATCAATTGCCATGCATCCAAGACCACGTGAAAGCTTTTGCAGCTTGCCCTGCAAACGATGTTAAAGTTCTAGGATATTTAAAAGCACAAATAAGCCAGGAACACGTGCACTGACCGACTACTGGAGCTTTCAGCCTATACGAGGTTACAAACAATAATCGTCAAAGGCTGATTGACTGCAAATTCTGTAGGCCTAGTTGTAGGAAGTACCATGCTCCCAGGAAAGAGAATACATAATGTTACGTGGAGATTCCCAAATGGAGCCGTCTCTAATCAGATCGACCATATTCTTATAAGTTTTCGACATAAGTCTAATCTCATTGGAGTCAGAAGTTACCGAAGAGCCAATGCAGATACGAACAATTACCTTAGTATTGCCAGAATACGTGCGTTTAGTAGGATCTGAACTACGAGGAATAAGGTTGGGTTGTTGCTGAAAAAATTCAACGTCTCCAAGCTAAAGGATGTGGATGTGTGTGGAGCCTATCAGGAGAATCTCAGAATACAGCTTGGGGAAGAACTAAGGAGCAGAAATGATACTCCCGATGAACATTGGACTGGAATATCCCGAGATCTTAAGAAGCAATAGGCCAGCAAACACACAGCACCAGGTTCCTCTGGTTCGACGACGAATGCTTAACCGCCACTCTCAAGAAAAATGAGGCATACAGGAAGATGGTGCAGCGGCATACAAAGGGTACACAGGAATGTTACCACGATAGAAGGAGAGAAGAGAAGAGATTTCATCGGAAGAAGAAGAGAATGTTGGAGAACGATAGGATGGAAGACATCGAATCTCTCAGAGCTTCACAAGAGAGTCGATTCTTTTTTCAACGGGTAAATGAGGGACGAACCGCATTCAAACAAAGAGTGACGGCATGCTTGGATGAAGAAATTGTCTCCAAATAGATAAACAAAGTGTCTTGGAGCTATGGGCTTCTCACTTCAAGAATATACTCTCAAAAGAAGATGTGGAGGATGCTGTTGAAACAGGTAGAGGAGAGGACACAACACGCAGAATGACGCGGAGCCACCTGATGAAGACGAGATTGAGGTAACCATTATCAATATTGACGAATAATAAAGTGCCATGACAGGACGGCATTGTCCGCATCACTAGAAGGGAGATCAGCTGCAGTGCAGCAACTACCGCGTTATTGTACTCTCCTCCTACGTTGACAGTAACTTCAAATGTAAACACTGCATCCAACCGTCAGCAAAATGGTTCTATGCTTCAAAGCTAATAGTTCTCCGGGATTCACAGAAAGATATCCATCCTACCAACCCAAGAGCAGGAAGTTTTCCCATATTACGCAAAAAGTAACTGTATCTTTGAAAATATAGCTAACTGATGATTTTTATGAGAAAATTCGAATTTTTCACTCCAAAAAACATGGAATGAGGCTGTTTTCAAGTGAGATACAATATCAATGTAGAACTGTGCTATACTATTATATCTATACTGCCTAAAAACGAATTGTTATGTTTCCATTTGATTCTTATTATATTAGTTTTGATTAAAATACCCATTGTTTGTTTAGTATGAATTCTCTTATTCGTTGGTAAACATAAAAAGTAAACAAGAATTATTCTTTATTTTTAACAAATTATTAACAAAAGGATAGTCAACATGAAAAATACGCATTGTGAAAACCAATAGTTGTTTTTGACTTTTCTCAATTTTAAGCCAGTAATAAGTATTCTGTCTAAAGATAGAAATACACCATAGTGAACCCGACGTTTGTAATGTTATCGTGAAAATGAGTGGGCGAGGGTTCCGGCTTGTGGTTGGTTGTCCGATACAGTTGGTGTCTTCTAGATTGCAGTCTCCCGAGTTTTGGCCAGATTTAGAAAAACCGGAAATACAAATAAGAGACCTGTTAGTGGATCCCAGCGCATTAGAACACCAATGGATCACAGATACATTGTTATTACCTCAAGAAGCAACACATTTCTTAGTGCACGATAAAGCCTAAAGTGTTGAACGTTCTTCCAAGACCCGTATCAACACAAACCATTCGCAATCGTTTGCGGGAAATTGCTCTAACATCTTATATTCCTTTAAAATGACCTGCAGCAACATTGCGTCACCGGTAATTCCGCAGATTATGGTGCAGCGAGCGCCTAGATAACGATATAGATTGGAATGCTGTTACGTATACAGACAAGTCGAGTTTGTGTATTTATATTGATCGTAGGCACCGAATAGTCTACCAAGAACAGAGAGTAGGTAAACTGCCACCGTTTGAGATTCCTTCATGCAGCCTAGAGGTGAGAGTATGATAGTCTGGGCCAGCATCTATTCAGAAGAAATTAATTTCCATTTTCACATTTCCATTTTGTTGTGGACAATACGTGACCTTATAAGTGAAAGGTTGTCCATCAATTTCATGAAAATCTGGACATTTCACATCAACTACTTCTTGCATTGTCTCCAGATCTCAATCCCTTTGAGCACATGTGGAATACACAGCAGAGAAAGCTTTTTGACCACCATATGCAACTTCTTAACCTTCAGCAACCGAGATAAGTATTTCCATGTTTATTGAATGACATTCTTTGTGAAATCAGCGTCTAGTGCGTAACAAAGGACATTACAAAATACACAAATTATTAAATTTTACAATTCGCAATCATAAAAACACATAATACAATTTTATTACTTTTTTAAAACACCATTTATCAAATGCCCTTAGGTCCAATACAATCTTATTTGTATAAATGTTCAAAGTATTTTATAATAAAAATTCTAGAGAAAATAAATTATACATAATTAACAATATCCTTATTCATTTTTGAGCAGTTTATAAGAATAATTTAATAGAATTTTATACTTTATATGATTTGTACAAATTGATTCATTAAAAAAACCGTTTTAGTGAACATTGCTTTGAAAGAGAAAACTTCATTCTCCGTTCTCTTTTCCTTTTATATCATGTGAACGAATGTAGTTTTGCCGACTTCGACTGTTTACAATATACTAGTATACCCATTTTTAGACACCATTTATATATTTGATTTTTATTAGGCTTAATATTTCTTTATAAAATTAATAAAGAATGATGCTATAAAATGAGTGATTATTTATTAAATTGTACCTATACGGTGGGATATAGGTACAATTTACAATAGGTAATTAAGGTGGGAATAATTAATTTAAAAAAAGGTCAAAACTGGAAACTAATTAAAAATAATAAGTAGTTGAGAATAATAAATAAAAATAATAACTATTTTTTTTATAGTTTAATATTTTTTCATTATCTCTTATAAATGTGTACTTCTGAAATGTAATACTTCGATGATTATATTATAATATTTAATTCATATTGCAATTATGATTGTTTTATAATATAAAATTAATTTAATACATGCTATTTGCTCTCTAGATATATACGGCTTTTGACTGGAGTGCTAGAATGGCAACAGCAACAGATACAACAAGTGACTAACAACAATGTCATAAATCAGAATTCAAACTATCCAGAAATCTCAAAACCTTTGACAGTTGGGAACTGTCTGCTACTCCAAGGTCCTCGGTTTTCTCCAACAACTTACAACCCTGGTCTGGTGATGATAGCACCGGTCGTTACTAAATCTGAACGTGAAGAGCCCTCAGAGAAGTTTGATTCTGATAGAAATTTATCTTTATCTCAGAAAATTAGACCTATGTAAATAATTATTTTTACCTGATTCTGGATTTTATAATTTTTCGACTACACCATGATTAATAGTTATAAATTAATATTAATAAAAGATTAATGTAAATACTTTTTTATAAATAATTTTAATGTTTTCAAAAGTAAACCTTCTTCCCTTAAATCCTACTATTATACACCTCTGAATGCCAAGAATCAACAGTGATTTTAAGTACAATTAGTTCCTATGAGCTCAAAGTACCTTGCGATATACTCGTATGTGTAGAGGAGCATTGTTACTCAAAGATAAGGTAAATAGACACTTTTGAAGAAATTTTCAACATTAATGTGAACAGTTTTAGTTCTGATGGTGTATCTTTGCAAATAGGTTTATTTGATAGGAGATTTAGTCTTTTATCGTATATGTTTTTAATATACAATCAATCATTTAATAACTCATGGTAAACTTAAGGAATTCTTACGGTATATTTTACACCAGTAATAGAAACTCAGAGATAGGAGAATCGTAAGAAGTGATATGAGTGTTATAACAGGGGATTTGATTCCAGTGAGGAAAGATGCCTACAAACTGGTGAGATCTGTTGCATTTGAAGGAGGAGGAATACGGTTGATGGTTATTTATATATATTTAAAAATAAATAAAACGTTATGTCTTACCATGAATCGGATATTCAGGTTGGGGTAGAGGTTGTTGTTATTACAGTGCTTCACATTTATCGATTGTGATCTTACCTTCAAGTATTTGGGAGAATAAAATATTAGAGTTCTTAATTCTAGAAGTTAACCATTGAAGAAATTTCTAGTCTTCGTTTGCTAGTCTCATCTTGAATCGGGGGCCATTATAGTTGGCTGGGTGTCCCTCCGGACATAGAGCACAAAATGCTAGAAGTTTTATCGGTTTAGAGCACTCGACAGACTTTTACTGTGTGGCCGTATGTCTGGTAATTGTAGCATCGCTCAATTTTCTTCTTGAGATATGAAATCTCTACTTTCACCCTTGTGTAATACAATCTTGTTATTTCGAAATTTTTTTCTTTACCTGGTGATGGCTCTAGGTGTACTTCTATTTGTCTAAAAAGAAATGTAGAGGGACTTAATTTCTTACCTTTGGCTGCTCCTTATTCTCCTTCAAAACCTCGGTTACTTGTCGTACTTTAAAACCAAACATCGTTAGTTCTTCTTTTATGACTTCGGTTGAGGAGTGCAAATTTCTTATCACCATTCGTAATGCTCTCTCATGCCTTTTAGCTGGTAGGTGTGAAAATTCGCCTTCATTTCTGATAATTATTTCACTATTTTTCGATAGGTTTTAGCAGGAGCTTGTGTTATTTTAGTGTCATTAGTTCTTTTGATACATGAATAACTGATTTTAGATTTTATTTAGTAGAGAACATAGGAACTACAAATGTTTTATGTTTTTAACGATAGGAGTGTCCTCGCCGCAACTGAAGGTTAGCTTTCATGTCGCTCTATGTTTGTTACTTAGTAATGTGCTTAAAAATTAAAATTCTGGTGTATGACTTGATCAACAATGACTTTATAAACAATTGTGCATTTTCTTGTTCGTGGATATTCAGGTGAGTTGCTATTTATCAACAATGAACGATTTATAAATTGATGCTCGTTTGATTAGCAAAAGTGTCTGGTAATTCCCTAGTGGGCCTTGTCTTACTTGCGTTAAGGTCACGTGTCAGGCCTTTATTTACATCCTTACCTAGGCTTATCATCTAGGAACGAGTTCGAGTTCGAATCCAGACATTTTTTTTTCAGAGGTTTTATTTTATTTCTTTTTGTAAATATGTTTATAGATTATTTTTTTTTAAGATTTTTTTTCCATAAATTCTTATCTCTCTAATTGTTTTATTCAGGTATATATATTTTTTTATAATATTTTTTTCCTCTTATCATAAACATGGACAATATGAATGTAGATAAGAACTCTTCAAGCAAAGATTCAGAAGACGAGACACCCTTATCTAAAATTAAAGAAACTGACTTGCAATTTTTTTTTTTTATTTTTATTATTTTGATGGAATTTACAACTGTATTACATAGAAAATACAATAAGTAAATGTGAAATTGGTAACATGACATGTACAACATGAAGAGAAACTACCCATTGGTAGAACTCAAATTAAAGTTCTATATTAGAAGATCCCGAGGCCATCTTCTTTTCAGACGCCTCGGAGGGTTATCAGGGATCGAGGAGAAAGCAAGGTTTGAAACGATAGGATTCGGATGGTTCTGCAGTTTGTTATGGAAGGACAGGTATCTGGATTGGACCAAATCGGAAACGTATGGAACATTAAGGTCTTTATGGATGATTTTATTTGTGAAAAAGTAAGGAACGTTGAGGATTATACGAAGGATTTTGGATTGTAAGGATTGGATACGAGAGGAATTCGATGGTTTAGTGGAGCCCCAAAGCTCAATTCCGTAAGTCTAAATAGGTCTTATTATTGTCATATATACCTCGCGCGGGCTCATTACCGCGTATGGGGAGCGTCCCACGGGTGGCGGATGTGGGGATGGTCGGTGGAAATTCCTTGGAAGTTCCTCCCGGCTAAGTCCAATGGACTCGCTGACCAACAATGAGAGGGGCCCTCCAGACTTGCTGGAGGGAGGGGACTTCCAGACTTGCTGGAGGTAGGGGCCCACCAGACTTGCTAGAGGGTGTGACGTAGGATTGAACGCCCTACTCATATATCTTTAGTTCACCAAACATCACAAATAGTCATGGATCTCCCTAAGGTAAAACGCTCATTATCCGGAGGTAAACTAGTCCCCCGTTAGGGTCTCCGGGTGGGGACTGCTTTAGGGGATTCATGGTGCAAGTTGAAATATAGGGATTTAAATATTGGTACGTGGAACGTAAGGAGTTTAAACACAACAGGGGGGCTAAAATCGGCCGCGAATGAAGTAAATGGGTATAATTTAAATGTCGTGGCTCTGCAAGAGGTTCGCTGGCCAGGGGAGGGCTCGATGAGGGAAGGAAAGTACACCATTTGGCACGGAGGAAGCGGGAATCATTGTTTGGGTACCGGGTTTCTAATTGGGAGTAGATTACTATCCGCTTTGAGGGACGTACAATTCTTTAGTGATAGAATTTCGGTAGCTATATTTCAGGGACGTTGGTTTAAAATCGCATTAATAAACATACATTGTCCGACCGAAGACAGCGACGATGAAGTCAAAAGTGAATTTTACGATAAACTCGAATGGGTTTATGATAAACTACCGCGAAACTACATGAAAATAATTGTAGGTGACGCGAACGCAAAGGTAGGAAGGGAAGAAGTTTATATTCCGACGATTGGTAAAGAAAGTTTGCACGAATATAGTAATGATAATGGGATCCGCCTGATAAACTTTGCCATCTCGAAAAACCTGATAATTCAAAGTACGACGTTTAAACATAAGGATATTCATAAATATACTTGGACATCACCGGATTCGCAAACACGAAAGCAAATCGATCATGTCTTGATACAACATAGCTGGCAAAGCAGTATAACTAATGTACGGTCTTATCGCGGAGCAGAATGTGGGTCGGATCATGAATTAGTAATCGCGAAACTTCGACAAAAATTTAATATAAAAAAGAGAAAAGAAAACCGTTTCGATTTTGAGAATTTCAATTTGGAAAAATTAAAAAATCCATCAATTAGAACCCAATTCGAGCTAGATGTTAAGAATAGGTTTGAAGCTTTAGAGCTTCCTGAAGAGGACCACGAGGATATTGACAAGTTATGGGTAGAGATCAGGGATAATAAGCGGTCGGTAATTCGTATCTAGGAAAAAAGGAAAATAAGAATAACAAACCGTGGTTTGATGAAGATTGCTTAAACATGTGCGAAAAAAGAAAAGCCGCGAAATTAAAAGCTCTAAATAATCCTAGCGAAGACAATCTGGAATACTTCCGAACCTCAAAGAACGAAACGACAAAATTGCTCAAAAATAAAAAAAGGGAGTATCTTAAAAATAAAATAATTGAAATAGAAACTAATAGAATCAAAAATAACGTAAGAGACATGTACAAAGGTATAAACAGATCAGGTAAATGTGTAGGGTCCGTAACGTCTGGAATTAGGGATGATAATAACAATATCCGATTGATATTCTGAATAAATTTAAGGACCACTTTGACAATATATTAAATACGGGAAATTATGATCCGTGTCCTCCTGAGTACCAGAGTGCTGAACCATTGATAGAAGGACCGAGTAAAGCGGAAGTTGAATTAGCTATCGGAAAATTAAAATCTTATAAAGCAGCGGGAACCGATAATATTCCTACTGAACTAATTAAGGCATGCGGGGAAGCTGGAGTTTCTAAAATACATCGGTTGGTTAAAAAGATCTGGGTGAATGAGAAATTACCTGAAGAATGGAAAGAATCTATTCTTATTCCGATTCACAAAAGGCCCGAGGACGGATTATAATAACTATCGAGGAATTTCACTCCTTCCGGTATGTTATAAAATATTTACTTTAATCTTAACCAGTCGAATCACGGAAAACGCCGAGGAAATTATCGGAGACTACCAATGCGGTTTTAGACGGAATCGTTCGACTATTGATCAAATATTTTCTTTACGGCAAATATTAGAGAAAAAATTGGAGTACAACGGTATTGTTCACCAGCTGTATATAGATTTTAAAAAGGCTTACGATTCTATTGACCGCCAGAAACTGTATAATATTCTAATCGAGCAGGGGATTCCAAAAAAACTAGTAAATCTAGTTGGGGTGTGCTTGACGGAGACACTCAATAAAGTTAGAATCGGTAATAATCTGTCCGAAAAATTTGAGGTTCGGTCGATTTTAAAACAAGGGGATTCCCTTTCGCCTGTCCTGTTCAATTTGGCATTAGAACATGCCATTAGGGAAGTAATGCGTACCGAGAAAGGGTTGGATCTGGGAGGGACAACATCCGTGCTGGGCTATGCTGATGATCTGGTACTGTTAAGCGAAGACGTTGAAACTATAAAACTAAATACGACAACGTTAATGAAAGCCGGTAAAGAACTAGGACTCGAAATAAACTTGGATAAAACAAAATATATGGTTAGCTGAAAATGGCGATATCGATATTGATGGTAATATGTTTGAACAGGTAGAGAAATTTAGATATCTAGGTTCTACGATAACTAGAAAAAACGAAATTGAAGAAGAAATTAAGGTTAGTCTGAAGGCGGGAAATGCTTGTTATTTTTCTGTGACAAAACTACTTAGTTCGCGCCTCTTATCCCGGAACTTAAAGATTAGAATCTATAGAAAGATTAAAACAATTATCTTGCCTACAGTTCTTTATGGATGCGAAACTTGGCCGCTTACATTAAGGGATGAGCAGCGTCTTAAGGTTTTTGAAAATAAAGTATTGCGTAGAATTTTCGGACCGAAGAAGGATGAGTTAACCGGAGAGTTCAGACGGTTACACAACGCCGAATTGCGTGAACTGTATCCGGGTAATATAATTGAGGTAATTTCATCGCGGCGAATCAAATGGGCTTGTAAAGTTGTTGGACTTAATAACGAGAGAATTCCTAAAAGGTTAATATTTGCTCTGCCGAATGGTAAGCGTCCGGGGGGCAGATCGAAGCGAAGGTGGGAAGATTGCATTAAAGCCGATCTGAAGGGACTGGGTCTGGACGGCGAACTATACATACTATATCCTGCGTACTACATCCAAGGGAAAAATATCCATTACTGTTATTTTTTATTGATTCAGAGTCTACCAGTAACAACATTGAAATATTTCAAGTAAAAAGGCTTATATATTCAACAGTGAAATTTGAGGAGCCCAGGCAAAAACCTATGATAGTGCAATGCTCTAAAGCGAAGACATAGGACACACGAAGGCCTACTGCCATCATCATGCCAGTTTCGTCAATTATGCCGGTTCATAAGCTTCTAACACTTGCCAACAACCTCGTGATCAGCATGAGAAATGTTCTCTTTGTGACCAACACCATGAAAGCTACAAAGGATGCACAGTTTGCAAATATAAGGTTAAACTTCGATCACAAAATATTGCCTTAAAAAGCCAAAATCTGATGAAAAGTTTTATTATATTCTTAACATATAAATCAAAATAAATGTTTTAATTCATTTATTAACTCAACCAAAAACTTGTTTACATACTAATTAATAAAAACATATGTTCTTTTTAAAACAATATGATTTAGACAATTAAATTGCAACAGAAAATATGAACTAATTTACATTCCCCTAAAACACCCAAAATATCAAATTTAGAATATGCTACATCTCCCCTTTAAAAAAATAAAATAAATATGTTATCGTCTTGAGTTCATCTGTCTATCACGTAGTTGCTCAGCATGTCTTTTGAGCGTTTTTCCTTCAACGTCGACAAAATAGGTCGATCTACAGGACGAATTTAATGAATGGATAAATGTATCGATCTGAAGGATTTTTTAAGAGACTCCGTATGAGTACCTACTAAAACTTCCATAATAATTTCAAAATTTAACCTGTTCTTAAACTAACATGTATAGAAAAGGGGCCAAAATCGGACATAATATTCAGACAATGACTCATTAGGAAGCTGATAGGCTTTTCTAAATTTATAGGCCACAAAATAATTTTTTTTTATTATTAAAAATTCTGTTCAACGCAGCTAATAGATCCGCGTATGATGTGATTGTGTCCCCACAATTATCGTTAATATAGCTGACCTTATTTCCAGCAATATTGAGCAGCAGAGCTTTTTTTCTGACATCCTCCGTAACACCGCTCATACAACAACAACAACGTATAGCTTGAAATTTTTTACCCACTTCTTCTAATATTTCCTACCGAAGAAGGCTCAGAATGAGGATCAAACGGTAGAGGTAGTTTCGATCGATGTCATTATGACCGAATCACTTAAAGGAACTTGGCACGAACACACAATAACATAATGCTCAATGCATCAGTGTTGCCACAATGCTACAGAATCCACAGAGGGCCAAAATAAATTGCAAAATATCAAACAAGGCGTTAAGACCTGGAAAAGCTCTATCTTCAACAGTAGAAGAGATAAGGTTGTTTTAACAAGACTGAGGATAGGCCACGCAGGACTTACCCACGGATTTCTAATCACAAAAGAAACACCTTCATAATTTGTTATATGCTATGTACAGTTGACCATTATCCACATTTTATAAACTGCCCTCAATATGACAACTATTTTCAGGCTTTAGGAATAGAAAGAATCATACAAAAATACTAGCAGATGATATCACAAACATTGGGAAAATAATTTCTAAAGAAAAACAATATTTTCAATAAAATATAAAACAAAGAAATTAACTCAAACTAAAAAAAAAAGGACACTAATGACCCAAGATTTTTAGTGTCCAAAAACAATGTAATCTAACCTAACTCTTATTTACGTCATAAATTTAATAAGTAGCATTTTGTAAATATTATTAAACATACCAAGTTCTGCGATAAATACTATTACAAAAGTTGAACTATGTATACATCCTTGGATATTATTAAGATAATCCTTGACTCTATCAGATTATTTTATTTACAAGTCAGGATAATAATCCTAATTAGTTTGTATTTTTCTTTCGCTCAGTTAACATGGAGTGGGGCGATAAAGAAAACCGAATAGCTGTGATTGCTTACACAAAGTTGGAAAATGTAGGTCAGAGATTTTCAACACTTTGAAACCTTTGGGTATTAGCCGTATGCTCGTGTACCGCACTTTAAATAGATATAATGAGACCCTATCTGTATGTGACAGAACCTCGACCGCACTGTGAGAACGGCAAATGCAGTGTGAGCAGTGGTTGCTCGAATCAGAAGAAATCCCATTGGAAAACAATAAGTCGTGGCTGGAGAAATGGGAATATCTGTCAGATCAATGTCTCACATAATAAAAAGTGTCCTTAGGATGGGTGCATTTCGAAGAATGACAGGGCAAAGGCTAACCACAATCCAAAAAACAATTGAGTCGGTAGATGCAAAATGCTCCTCGGTCATTACACCAATGGTCTTCATTGAAAGATTTTCTTTAGCAATGATAAAATTTTTACAATTGATGAAAAAATAATGTGTACGTATGATCGTGTGTACGTACACAGCTCTAAAGAAGTCCAGGAAGTCATTGGAAGAGTGGAAAGAGGTCATAAATAACCCTTTCTTGTTGATGGTTTGTTGGGGTTTGCTTTGATGGCACTATAAACCTCCATTTTTGTGAAAAAGGAGTTAAAACAGCCACTAAAAACTATCAGGACGATATTTTGGAACCTGTTGTCAAGCCTCTAAATGATACTCCGTTTGCTGGAAGTCATTGGGTTTTACAGGAGGATTCCGTTCCAGTGGCTGGCGCAGCAGTGGCTACAAAAGAACATCCAGAGTTCTTCTCTGCCTCGGATTGGCACTCAGGAAGTCCTGATCTCAACCCATTAGATTATCGACTTTGGTCTGAACTGGTGAGGATGGCATGCCACAGAGCACACCCTAACTTGGAAAGCCTCAAATAATCTATGGTCCGAGCAGTTGAGCGATTTCCTCAAGAAGTGCCGCGTGCTGCTATTAATGACTAACCACGGAGATTAAATGCCTGTAATAAGACAAAAGGGGGACATTTTTAGTAGTTTATTTTTTGTTTAATCTCAATAGATATACATTTTATTTTCTAAAAAATTTTTTGAAAAAAATTATTTTTCTGTTAAGATCTGTATATATTTCCTTGTAGCAATATTTATGACTGGACTAGGAACACAGTAAACATGTTTTAAAGTTTCTTTTTAGTTGTTTGTTTAATGTGCTAATTTTATTCCTCGTTAAAATTTACTGTAATATGAGGTAAGAAAATGAATAAGATAATCTCGATATAGATAAATATTCAAATAAATAAATACAAATATAATTTGAGTGTTTGCTTTATTATGGTTTATTTTTAACTTTACATGTGGTAATTTTCTGTTGGTCCTCATTGTAAACATGAAGGTAGCGTTCATGAGTTACAAACAGTTGCTCGAGTTTCTATTTTGTAATTATTGGAAGACATTCATTAAAATTACTGATTTTTTATATATTTATGTTTCCTTTTCTTTTGGGTCATCATTATAAAACATATTTCATCATGATTTAGCAAACGTTTTAATTAGCTTATGTCTATAGATGTTTTGTGTTCTAGTAGTCAATGATTTTGTAGTAAGCTGAAAAAAAACAAAACAAATCCATAACTTATGGTAGCCTGGCATTTCGTTTTTTGAGGTTTGTTGTTGTTTTATTTAAGTAAATTAAAGTAAATTTAATACCAATATTTTTTATATTATAAATTAATCCATAGTCATCTCAATTTTAAATTATATCCAATTCATGAGCTGAATGTTAAGAATTGTGCTGATTATTAACTACCTATTATCATTAACATTTAATATCAATCAGTATATGATCAATCAAATATTCTTAGATTTAATTTCAAGGTGTATCTGTACTTCTTGACTATTCTTACATTTGATCTAGTTTTTTTTTATTCTGTATTTCTTTTTGTTTGGATTTTTTTACAATCCAACACCTCTTGAAACCTACCATCATATAAAATCTATGTGATAAGACTTTACCTTAGAGATGTTGAATTACAGTTTTATTTTTATCTGAAATATTGTAAATTGTATTACTTTTACGTTAAACCTTATCATGAATGACTGGATTTTTCTGTAAACATTATTTCTTTTTGAAATACAATCAGATTTTATCTTTAAATTCTATGCATTTCTGTTAATGGTTTTTGGGATCCGTGATTAAAGATTTCTTTTAGAGGATTTTTTTTTTCCACATTTATCTGTTAATGTAATTCTCATAATTTATACTTTACTGTAATATGTTCTAATGTTTATTATCAAAATTCACCCTATAACCAAGAAAATTTTTGGTTGTGGAAAATGATGAAAATAATTTTTCACATCTACACTGGCCAAGAAAAGTATTTTACTCAAAACTCTTTTTGTTTATGTTTTCAACATGAAGCAACTGTAAATAGCAAATTGGGATTTCATTTTGCATTAATTGTACAAAAAAAGTAAAATTTTATAACTGATATTGTATGAAAAATATCAAAATATTCAATTATAAATCACAAAAAAAATATTTGTACATTTAACTAACCCAAAAGAACATATAATAAATATAAGTCTCAATTAATTTTAGTATTTTGTTTGATACCCTTTCGCTTTTATCTCAACATTGAGTCTTCTTTCCATCGATTCCATGAGCCTCTTGGTCTCCTTAGAGTTGGTCTCCAATTTCTTCTCAAACCTTTTTAAGATTGTTTAGTTAGTCATTCCTAGAGGAAGAAGAATATTTTCGGATTTTCAATTCCAGCAGCGCCCATAAATTTTTAATTGGACTAAGATCTGGTGGTTGTGGAGTTGTGAGCGTTTTTCTAACATTACATAGCTGCCGTTATTTGGTTTTATTGGCCATGTGCTTGGGATTGTTGTCCTTCTGAAACATACATGTGTCGTCCATTACTAACATTTGCGCCCTTTAATTTAAATTGCAATAAGTCCACATATTTGTGAGCATTCATAATTCCGTCAATCAAGGCTAGTTCACCAATCCCTTTCGCACTCATACAGCTCCAAACCATGACAGTGCCCCCTCAGTGCTTCACTGTGGATTGTAGATTTTGGGATTAAAATGCATTCCCTTTTTTCCTCCAAACATATTTTTTTTCGTCAGATTCAAATATATTATACTTGCTTTCATCTGAAAAGAACACATTTTCCCAAAACTTGTAGAGCTTACATACATTTTCTCGGGTGAACTCCAGTCTTTTTTTTTCTGTTTTTTTTCGTTTATAAAAAAAAATTTTCTTATCACTCTATCTCTACAGCTAGCTGCTTCATGTAGTCAATTCCTCATTGTTTGAGATGTTAAAGATTTCCCATAAGCTGATGAGATATGTGCCGAAACCTCTCGAGCACTTAATTTGTGATTTTTTGCCACTACGTACAATTTCACAAGATATTCACGCCTTTATATAAAACGCACTATCAACAAGCGTTTGCTTCCTGGGAGGGGTTTATTTTCCACTGATCGGTTTTTAATTTTTTTTTTATGTAATGCACTGCCAAATGAGGTATTCCAAACTTTTTTCCAATATTCCGCTAACTTAAAGCCGGTTGAAAATGTTTTACAATGTCTTCTTTTAGATGAGAACTCAATTCTTTGAACCTATGACCCATTGCCGAAGAAATATTCCCTAATACTGAACTGAACAAGCAATTTCTTGTGCAGTTTTATTGTTTAATTCTTTGGAGTAAAGGATTATAAATAGAACATCAAAAAACGCTGTTTTGATAACAAAAATTATTGTATTATTAATACTTGCTCTAGTGTACGAATACTTTTTTGTGTACAAATTATTGAAATATTGATGTTATAAAAGTTGTATGAGATTTTAAATTTAGATGCTAGATAAAATTAATACAAAGTCAATTAATAAAATTGAGACAATCTCTGGTACAAAAACTTTTCCTAATATTCCAACTCTGTACCTACATAATAATCCCATCAAATTTTATCCCACCATCAAAAACCTTGGAATAATCATTGATCAAAAGCTTTCGTGGAAAAACCATATATCCAATATTTCCCACCGTACTGTTTTCACTCTAAAACGTCTAAATTATTCTGGTCACCTATTTTCTTTTGAAACCCATAGACTCTTATTCACTTCCTTAATTTTTCCCCACTTTGATTATTGCTGTAGGTTATATGGGGCGTCTCTGGGGATCTCGAGGCGAAACTAAAACGTTTGATAATTGCTTTGTACGATTCATCTTTGGGATCCCAGGGGACGCCTCTGCTTCCCGTTTTTATGCAGAGTTGAAGTGACTTTACCTTCCTACCGTCGTAAGTATTTCTTGGCATCCTTCTTGTTTCAAGTCATCCAATCTCACCGCCTTTTATACATCTCCGAGCTCCTTTAATTCAAATCCTCTATTCATTCCCGCAATGCTCGTTCCCAGTCTTCTGATTTATACATAAGGGCCGATCGAACTGCTGCTTTTGGTAGATCATTCATTATCCGATCCTCATCCCTATGGAACTGCATCCCTTCCCACATCCGTCAACCCAATACCCTTCCTACCTTTAAATCCTGCCTGTTCAATCATTTCTTATCCATCCAGTTCCCATAAAATTGTAAATAGATACTACTGTAAATATATATATAAATTATTAGTTCGTTATTCATTATTCATGTTTTTTTATCAATTGCTTATTATTAACTGATCGAAATTAGAAAGTAACATATTTTTTTTTTACTATGACTATTTAATTACTCTGTATTTTTATTTATGTATCTCTGAGGCCCCTTAGCCCATATTTCTGTCTTACTGTATTATTCTAAAGGGACTCGACTCAGAGTAAATAAAGTATTATTATTATTATTTAAAAAAATCCCTATAGTTGGAACTAAGGTAGTCATTTTGAGAAAATGGAAATCTTGTTTTGAAACATAAAATATTCTTTTAATTTTACAAAAAAAAAAATGTAGTAATATACTAAACATAATTTTCACTAAATTATTTATCAGTCGTTAACATTGTTTTCATTTTAATAACTCAATTTTTTGGGTAAAAGCATTTTTCATACTGAAAACATTACACTCATTGTACTTATTAATAGTGGTTGAATGACAAAATTGTCATCTTGTACGTTTTCCACATCAGTAAAAAATCAAGGAAAATCATGGGTTTGGAAAGTAAGTTGGCCTATAGAAACTCATTTATTTTAATAATAAAAACCCAATTTTATCATAACAATCTTACTTTATTTCTCCTTTATATACCAATGTTTCAGCACCTAGGCCATTTTCAAGGGAAAAACCTTTAACAAATAAAAGCAATCATCACAGCCTAATTATATTAATTTATTATTTAACATTAGTTATTTTCATTTTATACCATATGCACTGACAGGCAAACAATTCCACCCACTTGATTTTTCCATGTTTTCATCTAAAAATATTTCTGTAAAGTTGTATTTGTATATAATACATGGTATTTGTAGATAATTCTTAGTATTTATGGAATTTTATTATCTTTTTTACCTTTAATAATCAAAATGTGATTGGGTAAGAAAGATTAGAGAAAAAAAAATTGAAAAACGAACCATTATTATTCTAAAAGAAATTAATTACATCATCGTTTAGTAGAGTGTGTTTCCTCCTCTTGCCTTCACTACTTCTTGAAGACGCCTCGGCATACTTTCCACCAGTCGGGAAATGTCCCTTTGCTGGAGGATAGCCCATTCCTCCTGAAGAGCCCTTTCAAGGTCCTGCAGTGTATCAGGAAGTGTTGCACGCGCTCTTATTCGTCTTCTGAGGTTATCCCATAAATGCTCAATGGGGTTCAAATCTGGAGAACGTGCTGGCCAGGCTAAAACCTCAGTATTGTTTTGTTGTAGGAACGTCTGCACTATGCGGGCGACATGTGGGCGTGCATTATCGTGCATTAGAATAGAACAATCGCCGATTTCGTTGAGGATAGGCAACACATGAGGTTCCAAAATCTCATCTATGTAGCGAATGGCCGTCAAAGACCCTCCACGAACAACAACCAATTCTGTGAAGGCGCTCCATTGAAATCCCAGCCCACACCATTAAGGAACCACGTTGGAAAGGTTGACTCTGGGAAAAATTACAGGCTGCATATATTTCGTTTCTTCTTCTCCACATCATTTCACGCCCGTCTGGAGATCGAAGAGCGAATCTTGACTCATCTGTAAAAAGTACAGCACTCCATTCGTCCATAGTCCAATGGCTGTGTTCTCGAGCAAAAGCCAGCCGTGTTACTCTGTGATTTCTGGTCAACTCTGGTCCTCTTACTGGACCAAAAGCCATTAATCCAAACTCATTTAATCTTCTCCGAGCGGTACGTTCAGAAATTTGCACACCTCAAACTTCTTCGAGCTGATGAATCGCTTGAACAACGGTAAGGTGCCGGTTTCGTAAAATTCTCAAAGTCAAAAACCGGTCATCCTGTGGTTCTGTTACCCTAGGCCGTCCAGAACCGGGCCTTCTATTGTAAGAACCAGTTTCCCCAAAACGCCTCACGCCGTCTCGTAAAGTTTCATATGGAACTCCGATGGCATTAGCTGCATATCTAATGGAACGTCTATCATCAATAAGTGCCACACCACGCGCAACATCCTCAGCACTAAGAGGCATTTTTAAACGATATTGAAAAAATTAAAAGCCAGAGACTAAGAAATGTGCTGCAAGAAACGGCACTGAACTAATGATCCTGAATAAACATTTTGATTCGATAGAAAGTAAACATTGGAATCCAGAATCATTTCATTGAATTAAGGATTAAGGGTTATTGTCCTCTATATTAACATTCCTAATTGAAAACAAACAAAAAGATTACCTATTTATTCATTAAAAACAATAGACCAATCCAAAGGAGAAATATTTTTAGATGAAAACATGAAATTGTATTTATTGCATATCGTAGGTATTTAAAAAAAAAATATGTTAAATTGTAAATATGAATTGTTTTATTGAATTATAGATACAATTTTCAGAAATAAAGATAAAAATTATAGTTTAAAAAAATATATATACGATTAATAGTAGGGCCGTGAATAAATTGTATTTATTTATAGTATGATATTTTGAACTATTTTAACAATACATAAAGATAGTGTAATAATGTAATTTTTAATTGTTGAAAATCCCCCTTTTCCCATTCTGCAGCCGTTCCTCAAGTTCAACCACTACTTTTTTTTTTATAAACTTTTTTTAGAACAAACAACACATCTTTGGTTCCTCTCTTTTTTTGGTGTGTTCCTTCTAACTTTATGAGATTAGGAAAATGTCTCCCTCAGACATATTGGCAAATCTTCGTTTGATCTTTCCCCTCCAGGTTTCCTTCTTTCAGCCTAATATTTTTCTTTTCTAATATTTATGCTCCTGGTCGGTACAAATTGTTCCATTTCAATATTTTAGTCATTCTATAGCTATGTGACAAAGATAAATTTGATGTAATAGAGTAATATAAACTGAAAATAAGTGTAAAAAAAAAATGAATAAAAGGGTGCAATGAAAATATTTTATCGGACATAAGTGTCATGGATTTTAATGATTTTTTTTTATGTTTTGTAGAGAATTTAGTAAGCTTGCAAATACTTATGTATAATGGACTAAAAACTGCATACTATTCACAAATTATGAATTCATTTGTAAAGTTTTGATTCGTTGAGACAGCACCATCATATGGTTTGAAACCTTCCACTTTTATTTAAGTCCTAATATAAAATTAGGAATCAAAATTATAATTCGCGTATTCTACCTGATATTCCCTTTCTATTTATACCCCATTAGCCAAAATCCATCTCACTTCTGATAACGGGAAAAGGGATATATATTCAGAAGGTAAGAGATCTCGTCACCATAGAAACAAACCATTTCACTATGGGAATTTTCTCCTTGCCGCTCATAACTTCTCAAGATTTTCTCCAAATTCGATGTTACTATGCCCATTCGAAAGCTGAATCATTGTTCTTCAAAACCGTATGAATGGCTTTTTTATTTAATACCTTCATAAGAAATAGATAAATAAAAACTCCTCCTTTTATTGAAGTTTTAGTGTAAAATTAGGAATCAAAATTATGATTTGCGCATTCTACATGATATTCTCTTTCTATTGATATATAATTCGTCAAAATCCATCATTCCTGAGAGCCAGAAAAGGAATATATATTAAGAAATAATATATAAGATTGTATAATTGTTTACTATATGGCTCAGCCTCAGATCAAAATAATACACCACTTTTAGAAAAACTTCCTCATATAATAAGTTTTTATTCCATAGTAATTGATTTGAGATTTATTAGGAAAAAAAGTTGAGATTCATCTCAAGTTGTGTGAAAAAACAATGTGATTTTATATCCTGTCACCTAAAAATACCCATGTTTTCAGCAAAAATGACTGCGATAAATTATCTTAAAGCTTTTATTTCTTGTTTTTCCATGACCTGGGATGTATTATAAAATACATAACCTAAATTCATTTTTTATATTTTAAAAAATATATTAAAAACAGTGATTTTTCAAGTAAAGTAATTATGATAATGTGTTTTTTAATCAGATATGTGTCCACTGAGTTCTGACATTGTTATTATAGGCCAATCATATATCTCGAATCGGAATTCGTTATTCCTTTATAAAATTCGGTATCTTTCGACACATCGTTTATCAAAATCCTTCACTGCTGTGAGGTGGAATATAGGCTTATACTGCATGTAACTGACTCTAAACAAAAATAACTTAGTAGAATAAACAACCATTCTTTTGAAATATTGAAAATTACATTTACCTTCATTTCCAATGTCTAACCATTGGGAGATTACCGTTTTTTTTTCGGAGTAAGTGACCTACATTAAATTAGTTGGTACTCACTGAATTCACAATATGATGCTCCACAACTTTGGTTTTATGAGTTTTCCTCTTAAGGAACTCATTTCCAAGTTGCTGTGCCATTTATAGTAATTTATCTCATTTTTTACAAATTTGGTAAAAATCAGCGTTGGTTGACAATGGTTTTATATCTTACCACGTAACCAAATCATAAAGTTAATGTACTCGTTCAACACACAATTTAGCATTCTTTAATCTATTAAAGAGTACATTTTTCGCTTTGATGCATCATTTAGGAGTTACAAGTGAAAAGACAAAAAAATCTGACTTTTTTTGGCTGTAAAATTTTTTCCCTTGGTGGCCTATGCAATTTTGTTTTTTACATGTCTTAACTCATACTTACAAGTTAAAAAAATTAAAATTTTTCACAATGGATTTCCCGTTTTGATCCTCAAATTACTGACCTAATATTCTTTAAAGCAGTGGCTCTGGATTGGCAGTCAAGGTTTTTTTTACTCAGAGTAACATACACTTTCGTAATTTACAATCAAACCTTCGCCTGCAATGAAGTTGATTTCTGGGCCCTGGCTGCAGGGCTGATAGGAATTGACCCGCATTTATAAATAATAACCAAATCTTTCTGATCCTAATATTTACATTTTTATGAAAATATTTTAAACAATCAGCAAAATACATGTATCGTCCTAATATTTATATTTAAAATAAAGAAATCTGCTGATTCTTCTTCCTAATTTTTGGTGCTACAACCCATGTGGGGCCAAGGCCTGCTGTAACATCAATCATCAGTCATTTTTGTTTAGAGCAGCCGATTTCCAACCTCTAATATGAAGGAAGGATCTTGCGTCAGCCGCCACATCATTGGTCCAACACAGTTTAAGCCTTCCGATTGGCCTTCTTCCTAATAGTTGTTCAGTGAGGAGCTTCTTTGGAATTTGGCTAATAGCCATCCTAGCCACATGACCTTACAAGCAGAGTCAACCAATCTTAATAAATCTAATCATGTTACTCTCCTGAATTAGTTGCTGCAGCTCTGCATTTATTCTTTGCCTCCAGTCTTGGTTCGCACAGACTGAGCCGAATATTCTGTGAAGGATTTGGTGTTTGTATTGTAGTTAGTCCTGCTTAATGGTTTTCAATATAGTCCATCATTCGATTTGTACAAGAGCAGTTTTGTTGGGTAATGGTCCCTCTCTATATTCGCTCCTCTGTGCACCCTTACATCCATTAAGCTTGATACATATCGAGTTCTAATCATCACATGGTCAATTTGGTTTGTTGTTATACCATCGTTAGAACACCATATTGCTAAATGTATCTTTTATTGGGGAACATAATACTTCCAATAGCGAGTCCCTTGGACACAGAAAAATTGATTAGCTTTTGACAGTTATCGTTCAAGGTGTTGTGTATTCCAATTGTCAGTGTGTGCATTTGCTCCTTGCCAATCTATGCATTGAAGTCCCCTAACAAGACTTGACTGCTCTAAGGCAGTCATCAACACCTCTTTATATGGTATTATAGAAGACATCTTTCTCCTCATCTTCCAAGGGCTCAGTGTTTTTTTAGTTATCATTTTCTATTAAAAAAAAACAACACAATTTATTAAAAAAAATACAAAACTTGGATTTCCTACTTATTTGCTGAAAATTGGCAATATATTGATAACAGTTGTTATATATACACACACACACACATATATATATATATATATATATATATATATATATATATATATATATATATATTATTGTCTCTTTATAACAGACCATCAATCTAAGATAAGAAGTCCTTCAAATTAAAGAAAATACATCAAAAGAATTAAAAACTCACTCTCAGTCTCTCAAAGAGACGGAAGATTATATAAGGATGTTTATATAATAAATATGTATTTGATATATATATATATATATATATATATATATATATATATATATATATATATATATATATATATTATATATATATATACACACACATATGTACATTTACATATATACTGCACAAAAATTAATAGGGATATTGTTAGTTATGTATGATTTATTTCCCTACAATTTTAATCATAAAATACATTAAATATTAATACAAATAACATTGTATTTGACCTCAGAAAATACTATAAAAGGTGTTTTAAAAAAAGTAATAAAATAAAAGTTTTTTGTTATTTTCTTTTTATGATTGCGAATTGTAAGAATTTTATAAAATTTAATAATTTGTCTGGGTTGGCCATGGTTTGAGGAATATACCCCTCTATAATTTCTTGAATATAACGGACTGCAATAAGATTATGTTCTACCATATGGAGTAGAGTCCGTCCTCCTAAGTAGATGCCATCCCATCCACTCCCATCCACTAAGTAGATCCATCACACTTCCAGCTGTAGACTGCATTTAAGAAAGCACAAACTATTCTCAGAAGGCTCTTTAGTGCCTATGACCGCTACAAATACAGAAATGTGACTTTTCTGTAAACATAACAGCATACCAATTTGTATCCTCATTTACTCATCTAAGCGCTCGCAACACCATAAAATGCTGAGTTGCCGGTGACAAGCTGTTGCTTCAGGTCATCTTAAAGAGGTATAAGATGTTAGACCAACTTCTCACAAATGATTACAAATGGTTTGAGTTAGTATGGGCATTGGCAGCAAGACCTCTTCTGTTTATGCACCGTTTTCACGACAAAAGTGGAGCAAGCTACTCTATGTGCTGCGGAGAGTAGAGAGTAGAAAGGGAGAACCTTATCATGTAGGTTGAATTCAACAAGCCTTATCCGTTCTTTGTACACACTGATATCTGCATTCTGAGCAATACACAGTCATTCAAAAGTCTCAATTGTAGTTTGGAAGCGGTTTCTGAGGGTCTGCATAGCAATGGAGCAGTCATCAGCTAGACCTAGTCTTGGATAGCCACCTACTGTAGCTTCCTGTTTCTTAGTACCTCTGGACAGCCTGCCGAACCGTTTTTTCAGGCAGTTCGTGGACAAAGGTCGCGTATCGCTGGCTTTGGCTGCTCTCAATCAACGCAATAATCTGAGACTGCTTTGGCATAGAAAACTATTTTACAAATTAAATAATGCTTTTCAAGAAAAAAAAAAGAATTTACGACGGGATTCGAATTATATATTTCTGGGTATTTGCAAATTTTTTTCTTACCTAAAAAAGTTCCATATTGAAAATAGTGCAGTTATAAATTTTATTATTGCACTTACATTTATTTTGAGTTTCAAATACTTTTATATTACATGAAATATATATATTGTTTTTAGGTGGATGGAAAAATGATAATTTAATTCAGTATATTTTGAAATTTATTAATTTTTATTATTACATTTTAATTTAATTATATATATATATATATATATATATATATATATATATATATATATATATATATATATAAATGTAGAAAACTTACATTTATTTGTTTAGTAGACAAAGATTCACATGTACCAAAATCAGCATTCACTCAAAACCAAAATTAAAAAGAAAAAAATTAACTTATTAACATTTATTTTATGTACAAACCATGTAAATAGAATATAAATAAACTCATAGATATGACACAAATAACAGAGAAAGGACATACCTTGAATTCAGAATAAATCTTAGTATAAAAGTTACTTCATTTACTTATTTTCTTACTATTTTTGTTGTATATGCTTTAATTGTTAATGAGATAGAATACATAAATCTTTATTTATTTATCATTTAATTTTTATTTTATTTATTTTTACTTAGTGTTCTTTTATTGGAGGAATTTATTTTTTATTTATTGGCTATTTAAAGAGATGATAGTAGACCTCAAGAACTACAAAAAAATTTATATTAACAATGGACCGATTTTTGGTAGAAAAATAGGAAATTTAAGTTCTGTTGGTACTTTTTGTCTAAGCAGCCGCTACTGACTGCTATCTGCCAATGATTATAACCTGAACACTGATAACTCCCATAACGCAGTGATAAGTATGGGCATTGGCAGCAAGACCTATATATATTATATAAGACCTTATACACAGTGATAAGCCTTCTCCTACTTCACATCTTCGTATTGTTGTATTAAATTCGTATTATTGAAAGTGTAAACAGATACAAAAACAAATGTAATAACAACAAAAATACTTTTATTTGACGACAAATATATTAATGAAATAATAAAAAAACACTTTGAGAAGATATGTACATATAAAACATCAAAATGAAATTAAAAAAAAAAAAAATTAAAAGAACATATTTACATAGAAAAGAAAAAATATCAACACTATAAACAACGTATATACAAATTATTTTAAGTTAATTATTCACTTCCTTTTGTCTTATTTATTTTGGAAGGCAAAATTGTTTTATGCTACTTAAAATAGCGAGGAACGGGTCCTCTTCTCTGTGAACCTGCCGCCACAAAAATTCGCACAAATATGAATCGAGGTGTTGTCTGGCAGTTCCTCTATGTACTTTATTTCTCCACTTAGCTGAGCCCCACAATCGTTCTAAGTGTTGAGTATGAATCCCAGTTGATGGATCGACAAAATTATACCGGTGATTCACTTGGAAATGGTCATAGTTTGCTTCGTTCAGTTGTCGGGTGTTGTATCCTTTCCAACAGTCCGAATAAATGGTCGTTCCCTCTTCTATATTTTCTTTAATGGCTTGTAATAATGTTGTTGCCTTTCTGTCAATTATTTTGACGATAAAACATAACATTCGATGACCTCGTTCACACAATTTCACGTCGGCAAGTACCCCAACATTTTGAAAATACTGAATTGCCTGTTCTTTTGAAGACGGTAAATCCCATATTCTAAGAAGATCCATAATATGACGAAAATAAACGAAAAAAAAAATGAAAAATAAACACCAAGGGGTAACAAACTAAAAAAAATGTAAAATAAACACAAACGGGCCAAAAACTAAAAATAAACACAGACGGGCCAAAAGTAAACAATTTAATAAGTGAACGTAATAAGGGAATAACTGAAAACTAAACAATGCAATAACTCAAAAGTTTGGCGGGATAAGAAGAGGGAGGTCATGTGACATGATGACATGACGTTAGATAAGATAGATAAGAAGTGAGGTTTCAAAACAGCCCCTTAAACAAAAAGTACTGTTCTGTTTTTTAAGTAAGTAATTCTATCCATCTTCCATCAAAAATTATTGTTTTCACTGGATTTTGATCCAATAAGCTGCTGTTAATTTATTTGTATTCTTTGTCTTTAGTTTTCTTAATGACTCTGTTAATCCTGTATGGTTTGGATATGATTCATTGCCGTTTATTTGGCTGCTTTATCAACTTATTTGAGAATATTTTATGGCACAATAAATACATTATAAACTGTTCATATGTATCATTCAATTAAATCTGTTATTCTACATTGGATTTTGTAGGAAGCGCCAAAAATATATTGTTAATTAATAATTATAGAGACCTAGAAATAGGCACTAGAAAAATAATTAGCTTTTAATTTAATCACATCATATGATCCTCTAAAACCAAAATTTTTACATGAAAAGTTCACAGTATTGTCATACAATTTAAGTTTCTATTGGTAATGCTGGAGTTCATTAAAGAATATTTCAAGGAATATAAATGTTAAACTTTTGCCAATACTGACCATTATTGATCAGTATTTAACACCATCTCAGGTTTGATGACTAAGCAGTACTTATAATGTACGAAATATGTTTACTTCAAATTGAATGAATATTTCAGTCAATTTTCAATTATATTTTATTTACATAAATGTTGTACCTATGTGCCAATGAAGGACTTAAATGAATGGTTCCATTGAGGGAATGGATATATTTTTTAAGTGATTGGAGGTCCACATAATCATAATGAAGCTTTAATAATGTTATGAATAATCAATCAACAGACAACAATTTTGTTCCTTAATTAAATGTTGATAATAGGTTTATATTGACAAAATACATTCACTCTTAAAAAGGTTTCCTAGAACTAACCAAAATTAAGTTCATAAATATTCTTTTGAACGTACTGTAAAGTTTGTCAAGTCCTGGAATCATCTAGCACCTTCCACCGTTATTTTACGTTTCATTAATCGGTTTCCAATTACTGATATTTAAAAAGCTTTTCATGTTTGTTTTCATCTCATCTGCCCAAGTCTATTTGGCTGTCCCACTCTTGGGCTCTACAGGAGTTCTTTCCATATTATCTTTGGAACTCTGTGTCTGTTATTCTCACAGAGTGATCTGCCTAGTTCAATAACATATGTAACTGATAAAATATATATGTGAATGCAAATTGGTATTTTGTTTAAAAAAATGTAAGTAAATATTTAAGAATCTTTTCATCTAATAATTTTATGGAATCATATAATTTTTATTTTTTATTTTTTCAGAATGACGATTGCATCACATTATGCTGGATGGTTAACATTAACAGTTTGGAGAAAAAAAACTACTCTTCTAATAGTTGCATTGTTAATAATTTTAGCTATATTCGGTATCCATTATAATTCAGGAAGTGAAATCTCAGAATCTCAAGATGATAGTGAAATTGCTAGAGTGACTAATATGCAAGACAAAAGGAGTCTTTTAGGTGGCAGTTCTGTACAGTTTATCAAAAGTGCTTCACTTGCCACTGTTTCTTCATTGAACAATATAGTTATAGATGACACCCCTTCTCGTGAAGATATTATGAAACAGAGGGGTATGGTTGATGATAATGGAATGAATGAAGTTCATATTTTTTCTAAAACTCCATATATACCGAAAGCAAGATTATTGCATTTAGATTTGAAGGGGGCTCCACCAAAAGTTTCCTATATTAAAAAGATTTTTCATCTCTCAAAGTCTCTTGGAGCTACTGGAGTTTTATTGGAATGGGAAGATATGTTTCCTTGGTCTGGTTCTCTGAGTGTTCTAGCTGCAGCAAATGCATATACTAAAAATGAAGTCAATGAAATTTTACTTGCTGCTAAAGAGAATGATTTAGAAGTTATTCCTCTTATCCAAACATTTGGACATGTTGAATTTGCTTTAAAACATGACCATTTCAGTCATCTGAGGGAAGTACCCGATTCTGCTCAAGCTCTCTGCCCTTCTCTTAATGCATCTATTGAGTTTGTTCAACATATGATAGAACAGGTAATTTTATATTTTGAAATCAGAATTTTAATAATGATAAGGAGCTTAGTTCAAAGAAATTGAAGAGTCCCAGCTCTTCTAATTTTTTCCATCATATTTCAATTAAATTAAATTTAATATCAGCAACTAATGAACCTATTGGTCTACCTTTGTTTCTTAAAATTCAAGTGTATTAAAATAAAAAAAAAACTCATATCTGGCGAAAAAATGTATTAACAAAAAATCTAAATATATATACAGTAGCTTCAATGATAATATGTTTTTTATTTAACGACTTTTACAACATTAGTCATATGTCTTCACCAAACATAAGTTTTTACCATCTTCTTCTGTCCTGTCAGTCTTCTTCACCCATCATTTCTTCCTATATCATTTCATACCAGTTCTCCTTATGTGACCAAGGCAATTTAAGTTTCTCCTTGGGTGACCATTTTTCCATTTTCTATCTGGTTTCCAAACTCAAATTGTTTTGGCTATCATCCCTCTTCCATCCTCATCACATGCCCATACCACTTCAGCATCCTTGTTTTGATGGTGTAGAAGAGGGGTTCGTAATCTAGAGCTCATGGGCACCATTGTGCCCGTGTGACATCACTTTAGCCCACTTTGTCTAACATAACCCTTATCGGCTATTATTGCCTTGGCTACAGTTTTACTGTTGCCTGTAGTAGATCAAAAAGTTTTCCATTAAATGTTGAATATTTATTTTAATAAATATCTAATAATTAATTGTAAGTATGAATGATCACTTTAAAAGTAGTAATTTATTTTGTATTTTTTTAAAATCGTCATAATTGTTTTAAGTGGCATGCTGCAAATAGATGAGTTATTACTTCAATAGTTTTACAATTCCTTTCTTAAATATATGAATAATTAAAAATCTAACTAGAGTTTAGAGATATAAAATCAAAATTAATTATTATATATATGAGTGGCCTCACATCGATGTTTCATATCATTTTTGCTTTCATCAAGCCTCATATCTCATTTTTAAGAAGTTGAGAAAATAACAATTTTTGCAACAAAACTTCAATTTAAATAAATTTTAATGATTTTTTTTCATTATTCAACTTGAATATTCTTAAATGAAATCCTAAGAAACAGTTTGAATTGAACCTATAACACAAAAATTGGCTTTTTCTCCACTTTTGAGGAATGACAGATAGTAATTATTTAAAAATAGTAATTCATTTATCGATATAATATCATAACTATTGTTTTTATTAATCTTTTTCTTTGGTAGTAAAAAAAAATTAATAAAACTGTTGTTAACACTGCATTTAACTTAATTTATAACTAGTTATAACCCATATCGCTTCTAATTAATTTTCAATTTTAATTTCAAAATGTGTTAATTTAATATAAGAAAACTATACTAAATTTATTACACTCACTGATGAAAAAAGGTTGAGTACCCCTGGTGTAGAGGATGTTATCCCTTAGTTCTACTTGTTTTCTAATTTCACTATTTGGAACTTTTTGAAGGCAAGATACTCTGCATGATTGCCTCCAATGGTCCATTTCTAGAGCTAGCAATCTTTTTGATTGATTCTCTTTAAGTGTCCAAGATTCAGCTAAATGGATTAAAACACTTTCTAGGCACGATTTATTAGTAATTGTTTTTACATTACACGCAGGAGTAAGTGTGAAGAAGAATGGCTGAAGAAAATGGCAAAAACTTATATTTTGTGACAACATATGATAATCTGTAAACAACTAAAAATAAAATTTTCTCTAGATTAAGTATAATTGTAGTAAAAAAAAAAAAAAAAATAGATAGGAAAAGTAAAACCTGAGGAAAAGAAAAAATAAGTAAAGAAAAAGCATTGATTTTTTTTTTGTTAAAGCATAAACAGTTGGAACTGGTATTTACTTCTAACAAAATTAATTCCTCTCATAAAATGTAATTTCACTATTGTAGGGCATCTGTTTGGGATGTAATTAAGTATTTGAAAATGAATTGTTTGAATGATAACAGAAAAGAGGCATAGCAGATGTTAGATGGCAAGGAATTCCATATGGTAACAGACTGGGCTAGAAAGGAACATTCGAAGGTTTTAGTTCTATGGGAAGAAATATTAAAGTCATAAACATGGGGATTTGTTTTCTTTGATTGTCCTGAAGATTTCAGCTGTAGGAAATAGAAATGGGCAGGTGAATCAAGAATTTATTCCTCTGAAAGAATTGTACTCCCAAGTGAATCACTCAATTCAAATGGTTGATTTACCTCGGAATCAGCTGATTCATTCGGATTTAGCCGATCCACCGATAAGTTGATTGATTTGGTGGGAATGCCATCTGGACTAATAAAATTATAATGTGATTTGATCACTGCAGATATGACAAGTTGGGTAAAATGTCTGAAAAATAATAGTTGTCGTTGAACAATGTTCCAGGAGATAAGAAGGAAGTGGTTAATCAAGGAGTGGAAGAGGAAGTAGATATAAAATTTGAATTTAAATCATCAGGTGAAACTGGAAAGACTGCTGAGGGAGGGTTTACAGAGGAGTAGCCATTTGAATTTGGGATCAAGAACTGATGAGAGGGATTTATGAAAATAGGTGGATTTGTCTCATCGGATTCAGGTTTGTGTCAGGTTTCAGAGCACCCTTAACACTTAATAGTCATCAGCAAGCCTAGAATGTCTAAAGCATCAACAAGCAGCATCACGTCTCTTCAGAAGATCCTTAATTTGCCGACACATCAAGGGAGCCAGACAGCGACGAAAGGTAGATGTCATGATAGGGGTAAATATAAATTTTTTGATAGGGGCATGGGCATAAGTTTTTATGGGCGTGAGATTGTTAACCATAGAATCAATACAGGAACAGGAATATACTCAATAGGAATATACTCAGTTTCATAAATTATTTGTTTCTATTTCAACGGTGAAATTAAGTCATGGAGGATGGGAGTTGAATCAGGATGTTTGGAATCAAATTATGGTCAAGAATTAATATTAGGTCATCTATGTATTTTTTATTAAACAAAATGTCATTAAGAAAAAGAGGTTGTATGGACTCAAAAGAAGGTTGCTGAGGACAATACTTGAAAGGTCAGGGACGAGACAATTTCCAGTTGCCAGGCTTAAAGTTTGATAAAACATTTATTTTGGAAGCAGATAGCCATAAGTACAATATAATGAGAGGGATTGAAGGTATGAGGATTGATTGAGGGAAATATGTGGTTCTAAGGTAGCCCAGTTTTCTTCAACAATTTGGAGGGTACGGTCAGTATGGGTATTGGTAAAAAGACTTTCAGCATCTTGGGAAGTAAAATAAAATTATTAGGTATATGTAAAGGTTTTAATTGTTCAAATAAAATAAAGGAATTTTTAACGTCAAAATAGGGATTATTTTGAATAAGAGATTGTAGGGAAGGGAGAAGGAAATTACTAAGTTTGGAAGAGGGAGAGTTGATATTCAAAATGATAGGATGACTGGATTTGTTAATTTTTGGTAAGCCATAACATAGGGAATGAATAGAATTATGACAGATGAGATTTCTGTATGTTTTTTTTTTATTTTTTACTATTTCAATAGTCAACTATCTATCCATCTCTAAATTATAAAAAAACAATATTTTTGTCACTTTTTTATTGCTATGTTTTGGATGCTATTCAAACATTTTTTATTTCCATTTATTGGTTTCATTTTTTTCTTAATATTTTTGTTTTTCAGGTTATGGAAATACACAATGAATCAAAGTACCTTCATATAGGCTGTGATGAAGTCTTTCAGATGGGAGAGTGTTCTAAGTGTAGATTACAGTCCAGAGAAAACCTTTTTCTTGGCCATGTCTCTAAAATTGCTACAATTGTTAAAACATTGTATAAAAATGTAATCCCCATCATTTGGGATGATATGTTGAGGCATTTAGCTCTAAGTAATTTAGAACAATATCATATTGGTGATCTAGTTGAGCCTATGGTAAGATATAGATTATTTTTGACATTTCCCTTGAATAAAATTGTTTTTCTATTCCGTTGTAACTAGAAAATAAGATTTCCCATGAGATATTAATCACTTAATTAATTAGGAAGGAAATTTATGAATTACGAATTGATCAGACTATATACTTCTGTTAATTTAGTAATATTGTTACTATTATTGCAAAAGGTCATGTCATATGTAAAAATTCAGTTTTTTTATGAAAGAGCATCTTATGCATCTTTTCTTTATGATTTATTAGCATAATTTCCTATTTTATTTTCCTCAGCTATTTTCCTATTTAGCAGACTACATATAACAGTTGCAGACTACAAAATGTTACCTTTAGCGCAAAGAGAATAAACATGTATAATTGTTATTGAAGAAAGCTAGTCGACTGTTCTACATATCATGGATGATAAATATTCAGGACGCAGTCAGTATAAAAATGTTTTATTTGTGCCGACGTTTCAACCCAAATATGTGGGTCATCATCAGGGCTGAAAATTTAAATATACAATCAGAGATATAATATTATATGACCGATAATGGTAAAAAATAAACTATAGTGATTGATGGTACATGAATCTTAACTATTATTACAATACACAATATTAAAAATGAAATATGTAAAAAGTTATACAAACTAAACATAATGTATATAATCCTTTTATAAAAATTTGTAATATTTTTTCTTACTAACCGTGGTTCGAGCACTAAAGGCTTTCAAGTACTAACACATTTGGTAGGTAAGTGAAAGGGCTGGGGAAGGATTTTCCAGTTATCCTTTTTCAGATAGCAAAATATAGGTAAACATAGTCAGAGGGGGGGGAGGGAGGTAACATTTCTGTTGGGGAATGTAAATAATTTGCTGACTTAATATTCAAAATTTGTACAAGATTTGCTTTATTTCTTATGGTTACAGAATTTTGACCATTGGCTAGTAATGAAATGAACATAAGCAAGAGGTGCCAACCAATATAAATATAACATAGTTTGATTGAAGGTATACAATGGTTAGCCAAATAATATTTATAATAAAGACAATTGTAATGGATTGAAAAGATACATTGGACAATATATTATACAATATTTTAAAAGTAACAATATTAATCATAATAGAAGTATGTATTATATTAAGGATTACATAGTTTTAATAGTATAAGTATAAACATATCTGTGCCTGCTTATAGTATATATTTATATTGAGAATGGGCATTATATGTATATATACATTATATATATATATATATATATATATATATATATATATATAATAAACATAGAAATAGTTACCCATGTAAGTGGATGTGGAAATGAAAAACAAAATTTTAATTATTATAGACTATTGTTTTAGGAGGCAGAAAATATTCGATATGTGTTGCAGATCTTTTTTTTTTATTTATTTTGTGGTTAACTGGATAATTTGTTTCCAAATTAATAAATATAGCTTCAAAAAGTAGTCATTTTTGGAGATTGGGAACTGTGGCAAGTATGGTTGGGTTTTCAAAATCAAATGTGTGGTTGAGGATTATGGCATGTTCGGCTAGTTTCGAGGCGAGCGGGTTTCGTGTGGAGATGCTGTATTTGTGTTGATATAATCGTTTTTTTTTTTTAATAGTTTTTGGTTTCTCCTATATAAGAAGAATTGTAGTTTGCGCTAGAGCATGTGTGATATAGTATATTTGATTGTTGTAGGAGCGGAACAGGGTCTTTGAGTTTGGTGTATAGATTTCTTAATTTACTGTTCTTTTTGAAAAATATTTGTAGATGAGGGAATTTGGAAGTTAAAGCTTTTTTGATTTTTAGAGATAGGACTGGGATGTATGAAATGGATCTGTATTGGCGAATCGTGGTAAGAAATTGAGAGCAGTTTGTGAAAGACTGGTGAAGATGAGGTTTGGTTTGATTTTTAATTAGGTTTTTTATAATGTGATTAGGAAAGGAATTGGATTTTAGAACACTATTTGATATATATGAACACAGGCTTTGGAGTCTGGAAAGTAGGATCTTATGATTGACAGAATCAAAGGCTTTTGAAAAGTTAAAAAGGATTAGGATAGAAACTTTATGTTTATCTAAGGAGGATTGGAGGTCTTGGGTAATCTTAAGCATGGCAGATTGGGTGAAATATTGGGAATGGAAACCAAATTGTATAGGATTGAGGAGACAGTTTAGCTTGAGACAGTTGTTCAACTGAGAGTCGACAAATCTTTCTAGAGGCTTGGATAGATAGGATAAAATGGAGATGGGTCTGAAATCGGAATCTGATAAAGGAGTAGGAACTTTGTTCAATGGGCGGACGATGCCTCTTTTCCAGGTTTTGGAAAATGGAATTTTGGAGAGAGAGATTATTTATGTGTAGAAGTGCTGCATAATTTGATAATCATTTGTTTTTAATTTAAGGATGACAGAGAGTAGGTCAGTAGGAGAGATATGGAGAAAATATAACTTATTAGGATCGAAGGGGTTATCGGTGATAGAAAAATGTGAGTGATCTGATGTATATGTGGAGGGTGGCTGGTCAATAAAAAAGGAGTTTTGGATTGTTTGGATCAACTGGATATTGTGTGCAGTTTTGGAGCTAAGAACAAGAGAGGTTCTTAAGGATTGTCCATTTGGATTTAGAATCGAGTGCTAGGGATAAGATGTATTGGGCTTTTGAGTGGCTAGGTATATTTATGTGAGGTTTTGTAGGGATTTGAATGTGGAATAATGCTGAGGTAGTCAAGTATATATGTAGCCTCTCTTCTTCCATTAGTTCTCTTATTTGTGTATTAATCCAGGCAACGGAAGGACACCTAAAGAAACGTGTTAAAAGAGATGTATGATGATTAAGAAAATCAAGGAGGTTATAGGAAAGGCATTCGACCATGTCATCAATGGAGGGGAGAGAATAAATGGGTTCTAAGGAAGCAGATAGGAAATTGAGAAAAGGGCTGATGTTTTCCGTGGTTAATGAATCAAGATCTCTCCAGAAAATTTATTTGGATTTATGTATATGAGTAGAAACGTTGTAAGATATTTCAATAAGATATGGTTTTTGTAATACCATGCAATCAGACAGCAATCTATTAATTTAAAGTTAAAATAATTCAATTTATTTTCATTATCTCTTTATAACTGTCTTTTATTAAGACAAGGCCATCAATGTTAAAAGAGGAAGTATCTTCTTCTGCCTCTTCACCATCTTTTGAAGTTTTCCAGAAACTGAGGAAGGCTTATATTTTTCAAATACAGAGCTATCAAAAATTTTAAGCAATGTTACAGTTTCAGAAAAAAAAAACAGCGTTTAACTTATTTTTGAGAATATTGTGGCCTGTGGCTTGAAATTTGTATATCAGAACTAATCATAAGATAACTAAGGATGTCTAGATTTGTTGATATTATGTTAATATTTGATTAAAAAGTTTCATATTAATGTGTATAAGAAAGGAGATAAAAAAAATGTTCATTTCTTTACCACTCATTGATTTATTAATAATTTTTAAAGTGGGCCGTGGCTGGATGAAATTTTTGAGAATTATTTCTGCATGATTCCTTACGACAATTTTTGAAGTCCATATGTAAGTACAATTCATAACATTTCTGTAATTGTTGAATTTCTGAAAATTAGCCTACTTTAAAAATTCAAGTACAGAAATAAATTATTTTTTAAGGCTGATTGTCTGAACTTTTGTATCATTAGGTGTTTTATGGGGCAGGGTTATCCCTATGCCTAATCCCCAACAGGTCCTAATCCTTTATACCTAAATTAGAACATTTTGTATCGGGTGTATTGTAAAATTGTGCTGTATTGGCTACTTTCTGGTAAATGCTTAAAATATATATGATTGAAAAAAATGTATATATATATATATATATATATATATATATATATATATATATATATAGAGAGAGAGAGAGAGAGAGAGAGAGAGAAATCATTGTGTATACAATCTTCTGAAGGAGCTGTCTCTCTCTTTTGCTCGGCTGGTGGCATGACCCACCTCAGAGTCTATTTTCTCTTCATGGAACGCAGTACAACTCAATTTTATCCTCCAGAAGGGCTTCATGTTAAGGGAGCCATAAGTCCACAAGGTTCCCTTCAAATTTATCATTTTTTTAAGGTAATGGAAGTTGCATTTTTTAAATCTGAATTATTTTAATTAATATATTCTATTTTATTTTCATTCAAAACTCAATATACTGATTAAGTCATCATTACTAGCAGATGATACAATGGTTTTAAAGTGTTTGAAAGCATTAGGAATGATCCAAAAGTAAGACATTGAAAAACATGAAACATTTCCTCATGTGTGAAGTATGGCTTCACTGGAAGAAAAGGAAAAGTTTTTTGCATCATATCATGACTGGTTATGAAAAATATATAATCCTAAGCTAAAAAAAACTCGTGGTGAGCCTCAAGCTTCTCTGCATTTGGAGGGATCAGTACGATGTAATTTATTATGAGTTGTTCAAACCAAACAAAAGTATCATTTGAGATCACTAAAGATGGTCATTAGGTGAGCCCTAAAGGAATAATAGCTGCTATTCAAGCAGAGATACGATAAGGTGATTTTATTACATGACAACATTTGACCATATGTTGCAAAACCAATAAAAACTTACCTGTTAATGCTTACATTGAAAGTGCTACCCCACCCATTGTATTTACCAGATATAGCCCCTTCCGATTAATACTTATTTTGTTCAATGGCACTTTACCTGAGCAGCAGTTTTATTGTTATGAAGATACCAAAAAATGGGTCAATTCTTGGATAGCCTTAAAAGAAATCGTGATTCCAACATGGTATTCATATGCTACCAGAAAGATGGAAGACAGTTGTGGTTAGTTATAGGCAATACTTTGAGTGACTTGTTTTTTACCACTTACTTTAAACAAAGCATTAATTTTCACAAAAAAACTACAAGAAGGTATTCAAGATCCTAATAATTAAACTTTTAACTTTGTGAACAGGAATATTTTACAACACATAATGGAATGGGCTATTAAAGGTTTATTTTAGACCCCTACCCACCATCACACCATTAGAATTGAGTTATAACGTAATGTGGGGCATAATTACACTCTCCTCCGTCATGACCGAGTAAGCCGGACTGGCGGTGGAGTAGCCATATTTGTCCACAATAGTCTGAAAACACGAGTTCTCGATTTCTCTCCACTTTCCAACCACCCACAAATTGAATACCTATTAGTAGAAATCCTCTGTAATACCTCTCTTCTCCTTTACTCTGTGGCATATCGTCCTCTTGTTCCATTTGACCCTTCCTTTGAATCTACCCTATTGAATTTCGTTCCCCTCTATCCCAGAATAATAATCTCTGGTGGCCTCAATACCACTTTCCTTTCTACCTCCCATGATAAATCCTATCTAGAAGACCTATTCTTCTCTCTTCATCTCTTCATCATTCCTTTTTCCCCCACTCACCATACTAGCGAGTCCGACACTTGGCTAGATTTCTACATTATAGACTCTGCACAAAATCTCCTCTCCTCTTCCCAACTGCCAGTATCCTCTTTGTCATTTCACAATATGATACAAATAACCTAAAATATCTAAACTCCTTCTATCCAGCCTCAAACTATCACCTTCTGCCATCTAGATACCCTTACATGAGAAAACATATTACCTGACCTGGAAATCCTAGATTGGAATGGAATGTATTCTTGCTCTTCTATCGACTCTCTGGTTGATATTCTTACTACCAATCTCCTCAATACCAGACTTAATTAAAATTAAAAACAGCCTTAAAAAACCAATTCTTTACATATAATAACTAAGATTGTCAAGTATTAGTAACTATTTTGCCTTTTTTTTTTTAATTTTTATTCAAATAATCGATTTTTTTTGCTAGTCTGGGTATTGGTATTGCAATAGTTAGGCGGGCTTGTTCTTGGTCTTCCAAAGTGCAACCTTTCTCGTGTGTCAAAATCTCAACCTGTGCAAAGAAAAAACCTGTCTCGATTAAATCACCTCCTTACACAACAAGGCTCTTCCTAAGTTGTAGAGGTACAGATTTTTTTTAAATAGCAGTTGCTATTTCTGGTTTTGTCGATTGGGGATTATTGGAAATACATACAATGTCTTCCAATTCCTCCCTTTTCTTATGTAAGGTTATCCTTTTAGATTTTCCTTTGCCAAAAAAAGTGGAAGTGATATTACAGCCATTAATGGCGGTGGAATACAGTACAGATTCTTTACAATTCCTCAAAACATACAAAAGATTTAAATTGTGCGAAGTGTGCACCCTTTCTTTTGTGTTTTCCAGAGTATTTCTTAACAATCGGATGTCTATATCTTCGGGAGTAAGAGCTATGAGCAG
Organism: Nezara viridula; assembly: GCA_928085145.1. Lineage (NCBI taxonomy): Eukaryota > Metazoa > Arthropoda > Insecta > Hemiptera > Pentatomidae > Nezara > Nezara viridula. The sequence goes on from OV725078.1 coordinate 47,688,052, forward strand.
TATGCTTATCTTTATTTGTCTTTATGTTATGAGAAGATCTATGTCTCGTTCCAACGATGGTAACCTTGTTCTGATAAGACCTGTTTCAACATTCAGCCCGTTTGCATCATCTACAGCAGTTAATGTTTCAATATCCTCAAACTCCAATTTCTTTTTTAATTGTGGAGTTAAAAACTCCTTGTTGTTGGCAAGAGTGTTTAATAATTTTTTTGGTAGATCATTTAGTGCTGTATATTCATTGAAAACGATCATTGTAGAAATGTGTTTCAAAAATTGCTGCTCTCATTGGATACTTTTAGTGCTGTCAGCATTTCCACTATTTTTTTAAGTCTCCTACTTTTGGTATTGGTTCTGGATCAGGTGCGGAGGAGAGCTAAATCCAGATTGCGGTGCTTTTAACTTGGGCATAGTCTACTTACTCACAGTCTACTTTTTACACAATGCTCACTTTTGCTGATAACCTCGTTATATTCCCTGCGAATGACCAGGACCTACAATACAATGTAAATATAATGCAAGAACAGCTGTCCAGCATCAACATGGATAGGAAGACGGCCCCACCGAGTTATGAGAATATTGGGGATTTCAAATATCTTGGAGCCTGAATCAACGAAATCAGCTATATTGATAAAGAGGTTTCACAAAGACTGAGAGCAGCTGGAAGAATGTTCCTTTCAATCTGGAAAGGTTTCCTCAACAAAAGAGAGGTGACTAAGAAAACAAAGTTATCTGTCTATAGGTCAACATTCTTGCCTATCTATTCTTATTCCTCAGGATCATGGACCCTTACCTCTAAATGCAAGATGCAGATACAGGGAATCGAGATGAGGTACCTGAGAAAGGTTGAAGCAAAGATCAGGAGAGACTGGATCCACAACACAGGGATAAGGTCCAACCTCGAGGAATAGCTGGTAGACACCACTCTAGAAGAGAATAAACTAAGATGTTTTTGGTAGCTCCTGACAATGAATATGGTAAGAACAGCCAGGATATCATATGAGACACGAGTGGAGGGAAGAAAACCAAGAGGAACATCATGTATCACCTAAAAGGAAGGCATGTGGAAAGCATTCAGGAAACAAGGGCTGAACTAGAATAGGAGGAGAGAGTTGCTACGGAAGAGGGGCACTTGGTCCATACTCTAGAGAAGGTGTCCCCACACTGCGCAGCTGTAGAGAGGGATTGGAGTGTGATAATGATGATGACAAATAATCATGTTCACTGTCCTTATGTATGGATTATTGTGGATCTAATGTATTTATGATTACATCTTTTAGAAAAGTTTTAAAAAATTGGTTTAAAAAGTCCTTTCAGTTTTTAACATAAACATGAATATTTACCATAATAAAAAAAAATTTGATGTTATATTATTATTATAATGATCATTTTGGCACTAGTTCTCTTCTTCAATGGGGTAAGACCATAGTGTGCAATTTTCTGATAAAATTTCTGCAATATTACTTGAACTGAATGCTACATCCTCTCAGATTCCCTCTAAAAGCAGAGAATTAAGGGCTTGAAGTTTTCATTTTATTTTGCTTTTATGATTATATTAATCTTGCGACTATTGGCCCTTGTTATTCTTCTTTATCCTCCTCTTTGAGCCATTACTGGCGTAACAGAGCCTCAATCCAGTGGAGCCAGTCGAACTGTTTTTGATACATCCTCTTCATTTGAGCCAAAGTTTTCTCTTTGCTTTCTTCTCCTATTCTTTGTACTCAATCCTCATGACTTACATAATCTTTCTGGGTAGTCACTGTTCAGTCATACTGCAAACATGTCTGAACCACTTAAGCTGTCGCTTTTCGAGTTTGGTTTTTAATCCTGTCAATTGAAGCTGACCCCTTATACTCTTATTGTGTATGTGGTCTCTCTTTGTTTTACCAACCACTGTGAAGATATTTCATTTCTGTTCTCATGATTCGGCTGGTGTTCTTATCAAGCATGACACAACTTTTACTTCCATTTGTGAATATTAGGAGGTAGGTATACTGCTTTGTATCTGTGAAGCTTAGTTGCTTTCTCTACATTCTGTTGGCTAATTATGCTATTCCAAATCTGGTAATATATTATATTTGCCATCTTAATCCTTTTTCCAATTTCTACATATATTTTATCATACCTGCTAATGATGGTTTCTAAGTAGGGAAAGTGGTCCACCACTTCAAGAGCTTCTCTGTTGTATAACATCTATTCCTTCGTATTCATGGCTTGACAAAGCAAGTACTTTGCTTTTGTTCTTATTTATCACCATTCCTTTCCAATGGAGCTCCTCTTTCCATTCAACAAGAGTTTGCTACTGCTTTTCTCTTGTTCGCTTTGAGCATATAGAAAGCTCCGGACTACAATAGGACTTATGTTCTATCTAGCAATTAATGTTGGGATTGTCCTCTTACGTATCTAATGTATTTTGTCTATATAATGTAAAAAGAAGAGGACTAAGGCTATCACCCTGCCTGACACCTTTGTCCATCTGAAATGTAGTCATCTACTGTTGACTCCAATTATATTTTATTGAAAATTAAAATTTACATTTTTGAATTTATATTTATTTTATAGTGTGAATTTATTTCAGGTATGGGTTTATGCTGAAGATGTGTATCGTTTTGTTCAGTATTCAGTTTGGGACAAGTACGCTGCTGTTTTTCCCAGGGTTTGGGCAGCTAGTGCCTTTAAAGGAGCATTTGGTGAAACTTTATATGTTCCCAATGTTAAAAGACATCTAGAAAATAATCTAAGATGGCTTGAAGTTATGAATAATGAAGGACTAAAATTCAAAAATGGTTTTCAAGGAATAGTTATTACTGGCTGGCAAAGGTTTATTTAGTTTTAATAAATTTATTATTATTTATTTATTTAAATTATTATTTAATTTATTGAAATTTTAGTATGCTAGTATATGTAAATATATATATATATATATATATATATATATATATATATATATACACACAATTTTTTAATCATTTATTTATTTTTTCAGATATGATCATTTTTCTGTTCTTTGTGAGCTACTACCTGCAGCAATACCTTCATTAGCTGTTACTATGGTCGCTACAACTCATGGTTATTTGAACTCATCTATAAGAACTAAGCTAAATACATATCTTGGTTGTGGTGTATTTGGACCTACTTCATTTTTCAATCTTAATACCGACCCATTTTTGTGGGATTCTTATTCTAGATGTACATTTCCAGGTCATGCTTTTTTTAAACTCACGTATAGGTTCAACAATGCTGAAAAAGAAGCTAAAGAATTAATAGAAATGATACGTAAACAAAAAGGTTGGATGACAGAGTATAATGTCAGGCACAATTTTTCCACCCCACTTCGCATTGAAGAATTAATGCAGGAACATTCGAGAATTTATCATACAATGACATCTCTTAGTAGAGTTGCTAGGGAATCATTGTCTGATATTTTTGATTTTTATACTATTGGGGAATGGGTTGAACAAAATATTTATCCATATGTATTGGATTTAGAAGAAATTCAAAGGGATGCTTTAGCCCTGAAAGCTAGGCATGTTTGGCCGAAAAGACCTTTTCCTGTTTTAAAAGATTTACAAAAGCTAGGTATTCAGACTTCTGAAGAAAGTGCAGATGATACAATACCTCCTGGCTGAATCTTTTGCATTAAATTTTATGTTAATGTTGCTTAAGATTGATTAAACTGTTGTGATAGAACTGTTGCTTATGATTGATTAAACTAATGTGATAATGATCTCTGTTTATGCTTTGAACTGAGGTTCCATGTACCTAGATGTTTATTATCAATATAATTACATCTTTGTATAATATTTTTTATCTAACCCATAAAAGTTATGTGTATAGAAGTTCTGTACTACGGATATGGGATCATATGAACACAATCAAAATAAACAATATGTAATTTATATAATTATACTTATAGGCTATTGAGTATTATATTTTTTCTCTTTACATTTCAGTTATGAATAAATCTTGATAAATTATAGATTTTATTCAATGTTAATTAATTATAGCTTTGATAATTATTTTATTATTATCACTTCTTTTAAATATACTTTAAGGAATATGAGAAGAACTATGCTAAATTAAAATAAATAGTTCATACATTTTTTATTGTATTTGCTAAGGAAAAATAACTTAGTCATACATTGAAATCACTTATTTTAAAGATTCCCAGTATTGGTTTTCATTATTTATTTATGAACTGTTAATTTAAGATATTTTTAAATTGCTAACTGGGAGATAAAGTGGTTCAGCCTGCTTTTTAAAGGGCAAGTCTAATTTTATTCATTGTTTAAGTGAGAGTAAATGTTACTCTTACATTTTCTTTCTTTTATAAATTATTATCTATGTTTTCTTTATTTATTTTTAAAATTTTACTACATGAATTAGCAATAGCAATTAACAGTGTATTATCTATTATTTATTATATACAGGGAGTCCCGTAAGTAGAGGGGAATTTTTATAGAAATGATAGCCGACCTCAAGTGCTACAATAATGTTTTTACGAACAATGGGCCAATTTTCAGCATAAAAGTAGAAAATCCATGTTTTGTGTTTTTTTTAGTAGTCGTATTTTTTGTTGAATAGGGAGCGATAACTATTATGATTATCCAACTATACTACAGGTAACCCAATTTTGGAAAACTTCTTCGGTTAATAAGCTTTATTTATTTATGTATTAATTGAGTTGAGATTTATTGGAGAAAAATTTGAGATTCACCTCAAGTTTTGTAAGAAATGATATGTGATGTTTTATCCTGCCAAGTAAAAGTACCCCTGTTTTCAGCAAAAATGACTACAATTAATTGTTGCAAACCTATTATTTCTAATTTTTCCATGATCTCGGATATTTTATAGTAAACTTGATTGCCTAAATACACTTTTGATTTATAAATATTAAAAAATTTAAAATAATGGTTTTTCAAAAAAATGTCTGGTAAAGTGTTTATGAAACTGTGTTTTTCATTCAGATTTGTATTGTAGAAATTGATCCATATTAATAAGGGACAATCAAAATGTTTCTGATTCTAATATTAATGTTTTCATGAAAATAATTAATGTTTTAATAATAAATAATAAGCAATCAGCAGGTTTCTTTCGTTTAAACCTGTGTGTGTGTGTGTGTGTGTGTGCGTGTGCGTGTGCGTGCGTGTGTGTGTTTGTGTGTGAGAGCAAGCGTGTGAACAGTCTACCTCCAAAAAAGAAAAGCTGTACAAAACTGAAAGTGCATATTTAAGTTAATTATATGCCTGGAATGTTGACTAACTGAAAGTACCACTTTATATCATCGATTTTACAATTTTCTATAAAACGGCTCCAACGATTTTGATTGAACTCAATGTATCAATATATAATTAAGTAATATTTAATATCATTTAGATTTATCACCATGGATGTTGCTTAACAGGGCCTTAGTACCCAATGTTCAAAATTTCTTCCTCTAAAGTACCTTTAATTTGGTTTATTTTAAATAATTAATTATATTCCATTGTTTGCAGTAATTAAAAAAGGCTAAATGTAACTTTCGAAAGAATTTGATAATTAAATAAAGGAGAAAAAAAAGAAAAATGCTTATTTAGCTCTAAATAAATGAATCTACGGATATAATAGCCAAAGGGATATGTATAATTGGAAAGCGGAGAGTTTCAGAAAGAAAAAAAACAATATCTAATTAAGATAGTCGTAGAAGGTAACAGAGAGTGACAAAAAAAAAGAAATATAAGAGAAAAGAACAATAAATTGCACTACTGCTCATCTGTGTTGAGTTGCTAAATCACTCAGCATACTAATCAGTCAAAATTGATACAATTTAACAAAAGAGAACACATAGGATAAAGTATTACGGGACCATTATCCAACATAACGAATATTATAATTCATTCATTCACTGTTACAACTTTTTTTTTAAATTTTCTTCCATCTCTTTTTTGTCCGCTGACTCCACTACAAAACACCCAGAATTAATACAGATGGTGGTGTAGGATTCCCAATAATGTCTAAAATAAAGAGTTCTCCATACTCAGCAGGTGGTTCCTTTCAACATCTAGTTCTTCCAAAAAATCAGCAGTTAAAGGCAGAATTGCTCCTCTACTCCTTAGAACCATAGTCCCCGAGCCGAATATTATCTCTAACCAAATTCCTCTTTATATTTCTCTATCAGGTACAGTATGCATTTTCCATAGATTTCCTCCTTTTTTTTTTTTGTACTTTGAGATCCTGATCCTCATCGTTTTTTTCAAATCTAATAGTAGGATCAGCTGTCAGAGCTTCTTTTCCTTTCGCATTAAAGGTCAAGATATCTACAAATCTCGCTGAGCCTTCCGTATCCAGGCAATACACTACTAGGAAGCATCTAGACTTTTTCTTCTCCAGGAATTCGGCAATTTCTGACAAGGAATATGTTATTCGGACATTCGCTCAATACATGAGCTGGGGTTTCTGACTCTCGTCCACATTTGCGGCAGAGGGGTCCAACATCCCCATTCGCCTGGCTGATTTTGTGAAAACTGGTATTATTTAATGTAAATAACATGTATCCAAGGAAATTAAATGAAATTTCCTAATTAAATATAAACTTTTAAAATTGCACATTTGCGGCAGAGGGGTCCAACATTCCCATTCGCCTGGCTGATTTTGTGAAAACTGGTATTATTTAATGTAAATAACATGTTTCCAAGGAAATTAAATGAAATTTCCTAATTAAATATAAACTTTTAAAATTTGTTTTTAAGTTTTAAAAAGAAGTATATAACACCCAATGAATCAAGGCAATGACATTTAAAAAACTATTTCATTGTAATTGTGTGAAATATAAAATTATTTCATGAATATGTAAAACATTTGTTTATTATAACCTTAAATAAATTGACTGTAGTTTAATAACTCTAGATTCAATAATATATGAATTTGGTATCAATCGTCTGTTTATTCTAAAAAAATTATCATGTAAACTTTTAGGACATTAAATTAGTAAATAATTTGATGAATTTCCCTTTGTGAAACCCCAACATTATCTACTTACAATTAGTGTGACAACTTTTGACCTACCTATGGCAGGCAATGAAAATCTCATAACTCCATTTTAGTAAACATTACAATGCAAAATAAAAGTTTAATAACTAATAGTCGTACGGACCATAATCATTCATAGGTTAAATATATAGATGCACTTTCAAATCTCTCTAGGCATATATAGCTCACATCACCTCTTTCTATGGTATTATAGAAGACATCTTTATTCTCATCTTCCAAGGGCTCCGTGTTTTTTAAATTATTGCTTCCTATTCAACAAAAAATGTGACTTGCTTAAAAAAACACAAATCTTAAATTTTCTACTTTTCTGCTGGAAATTGGGCAATTGTTTATATGAACTTTTTTATAGATCTTGATTTCTACTATCTACCATTTAAATATTTCCCTCTACTTACGGGACACCCTGTTAAAAAAAAACTACCACCTACAACCCATGAAGGGTCTCGAGTTTAGTATTATTTAGGGAAAGTACTGTTTATTGGTCAGCGGTTGTGCAAGGAGATGATTTGACCGAGATTATGCTCAACTGCAAGGTCTTTCCCCTTAATTAAATATATAATTAGGGGTACCCACTTTGTAGAGGCTGGGTGTACCCTAGGAGGATCTCTTGATCCCAGTGTAGCCCCACAGCAGATGAAACAGAATAAATAATTTTTCTGCCGGGATTCGAATCTGGGATCTTGAGCATTCAAAGCTGGGTGCTCTACCACTGAGCTACCCCACTCCCTATATATATGTATATTTTTTTGTTGTGTGTTCCTTTGGACATGAATACTTTTAGGTACATTTTTCTAGTTGTTTTTGAATGTTTTAGATATTTGTAGTTAATCAAATTGAATTTGGTAGATCCTGTTTCAGTATTTCTGTTTTATTAGAGGTTAAAAATCATATGTTTGATATACCTCTTTCTCATTTTGTCTTCCTAGAGTTAATTAACATACACAATACTTATTGAATTATATGGGTGAATTTCTAATAATGGCCACTTTTCTTAATAAAATTTTAATAATTTTGACTGCATTAAAAAAAACTCATTTTATACCTACACCTTCTATTGACATTCAGCTAAAATAATCTTGACAAAAGGTCAAAAGTTTTTTTCATGGAAAACTTATAAAACTTTAAAATCCCCTTCCACGTCTTTTAGGCTATACACGATTTTACCCGGGTTTGGGGAGAGTGTGAGAGATTTAAGTCATAGTTAAAAGCCTCCCCCCCTCCTGCACTGGGACGCGAACTCTTAATTATTCTATCTTCTGTAATCAGGTTGCTGTGCCATCCCATCCCTAATAATGACCATTCACTTGAATTCAATATAAATTTTTAAAGATCTATAGGTAAAGAAATAAGTGAAACTGGGTAGAAGATGAACTGAATGTGCTTGCTCCCCTGCATATAGGAAATTATAAATAACCAAACATTCTAAAAGGTTTTTATTAAAATAAAATTATTTATATTTTATAACTTAAGGTAAGGCCACACTCATGGTCAAAATTAGTCTATGTGTTCCATAATGCGTATCGGCCTAGTTGTGCAGCGAACATCATTGGCACATGATAGTCAAATATTGCAGGATGGGAGATTGGCCCAATATTTGCCCATGTATGTAGGATACGAGGCGGTCGTATCTTTACCTAATGTTAAGGTATGTTATGTAAGTAATGACAGTTTAATACCTGAAGCAACCATAAAATCATATAATTCTTTAATATTTCATTGTAAAGATATGTTAATTCACCATATAGCAGTAGGATAAAAACCAGATTATACTTAATAAATTTTTTAAAGTATGGACTAAAACTTTCCCTTAAATTGAGAAACGCCAGTATATGAAAAATTAGTATTATAAAAATAATGGATTTGTGAAGAAGTTCAGTTTTATTTAAATATTGGGGAATATTTTAATAAAACTACTTATGTAATGAAAGTATTAAAGAATTTTATTTCTGGCGCTAATATTATATTTTATTTTATTCATAAGTTTGAATTTTTTAAAATTAAAACCAAAAATTATCTGAACAATAATTTTTCTTGAGATGGGTTGTTGGTCAAGAATAATATCAAATAATGAAAAGTATTTTATTTTATGTTTATATAATCATATGTTCAGTATTTTATAAATAGTTCTGTTATTTGATGTTTTTCTTGATCACCACCGAGACCCTTTGGCAGATTTACACACAGGCTTTCAAGGCTCTAGCCTAGGGCAGCAATTCATGCTGAGGGGCAACGCTTGAATGAAATTATATTTTTAAATTTAGAAACCTTGTTAATATTAAAATAATAGCTCGATTAATGAATGGTGATAGACCCAAATCTTATAAAAAAAAATAAAGTAAAACTAATGTTAAATAAAGATAGTCCTCGTGATAGGGGGAGGGGCTGACACTATCTTCCATGCGTGTTGCTGTAATGCCATGACAACAAATCTGATTCTGCCTGGACTATCTCTTTGAATTACTGTACAGTCAACCATAAAAACATAATAAATATAATTTTTTCTGTTTTAATATTATTCTTACATAGTATTATGTACTAAATGTGTAATTCAATCTTATAAGATCCTTTAATTATAAAACTACTTACACCTTGTGCTAATAAGAAAATAATTTGGTTGTATGAGTATAGAAAGAAATCAAGAGACAACATTCATTCTGTCAAATATTCAAGAAGAGATATTCGTAGTTGACACTATGAAATATGTAGTTGTTGATTGAAAGTTTATAAATATAAGACCACCGTGTTTTTTATTGCAAAGATTTATTCTTATATATTTTTCCAAATATACATTATAACTACCTTCTGATATAGCAACGTTTTTTTAGGTTAAGTAAGAAATTAATCTTATTCTAGTCTAAATTAAAATAAAACTTAAATATTTACTTCTGCCTTCTTTTTTTCCCCCCTTCCTCGCCTTTTCGGCTATACAGGATTTTTTCCGGGCCAGGGTAGAGAGCGGGGGATTAATATCAGAGCCCCCAGGCACCAGAATTTCAACTCATAATCTTCAGTTTATCACGAATATTTTGCTATGTATTAACCCGCCTGGCCACTCTTTCCCCTTTTTTACTTTGGCTTAATTACTTAAGTTGATCTGATATAGTAACTAAAAGATTGAGCCCCTATCGTGTCCTCTTTCCTGTATTATTATGTGGCAGTCCCCAATGTAATTTCTATAAAGACCATAAATTGCATTTTGGAATTTAAGGAGGTGTAGTAGGTAGTATTATTTCTTAGAAATGTGGATATATTTTTAAATATGGTTAACCTTTTGTAACTTAGACCTATTTAGATCTTATGTGACTAAACTTGGAGATATCATTTGATTCTCCATGATTCATTGGATTTATATTCTGGAATTAGTTTCATTTAGGTTTGCGAGGACCAATCAGTAGTTCCTTGAAGCAATGAGTTATGACTCATTAGTTCAGTCAATTTTGTGGCATTTGAAGAGGTTTTCTATCTTACTCTACACCCCAACTTCTTTCCTGGTGACACCAGATGGATTAATTATAAGCCTTGTCCCTTTCAAAAGATGCTGATCTACTTTTATTTTTAAAATATGCATGATTTTTTTGAAAATATACGTTTTTTTAGAATATTCGTATTCCTTCATTTTTTTAAAATTTCTATTCGAATCTCTGATATTGCTTTGTTTGGTCCATGATGCTTTAATTTATTATATGTTAGTTTCCATATTTTCTCTTATGTTTGATATCTACTTATAGGTTAGTAAATTAAAAGATAGATAGAAACATTGATATTTTTCCATAAAATTATAGGTTAATTATTATATTTATTATTCATGGGACTTCATTGTAAACTGGTTAAGTTGTATTAGATAGTGTACATATTTTCTTACATTTAACTTTTATTTTATTTTTAAATAATGTTTTTCAGTTAATGGAACATGGACCCTCAGTTGATGGTTTTATGGTTGTTGATATATATATATTTTTTTTTTAAATAATGGTTTATCATTGGTAAATTTTAAACTGTGATAAAATTGAAGATTTTTTTTATTTAAACTCTAGTTTGTGTTCAATATTTATGTTAAGTTAATTTTTGCTCTTATCTAAGATAAATATTTTTTGTATTTATTGAAAAAGGGTTGTGAAATCTGAACTTATAAGGAATAATTAGCCTTTATTACATGTTTATGCTAATTGGGACCAAATAGTTTTCAATTGATTTAGTTTATGGTTATTACAACAATGAGCTAATTTTGACTTTAGAAAAATAGAAGCCTTTATTGGTCATTTGTTTTGCAGTATAATAATATAATTTCTTAAATACTGCTTCCCTAGATTTAAACTGTACACAATTGGATAAGGAATTAAAATTATCTAAATATTAGTTATGAAAACTAATGAAATTCAAACATATTGATATGCTGTTTACTATAACTAGTTTGTCTTTATTTAAAGAATATATATGTGTATATATATATAATTTACAAAATTTCTTCAATCAACCTTTGAGTATTATATTCCAATTTAAATAATTGTGTTTATATATATATATATATATATATATATATATATATATATATATATATATATATATATATGTTTTCAATGGATTTATTTGTATGTATATGCATAGCTTGTGTGTGTGCATGTGTATACTTTTTTTATTAAAATTATTGTGGATGAGATGGCAATTAATAATCTTAAAAAGAAATTCATGTATGATTAATGTCTAACAAAGATTCTATGTTTCCTGCTTATAGTCAATTATACTTTTTATATATATATTTTACAATGATTGTTGACTGTATTAGTGTTAAAACATAAATGGTTACTAACTTTGTTCATGGAATGATTATCACTGTTGTTTTGTCAAAAGGGACTAAGCCATCAATTTCGTGAGGGGAAGGGAAGGTTGTTATTTCTTCTTATTCAAAAAATCCTGATTTTTTTAAAACACTGGAATCTCAGATGAATCTATATTAAAAAAAAATTACTTTTTTGGTCAAGAAGTCAACTTTTTTTAATAAAAATGATTATTTTTTTTAAATGTTTATTATATATTTGTAAATATATTGATAAAGAGTTAATTATATATAAAATAAATGTATTTATTGGTAAAAAATAAACAGGCAGAAAAAACTAATAAACCAACACTACATAGAAGATAAATAAAACAGCAAAAAAATGTAACACAAAGGGCAATGATAAAAATAATGTCTTAACTCTTTTGACCAAACACAAGTGATGTATGGTTAATATATAATTTTAAATCATTTATTATTTTAAAAGTAATTATTAACTGTTCTTGTTCCATTTTAATTTTGGATGGGATTATGTTAAAATGTCTCTATTTCAAGAGTTTTGATTGATTACTTTATTTAATCTTTTTAATGGTGGGTGGAATTATTTTTAGTTTAGTTTGAAAATTAAAATTTAATTTTGTGCGTGTCTTCATTAGTTGTTAATTATTTAACATAGTTAATGTATTTAACTTAAGATTTTCTGAAAAAAAAACAACACTGGTTTTTCATATATCTGCTGTCATGGAAATACGTTTTGACTTTCAACTTTAATTAATGTTATTGTGTCATGGTGATCTAAGTGGATATATAAAGTTAGAACTGCTGAAAAAATTAAATAAACACTATTAATAATAGAAGAGGGAAGAAGAAAGTACTAAGTCCCTACTTGTTGATATGTTTGAACTTCACCATGATCTATGGTTAAATACAGAGAGGTATTTAGGTATTATCAGAATCACACTTCTAGCACTATCATTATCATTGCCGACCTAAGAGGTTTGGCACCCCTGGGCAATGATGTCATCTTGCTAAAACAAAGTTAATTTATTTCTTAATCTATTGAATATTTCTTAATATTTTAATAACATTTAATTTAACCTGTTTTTAATTCATTAATAAATTCATGTTTCATTATATTTCTGTTCTTCTTGTTTCGTAATTAATGGGCTAATATTAATTATTTTTATGCTCTACAAAACATATGAGAGTTATTAAAATTTCCTTTTTAATTCCCAACCAGTGGCAGCCGCCTTATTCCAGATTAGTGCCCTCAAGCAGATGTGCAGGCACTGATTATTGTCATAATTTCTCCTTGTATTTTTGGATCTATATATGCTTTCTGCATTCTTAAGAAATAATTAAGATATTTTTAATTTTTAAAAGTTTTCTAAATATTGGTTATTAATTCCAATATTAATGTTTTTAATCTGTGATATGATGATTTGTATCTTGTATTTATAACTATTTGAATATTACTGAGTATTATATTATTATTGATATTTTATAGTGAATTATTGTTTGTTTTTAGTTTTCTGTGGTGGGTGAAAATGAATGTTTTAATCTCTATTAATTTAATATGAAAAATAAATTATTGCCATGTAAATACATCTTTATGGTTGAATGAAAGACAAAATAATCTATACAAATTGAAAAAGAACATTACTTTATTAAAATATATTTGCCACTTAGTTGTGTTTGTTTCCATTCCAATCTTTACACGGGTTTTTAACTTTTTATTTATTTTTAAAGCTGATGATTGTTATAGAAATGGAACATAGGAAATTGCAGCATTTACAAAATTTTATGTAAATTGTATTTTTTTTTCCGGGATTAGATAGGTTAGGTGATCTATAGCTGTGTAAAGTGCTCTTTGATACAAAACATCCACTATCATCTTTTTTTCTTTTCTTTTTTTATGAATAGTATTTAAAAAACAAAATTGCTGTAAAACTTATTAGTTTGTAAATTTCCTGACATATTCATTTGATATTTCTTTATAGATTACTAAAATTTATAATAACTTAAAAAAATACATTCAAATAATAATTTCTTACAAATTATAAAATTCCATCTACTAATTGCATTTGATTAATGTTTGTTTTCAAGAAAAACTAAATATGACTTAAGATTATATTATGAACATTGTATAAAAGGATTATTTTAATTAAGTATGTGATATAATAGTGTTAAGGCATCTCAATTCAATTATGTCATGTGCATTACTGGTCTCTTAATTAGATATAATTTTAATCTATTATTTTAATTAAATATTGTACTTTTTATTCTTGACCTTTATTTTAGTTTTAACATTATTGCAAGTTGTATACTCTTTATGAGAGCATTTTTTTAACTTGGATGCTGTACCCTTTGTAATTGTTTCATAAGCCCTTTTATGTGAATGTGTGAATTGATGAGGTGTTTATGTATGTATTTATATGGTCCAAAATTCATTTCATTCAGATATATAGTTATATATTATAAAACATTAAATTTCATATTTTTATTTTTGTTTTAATTGTACATACATTTTTTGTAGTAATGAAATCTAATATTGGTTTAAGAAATGACTTGAGTTTAGTACCTTCAATAATCAAAATTAATAAATTAAATAGTTAAATAAAATTAAGATAAAAGTACTTCTTAGTATTAGTTATATATGTCTTTAAATCCATAAGAAAAAAATTAAGTTCAGACTTTTTAAAATTATATATTGTAGTATTATTAGTCAGAATTAATTAATTAATATTCATAATTATGATGTTTATAACTAATCAGTGAATTCATTCGAGTCAAATATGTTAATTTTATCGAACTAATTCAAATTTGATTTTTCAATTCCTTAAAGCAATTTATTTCAATATGTTCGTGCTTCAATTGTTCAGCTAAATTAACTTTTGAATTATTTGATATATATGAACCAGTTTTATCCATTCAATGAATTAATTTAATTTGATTCCATGAATGTAATTATTAATGATATTTTTATCACCAATGGATCCAGAGAGGTTAGGGAGGATCGCGTTTAAAAAAAAAATTGCAATAATTTTATATTATTTCCTCCATATTTTTATTCTATAACAAAACGAAATTTGTTTCATTATGGAATAAGTTATTATTTCAGGTTTAGAAACTCATTCCATGTACATGGAAACATGACCAGTTTAATAATGATACTTCTTGTAAGAAGTATAGTTTTAGATAAAAGGTTTTCTCGTTGTTTATATTTAAAAGGAAACTTAAAATCAATTATTTAAACTACTAAGTTAGTAATTAACATGTTTATACTTGGTTAAGAGTTTGTTTTTAATTTATTTAATGGTAACAATATGAGCTAATTGACTGTGCAAATGATTGTTGAGTGAATGTTTCCTCATGATTTAATACAAAATTTTCCTGTTCTGTTTGATTTTTGGTAGGTTTTGAATTATTTAACCTTTTTTCCCTATTACAAAATTAAAAACTAAAATGTTGGTGTTTAAATCCCATATCACCCTGAACAATTTTATCATAAGGATCATTGTAGGACCTCCTTGCTTGGATTCCATGCATAACCCTAGAATTCTTCCCTTCTTTTGCTTTAGCTGCATAACACAGCGAAGTTAAAATAAATATTGAGTCTTATAAAGAGTATTTTATTGTTTGCTTCCGAGAAAAAAATTCTGGATCGCCCCTGTTTTTTATAAACAATATTTTGTATATTATTCATGAATATATAATTAAATTCTTAGATGAATTAATTTGTTTTTAATTTGAGAATAGGTAACATTTTGTTTAATACTGTAAACATTGAAAATGTTATTTGTAAATATGTATATAACACATTCATGGAAATTGAAAGTATTCATTACTTTGATAGATTTTGACATTTTTATTTAAAATATGTATTTACTTAAAAGGATAGGATTATGCAACTTAAATAATTTTAAAATTGTAATAACATTTTTTATACCTGTTATTATTGTAGAAATATAAAACTGTTTATTCTGTTTGCTACTTTTTTCTGTTCAATACTTAAAATTCTGATCTGATTTATTTTTTTTGTTTTTTAATACCAACATTAACAAGGTGATAAAAATATATTCCTTACAATAAATATTAAAGAAAGATTTGAATACAGTGGTGTTGTTCATTATCAATTTAAAAAGACTTATGATTTCATTGACCATCAGAAGCTGTATAATATTCTGAATGAGCTGGGTATATCAACAAAGTTAGTAAACATTGTAAGGAGTGTATGACCAAAACATTCAAAAAAATTAGAATCGGTAATTATTAATCTGAGAGGTTGAAAAAAAGTGATTTCCTTTTAACTGCACTATTTAATTTAGCATTAGAACATGCCATTATGGAGCTTATATGTAGCAATAAAGGTTCTAATCTGGGTGCAACAATATCCCAGCTTGGTTATGCTGAAGATTTGGTACTTTTTAAAAAAAATAGACGTTATTCATGAATAATATTTAAGTTGTAAACGATCGAAATTCCGAATAATATTGTATAAATTAGTAAACAATTAAATTAAAGCCATTGGTGATTGTCTGATTGTAATTTTTACGCGATAGGAAATATAGTGGGTCATGGATAAGGGGACGCTTTATATCTCTATCTGAATTCCCCTCCCTCTAAAATATTTTTTTTTAAATTCTTCGTCTTCCTCTTATGCCATCAGTTGGCGTCGAGGAGCCTCAATCCAGCATAACCACTCTTCCTGGTCCTCGCTTAGCCGCTTCATCTCATTCAGGGTTTTGCCTCTATTACTTCCAATTCTTTGGATATACTCTTGGTATGTAATCCTGGGGCGTTCGCGTGGTCTCCTTCCTGTGGGTCGAGCCTCTGATATCTTTATAGGATTCATGTCCTCGATCATGCGACAGACAATTCCAAACCACTGGAGTTACCACCTTTCTAGAGTGGTTTTAAGTTGTTGCTCTCTAAAGCTTTCGTTCCTAATGCGATCCCTTCTAGTTCTCCCAACAGATCTATCGAAGGAACCTCATTTCTGCTGCTGTTATGCGACTAGAGTACCTGCCCAGCTTTCTCCGCCGTAGGTGAGTGTAGGTAGGTAAACAGATTTATATACATGCATTTAGGTCTACTTCGCGGTGGCCGATGATGCTATTAGTTGTTTGGTAATACACTTGATTCGCCTTACATATTCTGTTTGATATTTCGGCGTCTATCTACCCAAGCTACTAATTACGGTCCCTAAGTTAGTATATTCACTCACCTTACTCTAGGAGGATCCCTTTCGTGAGCTACTCTTCTTCCCATTTACCAGAGCTAGTTGTAGTTTGGTCTTGATGTCGTCTATTAGGACTATGTCATCCACGTTTAAAAGGCTTTGTACGAGGAAAGTTCTCATATTACATTTCCCAATTGTCCCAATTTCGTCTATTTCATTTATAAATAGAAGGGGACTTAAGCTATCTCCCAGTTTAACTCCTCTCGAAATTGGAAAAGGTTCCGATTCCATACACGGGCGGATCTATGGGGGGAGAGGGGATTTGGGGCTGAAGCCCCCTCCCCCAAAATGATAAAATATAACCATGTTTTATGGAAAAAAGTATTAAAAATTATGTCTTAAAGTATTATTGGTCGAGTAATTACATTTAAAAGGACTTTAGGAATCACTTAAACACGAATTCATATAGGTAGTTAGTTTCTTTCTTTTTTTCCCAAAGTAATTATAGTTATTTTTATAAAAAAAATCTTTTGGGCTGAAGCACCCCTAAATTAAGTCCTGGATCCGCTAGTGATTCCATACCATTAATCCTTACCACTGCTATGGCTCCTTGGTAGGCTGTCTGTATGGCCGCCTGCAAGTCTCCAGGTACACCCTTGGCTATTAGGGCATTCCAAATTTCTTTTCTTTGGACCACATCAAACGCTGCCTTCAGATCAAGGAATGTAAGATACAGATTTTTATCTCTGTCCCAAGCTTTTTCAGAAATATTTCTGAGAACAAAGATGTGATCCTGCGTCTGTCGGCCGAAAACCAGCCTGCTCCACTTCTAACTGCCCTTCCAAAATCCACCGGAGTCTCCGTTCTAGAATAGAAGTGTAAAGTTTATAGACTACTGAAAGCAAACTAACGGGTCTATAATTTTTGCAGTCAGTCGTGCATCCTTTTTTATAAATCGGGAAGATTATACAATATTCCCAGTCCCTGGGAATTTAATTTCTTTCTTATACTTCTTGGAACAGCGAATGAAGTGCTTTAAGGAGTTCTTGACCACCATATTTCAAATACTCTGGTGCAATTCCATTCCTTCCTTATGTTTTACCTCTGTTCAGCTTATGGATTGCATTTTCTATTTCTTCTTCCCCTATAACCTCCAGGCTTTCTTGAGTATTGGGCTCTTGTTCTTGGCAATGGTCTGTTTCTGGGTTTTCGGAGAAAGTTTATTTCCTGTGTTCCAGCGTGGGATACCTCTTCACTTCAGAGCAGAGCTCCACAGATCTCTATCCTCCCAGTCCCTCTCCTGTAGACCTCGGCCGGCCATCTCCTCTCGGACTCCTTCCATACACGTGGTTCTGGGTCTTCCTCGCCTACGCTTTCTGGGTGGCTGCTCTTCCGGCATTCTCCTGCAGTGCCCATACCACCTCAACCGCCGTTTCCCGATCCTTTCAGAGACGGTCTCTTCTAAACCTCCTCTAAATTCTCTGTTTCACTACTTCATTTCGGACTCAGTCCAGGCTCGTTAACTGTAGACACCTTCCTCAAAAATCTATTCTACAGTCCGAATTTTGGCATACAAGCCAGCATTCATCGACCATGCCTCATATCCGTAGATTAATATGGACTCGACAATAGCCGTGAAGATACGCTGCTTGTTCGCGTTTGAAATAGTGTCGTTCCAGAGAACAGGATACAGCATTCTAGTTGCTTTTCTTGCCATCTTTACCTTGTTTCGGACATCCACATCGGACGTTCCAACATCGTCCAGATAAGACCTGATGTATTTAAATGCCAATACTCTTCTGCACACCTGTTCACCTATGCGTAGATCTTCTTCTTCGTCTTTTCAGAAGTAAAAGATAAAGAAATAAAGATTTATGTATTCTATCTTACTAGGGGAGGTTAAGGACATGGGGTCACCGGCTCCAATGAAACTTTTTTTGGTGATACTAGGTGGAAAAGTATTAGACCCATGTCCGAGGGTTCTTGCCAATGCGCCCTAGGACCCGAAAAAAAATATATAAAGTTTTATTATTTTTTTATGTTACTATTTTCTGACTTTGCTATGAATGAATTTGTAAGTTATTATCAAGGTCCGGAATTTTTATGCAGTAAAAATCCACAGAATATGCCATACAATATGCAGTAAAAAAAATGAATGATACAGTAACTTATAAACGAAAAACAATTATTGTATTAATACGTAATTAAATAACTTCTATTGCTCAAATTTAATTACTGTTTTAAAATCTATGAACTATTTAGGTAAAAAATTTAACATTAGTCAATTTTACTTTCGCCGGCAAAAATTAGAACACATTTTTTGTGAATGTTTTGAGGGTTCATAGTAAAAACATACATTTCGTCAGTTTAATCCAAATAGTCACTAAATACACTTTTGATAAAGCCTATCTTTTGAAAACATATTTGTGAATTACGATCACATCTATTGACGCAAAGACAAGGCATTAAGGCAAGGCAAATAACTCTTATGAGTTCAAAATAGGCAGCATTCTAATTATTGGCAATATTCTACTTATTTATGCAGTGGACTGTATTTTAATGGAATCGGTAGGTTATACGAATTGTGCAAAAATTGCTTATCATTTTTATGCTGGCTTAGACATCCTATTGTTACCTAAGGGTGCCCTCCGAGCAGGTGTTGTCTCTGGCTTGTTCTGAAATGAAATCGGGAGTCGAAACGGGAGCTGGAACGGATTAAATTTTATCGTTCAGATCTTATCTGATCTGCCACCACCACTCGCCGCAACGAGACAATTGGCCACTATCATTGCTCAAACATATCCCCCACCGTGAAATATCTCATTTAAAAAAAAAAAAAAAAAAAAAAAAAAAACGAAACTCAGAGATTGGCGATTACCAGGCAAGGCACAAACGAGAGGAAAATCGCTTGGTTTACATTGAAGAAAGAGAGAAATTATTCAAAATATTTTTTTTAGAAAATTAGAAATAAAGTGAGCATGACCAAAAATAGGCTAATAAATTACAATTGGTTTAAAATAAAATTACTCCTCATTAAATTCAGGTAAATATGTATATATATATATATATATATATATATATATATATATGTATATATTCATTTCAATAAACAGTTTCTTCAGAAGGAAGAGGCACTAACTTGTGCACCGGTCGCACCAAGGTGACAGTCCTCAATTTTACCATCCTAACCACATTGTCAGGCCCTGGAAGTGTCTCTATTATTCTGGCAAGCCGCCACTCGTGCAGTGGATACATCCACATACATCCTTTTTATGTAGAATTACAAGGGTTCCCTCTTTTAAATTTTCCTTGACATTATAGCATAGGCAGACTTATACTCCGGATCTCTCATAAATCTATTTTCCAGATTTCTAAATATACGTAGAGTTATCCCTCTAGTGGAACCAAGGCCAATCGGCTGGTCAGAACGGAAAGGAATTGAAACAACAAAACAGATGCAAAATGCATCTTCAGGATTCGGCGGAATCGAAATTGTGACTTCCTCGGTCTCCCAAAATCGCTTTAATTCTAAGGGCTGGTCTGCGTAAAAAGAGTACGTACTGAAGGTATAGGGCTAAGCTTTTCGAGAGGGTGTCTCCAAATAAAACCCATCCTAATGAGGAAAAAGCCATAGTTTTCGGTTGACCATTAAGAAATAAAACAGGCTTGGCTCACTTAAAACTTCACCGTATATCTCAGCACCCAGAAGCAGATCAACTTTTCCCGGCGTATGAAATTGAGGGTCTGTAAATTCAATCGAAACAAATCTATTCCATACTTCTTGGTTTACAGTAAATAAAGGCAAACTTCCATGCAGGGCAATACTCTGACTGATAACTCATAAAAATTGCTATTTCTCGTTTAACCCAACTTTCACTTCAACCTCAGCTGAAGATGAAGATACGGAGGCATTACCTACTCCAAACACCACTAGAGGACTAATCCGGGAATGAAGTTTTTTTTTTCACTTTTTCATCAGATCAGTGGTAATTAAATTAATTTTGGAACCTGGATCTATAAAAATTCTACACGAGTACCACTGATCTGTCCTTGAACTAATTCTACCCAAAGCAGTAACTGGAAGTACCTGTGAGGTGGTGGTAGCATGGCAAGAAACTGCATGAGAATTGTTTGTTACTAGAGACTGGGAGGGCTCAGTGTTTGCAGCCTTATGTAACATCGTAAGGTGACTCTTTTTTCCTCAAACTTGGCAACAGCCTTTACTTGGGCAATTAGGGAAGCGATGAGGTCCCGTACAAGAAAAGCACAAATCAGACTTCTTTAGTAGGTCATAACGACCATTAACATCGGCATCTAGAAACTGAGGGCAGTTTATAATTTTATATCTCGATTTATAGACTGGGCACTCTAACTTAAATTTCTGCTTATCCGGTATATTGCTGGTTAAAAATGTTTTTTACTGAACTTTATACTGGGTGGTTTTGGATGCAGAAGGGTTGGAACACATTTCTGCGACTCTAAGATGTGACCAAACAAATTTGCAAAATTCTTCAGTTAGGAACTGTCTCTTCGATGAGACTGTTCTCAAATATTCTTCTTGTATTAGGGCCTACTACGTTCAGTCTGAGATGCAGTAAAACAAAATCAGCGAGATTATTGAGTTTAAGATTTTTCAAGTCATTATAATTATCTTCAAATGTATTCAGAAAGCTTCTAAAGTTGGGAGAATTATTAACAGAAAATGGTTTGAAGCGTATAATTTTGTTAAGATGGTAGGCCGCAATGATCCTTTCACTACTATAACGCTTTACTAATTTATCATAGGCCAAGCTGTAATTTTCTGCTTTAAACTCGATTGGAGATATGGCCTGTGAAGCACGATGAACTAAAAGTGACTTGAGATAAGAAAATTTTGCTATGTCTGTGTAATTTTGATGATGAATTAAGGCTATAAATAATGATTTAAAGTGTTATTAATGATTTTTATTTATCATAATAATGATTGTCCCTAAAATAGAATTCACCTCGACTGACGATGTAATCGGTAGCATTTTGAAAACTGACGACGTCAAAGTCATCAAAGTAGTCCAGTCGAATGGAAGTTGGGTGTTTGAAAAATTCAAATTTCAGGTTTCTCTTCGTTTTTTTAGGATACTGACTCTGAATTTGAAGTTACCAAGTAACATTATCCATAATATTCCGAGATACATGCATAAAATAGCGAAATTTCTGCAGCTTTTTAGTTTTTTGGATATGACTCCAACTATGCATGAAACTATGCATTTTATCAACATTATTATTCTATACAAAGTTAAATAATATAAAATCTTCTAAAGTTTTTTAAGATGGCTTTTTATTGTAGGACCAACGAGTGAGCAGTTAGAGCAA